>VWPW01008057.1:1639184-1825068 GCA_013389825.1 Crypturellus undulatus | reverse complement strand
GTGCCCGCCTCGCGCGCGCGCACGCGGCTGGGCGCGGCAGCTGGGGGCCGCGCGTGGCCCTGGCGCCGGTTCCGGTGCCGGTGCTGGTCCGGTTCCTGCGCCTTTCTCAGAGCGGGGACATATATATATATCCGCTCGGCTCGGTCATGCCGGAGCGGGGGGTGTGTGCCTGTCCGCGCGCGTGTGCTCGGCAGGTGTGAGGGGCAGTGCACACCCCCTCCACCACCCCCTTTTTAAAAATTTTTATTAATTCACCTTTCCCGGGCTGGTGTCCGGCGCCCGGGAGCGCTTCCCTGTCACCACAGCCTTCTCGCGGCGGCAGCAGTGTGGAGGAGAGAAGTACCACAAAAAGCTGCGTTGGTGGCGGCGGGAGCTGCAAAGGCCGGTGCAAACGCTGGTCCAAACGCTGTGCCGCCTGCCCAGCCTGACGGCAGCGTTCGGGGCTCCCGCCTGGCTCCGCCGGGCAGCGGTGCCTGCAGGTTCCTAGCAGGGAGCCTTGGTGCCGATGATGGCACGTGCTGGTCCCCAGGGCGGCTCTGGCGATTCCCGCTCATGTCGCTGCGAAGCCCAGTGCGTGCTTTGTGCTGCTTTCCTGCCCAGGTAGCATGTTAGCAGGTGGCTGTACCCACACAGCGTGTTAATTCTCTCTGTATGCACCCATGTGTGTGTGTGTGTGCGTATGTGCACACATGGATGATGTTCGCAGGGAGAACCAGGAGGAACAAATAACTTGGAGCGTTCTCTTGTCAGGGGGAGGACGGGGACCTTGGTGGCGGTTTGTGTTGCTCGAGATAAAGCATTTCTGCAGGAAATCATCCATTGACCACAAGGACAGCCGTGCTGCTGCCTCAGGAGTGTGGTCAGAGGCTCTGCTCATTTGGAACGGGCACCGTGCAGGAAAGCAAAAGGGCCTCATTGCTCCCCGGCGGTTTCTGCGTGCTGCCTACATGCCCCTGCTTGCAGAAGCAAGAGGTGCCAAGTTCCCCGAAAACTGATGTACTGATCACTAACTAGAGAGGTGAATTGAGCGATTGCATATACTTCACTTTTCAGGCTGCTGGTGGGATACTCTGAGGTTCTAGGTGATAGCAATATCAGATTGGAAGGAATATTATGTGTAAGATATTTTCACGTACATGAATGCAAGCAAGTCAAGGCTGAGACGGCCAAGCAGGCTGTGCTAATTCACTGATCAACGGGGGCTTTCAGAGCTAGACCCCTTGAGCCACCATCAGCACTTGGTTCCCGACACAAAGAAATGTAGGTATTTTAGACCTTGGGTTTATATCAAAGTGACTGCTCAAGGTCTTAATCAGGATTTGGGTGTCCTGTGTATTTCTCTGTCCTGTTCAAACACTTGTCAAAACTAAAACTAATTTAGAACCTCCAAAAGCAAAAGGAGGTGTATGGAATCATGCACATGTAGAAGCATCAAGGCATGTGGCAACATTTTTATGCCATCTTCTCTCCAAGTGTTTCAGAATAATGTACAAGCATTAATTAATGTAAGTATTGCAACACTCCTTCTTAATCTGTAGTTTTTAATATTCTTCAATAGCAGAATATTTAAACATGACCTGTTCTGCAGGTTGTATTTTCACTTGGCTCAGCTTCTTCAGAATGCACATCATGTTGCCACATGAACAGGAAATTATAGCTAAAAATATTGCTATTGTATGTGTGTGCATGTATGTGTGTGTGTTTTCTATTGCAAGTGTTTTTAACTATTTTAACTTACAGAATCTAGATTACAATCCATATCCATGTTTCAGCAATTATTTTTAATATAAAATGGAGTAAATATGTGTTATCTATAAAATGCCATTTGCACGAATGTCACAGTACGAAGGTGTCTCTTTCTCAAGTAAATGATTATTCTAAAGCAAGGGTTTTGTTTGTTTGTTTGTTTGTTTTCAGGATCACCTCAGCAGCAAAATTCCTTCTGCCCATCCAGTAAATATTACCAAAACAGAGATCTTTCTTATCAGGTTGGTCTTGGGAATTACATGTTTATTAGGTCCATAGGAGTCATGAATGAATCTTACCTTTCTGACCTTCTCTTCATGGTTTTGAGGTCTAATGGGACAGTGCCGATGGTATATGAATTACAGTGACTCTTGGTAACTAGGATGAGGGAGCCCACTCACAGTTTAAGACTAGCCCAGAAGCCTGTTTTAGGAATCGGTCACTTTTCAGCCCTCTCAAGCTCTGCATGTAAATTTTGTATCCTTTGCAGAGCCACCCAATGTAGCACACCAAAAGAAATAAATAAGAGGAGGCACAAATATGCTCATTTTTGGTATGTGGCCAATATTTTTTTGTTGCATTGATGCAGCATCTTACTATTGCTTCTGTTATATCTTTAAAAGCGCAATCTCAGTAGAGCTGTGTCTCTTTTAGGATTTACTGCTATTTAGTTTTATTTTTTAAAATAAAGATAGATAGTTTGGTGCCCAGACCCTAGAAGAAATTGCCTGCAATTTTAGTGAGGTACTTCATGCGAAATGCTTTAAGGGCTTTGCGCTTTCTCTAGGCTGTTGCTTTTACTGCTAGTAAAAGGATGCGTTTTATCCCAAAGTAGAAATATTAAATGCCAACAGAGTTGCTGTCTCCTCTTTCCTTGTAAATGCCTTTCTCAAGGGAATTTTGGTGTTGTTTCCTTTTCCTATCTTTTGGCTCTTCATTTCTATTTTCCTTCCACCTTAAACTCTGGATCCTTTTTCTGTCTTCTGAGATCAATCTGTCTGTGCATTTTTAATGAATCGTTTACTGTGCCATATGAGCACCGAAGATACAGTATCAGGGACTTGCGCATCTTCAGAGAGCTTTTCCTATGCAGGAGTAGCATAACATGAAATAGATGTGATCTTAATTTCATTCTTTTGTTCATGTGAGGTGGTACCTTGTCTAGAGGCAGCACAAATATAACTTTCCTTCTAGGGAATAATGAGCAGAATTAAACCCAGCAATGTCTCATTTTTCCCTCTTTAGAGCACTGCTAGGAATAGAGGATTTCATCTGAGCCGCTGAATCAATGTTGTTTACGCGGAAACAGCATCATAGGTAAGGGTCTGTTGTGGAAGATTGACTCAGTCTCTACACAACCATTTTTAAAATGCAGAGTGGGAAACAAGGGATTCATAATATCAACCATATTATCAACAGATACAATCTTTGTCATTATCTCATTAATCTTCCCTCATGGTCTGAGTAATTCTCCCTTGGAAACTGTGAAGAAAAAGAGAAGTACCTTTCAGTTACTACCCTTACATAACCAAAACATAAGTGACCCAGCCAGCAAGAGATTAATCTCTCTCATAGAAATCTCCTCACCAGACAGCTTTGCTTTCTGTGCTCTCACAAAGGTGCAAATATTGGAGAATAGTTTCATATATTTCATGTATTTTTAATTTAGTAAATAATTGTCTTCTAGGTATTTTTAATTTTTAAAATAAAAATGTTATATGTAAAACTCAGAAAATTATAAGAGCTTCGAAACAACTTTTCAATTTTATTCCACTGAATAGATCAGTAACATTGCAACAAATTACTCAATATTTTGCCTTTTGTACTATGTTCCAAAACTCTTGATACATATTGCCATCATAGAGATAAAACAGCCTGAAAACCATGTGGAAAGTGTAGAATTAATCAGATTTTAAAATGCATAAAATCAAAAGCTTGCCTCTGATTTCCATTTGGATTGCGTCATGGTATATATGTCCATCAAAAATTTCTCCTGTTATGGTTGTAATCAGACTTAAAAATTTTACGTGCAGCTGTTGAATCCAGCTGATATCCACAAATACGAAATGTAATGCACGCTGAAATTGTGGCCTCGTTTGGATCCAGGTATTACAGTGTTTGTCTAAATTATGCTTGTTCTATTCTTGTGAGCTGTATGGATGACTTCACATGAGCAGGGTTTGGTCTGTATTGTCTTAAGTAAAACTTTATGGCAAGTTTGTGTATGTGACAAAATTTTTAATGTAATCAGATCGAGTCTGTAGCCCTACACTAACATGAGTTTGTTTCCTTGCTTCTTGTTTAAAAACAACCAGATTCAAACTTTTCTAGAAATTAACATTTAAATGTCATCTCCATCAAATTATTACCATTAAAGGCTATAATTATCCTCGTGTTTGATCTACTCTCCAGGCTTTTTTTCCTTAGAATATTTGTGTAGCGATGCAAGAATACCTAAGCTATTTTCTTAAAGCACAGAGTGATTGTTTCTTTCAAGGACTTGCACTGTCTTGTTGGAAAAGATCACCCAACTAGAGCTTTCTGCTGCTTTCAGATACTACATTGTCTCTGAAAGTCAAAGTTTGTCATGTCACAAGTTCTTATTAGTGTGGCATTTATCTTGTTAATTTTGGTATACCATATGTACTAAATAATGTATTTCCAAATATTGTAGTATACTTTGTGATTTATGTTGCACAGTTCTTTTTCCAAATGCCATGAAGAGTCCAGGATGAATTCTTAAGTGCCTAATCTGCATTATGAGAACAAGGTGCTGTCAAGTTTTCATTCTTACACTCTTACACAGTGCTGTTGATTTATACACTGGTTCGTAAACCTGTTCTATTAATTGCAGAGATCATAGTGATGCAGCATAAAAATCTTCTCATTTCTATTTGGTATGAATTCTTGAAATGCATGACAACTGTTGTCTTTTGCTACAGTATCCTGACAATATTGCAGCGTGCAGGAAGTAGCACAAGTTTTTAAAGAATATATCTTCCCTACTTATTTTGAGAATGTGAGTGTATATGTATGTGTGCTTATAAATACTAAAATGGTCTTAACATTTTCAGCAAATTCATTTATTTGTGTAGTTGGATGGAAAAATAATTATATATTTCTGACTGACAATTTGTAATTAAAAAGAGATGGATAGTAAGGAGGGTAAAGAGGAGTCATCCGAGTAGGGTGAGATTGTTTTATATTACTAACTTGTATACTCTTTAGAATTATTTTATTAATATTACTTTTGACTCTCTTGAAACAGGGAAAAATACTTGAATTTCTCTGTGTAGTTACTGTTGATATCATTCAAAGTACTATAGAAACTTTCTACAGTAAATGGAGCGTGAGCAAGTTTAGAAGAGTGGGCTAATTTTCCAAATTATCACGTCTCATTTAGCTTCAGAGTTCAACCACAAGTTGCATGTGTGTTTTATTTTCTAAACCACAGGTTTGTTCTTCCGGTTCTCGTGTTAGCTAGAATCTCAGTGTTTATCTGGTTCCTATATAGCAGAAAGTGTGTCCTACTAGCAGAAAGTTTAGGTAGAGGTACTGAAAGTGCAATTTTCTGTATTTGGAGTAAAACAGAACTGACGGCCATAATGAAACAAAAGGTGGAATTTTATCATGCTAAAGGATTGATATGGGGGCAGGTCTGGAACTCCAGGTCTGTGTATAAGAGACTAGGATCAAGCAACATCAGAGGAGCACAATAATGTCAAGCTGTCAAAGGTAATGTGACGAGTAAATAAAATATACATATTTGTATTTGAGATTTTATCAGAGGATACCAACCTTAATCACTGATTTCTCTTGATATCAGGAACAAATCACAGAAGCCTGTCAAAAACTGTACCATGGGTGTTGGGTGAAGACCTAGTTCCTAGAGAAATTCTTCCGATTGAATCCAAATAACAGAATTCTTCAGGAAAAAGAGTGGGCTAAGTTGTGATAAGCAATGTCTAACAGCAAATTGGATGCACATATGGTTTTATTGCCCCCAAAATTGTCCTTTGAGTTCTTATTTCATTCCATTCAGTTCATCTTGAACTTCGGTGGGTTCTTTTATAGCAGGAACGTTTACAGGATATTAACAGTTAGCCAGGCAAGTTACCGGTAGCATAATTGTCACAGGGCAGGTTTTTAGGAAGTAAAGGAAAATGGGATAATTATTTGTGAATTTTACAATACCTTATCAGAGTTGAGGAGTGACAGTTAAACTGAAGAAACTCTTTGGGAAGTAAATGAAAGATTCACATATCAAATTGGAAGTTAGCATCAGGAAGAAGAGGAGGATGGAATTACCCAACATATTTCTAAGCCTCAGAAGCTAGTTTTGGAATCAATCTGTTGGATAATTCGCATTTTCTTTTTTACTTTTGGACATGTTGTAATTCAAAACCTCAGGAAGTTACCACTCATGGGAATACTATATGATGCCATTCAGTATTGTGGTTAAGATGAGTGTTTCAGAGATCAGTGCCAGATTTTGGCTTGAGAGGCTACTTAACGAATAATAAAGTTCCCAACTATCTAAGTTTATTATCTAAGTTTATTTATTATGTAAGTTTATCAAGGAATCATAAGGAGAGGTGGACTTCTTCCAGGTGCAGATGAATTGGAGGGTATTGGACAGTCAAACTTTAGTTACTGCTTATGCTAAAATATTTGGGCTCCAAAATGTAACTAACTGATTTCAAATAGAGATGGTAACTAGGAGTCATGTATTAATCAAAAAATTGCAGATAACTAGATTTTAATATTGATCGTTTTGAATTTTAGAAAAGAAATGTGAAGAGCCATGGTAGTGAACCATAACTAATTATTTTATATTTTACTACAGCAAAAAGATGAAAAAATATAGAAAAAATGAGTTGTGGCAGAAAAGGTTAGCCTGCCTCTAGAGACAGCAAGCACGGACTGATAAAGTTTTCCTGCCAAAGGAAATGGTATCAATAAGATTTGAGACCCACTTCCTTGAAAGAAATTTTGCTACCAAAACACCTCCTGTTAGCTGCATGCTTGACTCAGCAAGTAGTGCCTGTTAGAATTCTAGTTCTACAAGATGTACAGCTACATCTAATAAATAGTGGTATTTATTAGAAAATTACCAGGTGAAGAGGAACTTCCAGACTTTCTGTTGTGTTTGTTACAGATTGTGTTTGCACTGTGAAATATCCTTAGTCATTCTCCAGCTCACTGAGGAGCTAGATGCCCTTCAGCTTCAAAGTTAGAGTAGTTTGGGGGTAAATTTATGTAATCTTAATTATAATTTGGTCATTTAAACAGACTTTTTCATGTCTGAGATGACAAAATTCTGTTTATTCCATAAATGTAGAAGTTCTTCCAGTCCAGGCTATTTAAAAATTAAAAGCTAACCTTATTTCCATTTGAATAGGAAATTTTGTATCCAAACATCCATCTTTTAAATAAAAGGACTCATTTATTTGCCTTCAACTTCTTCAGGTAATGAAAGCATGCTTCTAAGGTTGTCTTTTAGTGATACATAGGCTATGCATCCTGTTTTAAGAGCATTAAGTAATTAAGCTTCATGATACTGCAGAGAAGAGTATCTTTGTTTTATATGTAGAAATAGGGAAGCTGTAGCACAAACACAGGAATATATATGTATTTTTAATGTTGGCTAATGAGCATGTACATACTTGTTCCAAAACATTTGAAAATTCCATCTGAACACCACCATTTTGGAGCTCTTAGTTATGAGAATGAGTACATGGGTGGTTTAGTAGTTGTTATAACTTTGTTGGCACACCAATGAAGTTTCCAGAAGCGTGAAATGAAAGTGGGGCTTTATTAGTCTAGGATTTGTGCACAAACACAAATCTTTAGGATGTTCATGCAGTCTTCCTTGAGAGCCAGTGTTCGTATGTTAAGCAAGTTAAGGTGTCTTTCAGGCTTCATGGGACTCAAAACCAAACAAAACTTACCTGAATTGAGGCAATACCATCATATCAATCATATATTCTCCATATACAAAAGGATTAGTTTACCAGCTGAGATAAAAAGGTCCCACGGCAGACCCATGCTCCAGGCTGAAAGTCATTCCTCTTTCCATCATGGTTGCTGTTGAACTAATGGCAGAGGTAGCAGAGGCATTACTAAAATTAAGAGGCTCTTCTTTCAGTTCCTAAATTATAGTGTCTTTCGTTTGCAGAGCGTTTCCTATAGTTGTTTCACTGTTACTGTAATGTGAATTTTCTCAGCAGTCAACAGAGATTCTTCTCTTCCAGTAAGATTTTCCTAGAAGGCCACAAGCAGTTAGCTGTGACAGATTTCAGTTAGCCCTTGTCAGGTTGTACCTTGAGAGAACAGAGACTCTCAGACTCTTGACCAGCTATTTGGAAGTCAGATGCAGGGTGCCACAGTGTCTAGCATTTCAATATCAAGGTGGATTAAAGAGTATTAGGGAAGCTTAAATAGCTCCCAAGAGAGAGATTCCCATGGTTTTGAAGGCTCATTCCACTAGAGCAGTTGCTTGGCTGCAATTTGGGCTGAAAGATCAGGGCTCATGGAATTGTGTATTGTACTGCTTACTTATACTTTTTATGTTATACATTTAAAAGTCTGAATGCTCAGGTAATGTTGATTTTTGTGTGTGTGTATTTTTAAGAAGAAATAGACTACATATTTCTCAGCAAGTTTGATGGACATTGCCTTAGAATTTTTCAGACACTGGCTCAGGCAAATGAAAGAGATAGGATTTTTTTTTCCTCATGTTTCTTCTTTAATGATCTGCTACAATTAATAACCCCAATCTATATTGGTTTAAAATTTTAATTGTCATTAAAATTAAAATATGTGTGATTGGAGTGAAGGCTTAAAGGATGTTTCACCTGTGTTAGCTAACATGGAAGAATTTTACAGAACAGGTTTCCTCCTGTAGATGTGACTAGAGAAACCAAATTAGATTTAAGCAGAGACTCTCCCTCTCTCACTTTCCTACTATTCATAATTTCTGTAGGGGGTCTAATACAGTTAATGTAACTGAGCTGCAATAACTTTGTTCAACTGTAGAACATTTTTCAAAACAGAGTGCGCACAGTACGTGATATGCTGCCCCTTGCTTGGTTGCTGTGCTTTTTTTTTTTTTTTTTTTTTTTTTTTTTTTTTTTTTTTTGTAATGTTGTGCTTTTTTGTATTTTTTGTCATGGAAATTAATTAAGGTATATGCAGGAATCTTATAAATAATTGCCTTACCTGTGGAACTCCTTCAGATCACCAGCATTACATTGCTTCTTCTAGCAATCTAATACTTTTTATGGCCTTATATATCATATTTAAAGGAAAACAGTGTTCTCATGAACAGGAATTGTTTTCTGGAGTACGGATTGTAGTGAAAATTATAAGTTTTTAGCAAACAAGCTTGAAAGTACTGAAAGAACCTTTTTACTGCCATTATCTTTAAAAGCATTGTGTTATCTTTAAGGCTTTTTATTTTAGCTGAACATGAGAAAAACTTAGTAGGGTGCATAATATATACTTAGCATGTCAGATAATTATTCTACATTATTATTTAAAATCTACTGAGGATTTGTGAGACACAGGCCTTTTTGTGATTTTTAAAATTTAAGTAGCACTTAATTACACTTTCATCAATTGTTTCTTAAAAAATAGGTAGATAAAATGAAAATAGGAAAATATTAAGCAAATCAATGACATGAAATCTTTTTTTAATGTTCTGATAGCTCTTATTACTGAAAACAGATAATATTTTTGGTAGAAATGCTGTGTTGATATAACAATGAAGAGAAACAGTTTAAACAGATGAGGCTCTGTGGAGATGCAGCAGTGGGATGCGGTTAGAGGGGCAGACGGTACTTACGAATGTCCAGGCTGCACTAAATGTGAAATAGTGGATATCCTGGCACAAGAGCATCAACATTCTGTATGGCTGGTGCTTATATTACGATGAGGAAGTTATGTGAAAACTGCAGTACCATTTCCATCTTGATTCTGCTCTTGCTTTGCTTTGATTCTCTGTTATCTTTGGAACATTCCTGGAAATTTTAATCAAGACACCGAAAGGCTTGAAAGTGGCCCTGTGTAGAAGGAATATTGCAGAGCATAGATAGGTTTGAAGAGAATAAATGTGAGCAGGACAGGCTAGGGATGGAGGGACGAGCTGAAGGCAGTTAGTGTTCATCAGGTCACATCATGGGGGTCTTGCAAAGGTATTAATCACGTTATCAACAATCGTACGGTAGTTTAATGCAAGTGACTTTGGATCAGATTTTCATTCTTGCCATTTCAACATGAATTTACCTCAAAATTTACATATTTTCAAGTTAATTCAGTAATTTTTAAGCTCTCCTTTGCTAGGCCCCTGTGTGAGGCACATGGCAAGGCCATTTATATGCTTTAACTATTCCTGTGTTCGGGAATGGCATTTGTGCATTATTAGCAGTCTTAGACTACGGCAGATCTTTAGTTACACTCATGCTGAACTTCCACAAACACTTTAAGCCAACATAAGCCAAAAGATACTGCCCTGCCCTGCACAAATGTTCTTGCAGCTGCAGGGTTAGCTGATTGGGGAACTGATTTTTGTTAAAACTAGCCTAGCAAACCAAACCAAACATTAGCTTTAAGCTAGTTCCTAAGTTTGTTTCACTCCTAGCCTCACAGGTTATTTACGTTGGCTTGAAGGTCTTCATGGTGTGAAGACCAGTGTGTGGGGAAAAGGAATCCCTTTTGATGTTGAAAGATATGTGGAATTGCAGCATGCTCCTGACCAAAGCATTGGGGTGCTCTAAAGGAGGCCTAGGTGACATTTTTTACCCCCCAATTCCTGAGCACTTCTTGAATAGAGTCCAGGATATGGCCTTAGGCTGATTCTGTCCTCTTTACCTGCCTGCCTTTAGCCATTCTTCTGTTAGAGTGGTTATTTTCCCTCACACAAACTTTGTCAAACCCAGTTTACACACCCCCTGCAACATTGTTCCTCCCTCTCAGGACCTCTCACGGCTGATTTATTCAGTGCTAGTTACATTTCCCATTTGTGCAATGGAACAATTGGAGAAAAACACGAGATTGGATGAATTATGCTTGTCAGTGTTGCACTCTGGCAGATTGGTTAGCTCATCTCTTTTCTCCGAAACTACACTTGCCCAGCAGGGTAAGTTATGGATTTCATAAATGTTCTAGCTGTGGCTTTCAAAGAATTTCATAATAAGAAGCCCAAATTATACACTGGAAAACAGATTGATGTCTCATTTATTGTGTTGTACTTTTGCCTACTTCTAAGTTTCATGGAGTTACTCAGACCATTACAGGTAGTTCAACAACAAATAAGGCAGCATCTGGGCACTGTCAGAGAAGCATTTTACCACCTGCTTCATGGGTGCTTTTTGTTTAAGATTTAACCCAAAACTCTGGTCAAAGATTAATAAATTACTCTGAGTTTCATTGACTTTAGTCAACACATCTCTGGAACTGCAAAAACACTACAGAATTGTTACTGTCTTCAACAAATGTTGAAGAATCACCTCCTGTGTGATGCAAAGCAGAATCCAGGCATGCAGCATAAAGTGAAATTTAGAAGATACAGAGAAGATAAAGAACCAGTTATGGAGTTCTCCTGCCACTGCTGTTTAAGTATTTCTCTTCTGAAAAGCAGCATGGACTCTGCTTTATAAAAAGTTGTCTTACTGAATGCCAGGGTGGAATGGGTATTAGTAAATTCTTTACACCTTAGCTTATTGCAGTTTGTGTGTCAGTCATTGATTTATTTCTTACTTTATTTTTGAACAACAAAGTTGTTTCTGAAAGTTGATGATGCTTTTATTGTAATGTAGCAGAATAGTAAGGATTTTAATTCTGAAAATATTTGGAAGATTTCTTGAACAGTGTGAGTTTCCAATTCATTCTCATTTTTCTAGATTTTTTTCTTTCAATAAAATTCAGAACTCACTAGCTACTTTCAATTATAAAAGCCCCAAAAAAATCACTGAACAGTTCCCAGCTGTGCATTCTTAAAAGGTTATATGAAAGTATCTGAAGCATTTGGAATGCTGCCACTGAAATGGCAGTTCAGCAGACTTTGAGGTAATACAGATTAATATTCTAACTTTTATTTTTCAGGTTTTTCTCTGTAATTTTCTCTACTGCTGTCTACCTTGCACTGTCTCAGTTATTCTACTTAAAAGTGTACCTGAAATCCTTAAAAGTATGGTAAAAACCTGATTACCTGCTCAGCTAAATATTTAAATCATCATTTATACAGTCTCTTTAATCTGAATTGATAATTTTAAAAAAGCAGCCTTTTAAAATACAGAATGCAATATTAATTTAACATACCTGAAAGATCAGCAATTTTCAGAAGGCAGGATCCAGTTACTGTTGATTTGGGACATGCTGGTGAGAACCTGTTAATCTGGACCTGCCAGCAGAGATACTCTAAGCCCGGCCTCTCCTATTAGACTCCTTTGCCTGTGAGGTGGGGCTGGGGAGGGCTTCTTACATTGAATTAAATAATGTCGGTTGATTCACAAGGTATAAAATTCATAGCGGTAGATAAATTTTCCACCTTGTATTCACTTTGAAGAGGCTATAGGAGATGGAGGGAACCAGAGTCACAAGAAAGGTTGCACTAGACCAGAGGAAGTTAGAAAGCTGAATTGGATTTTCAAAAATTTGACATTGAAATTGAAATTTGTAATTTTTAATATTAAAGGAATTTTCTCAAACATTTCCAGTCCAAACTCATTCCATTTTTTTCCCTAAAATGTTCGTCAGTTTGGAAATTCAACGAGCTCCAGTTTTGATTCTCTATAGAGCATAGGGAATAATTCTTTTCTTAAACTCAAGTTTAAAGTAGAGATGTTTTATTTTTATTTTTAATATATAAAGTTGTATAAGACAAGGTTCAGATGCTTAAATTGCTTAATTTTCAGAAACTACATTTTTGTAAGAAGTTGCTATAAACAAAATTGCCTTGAGTACTTATAAATAGCTTGTCTGGAAAATAATTTGCATATGTCTCTCTCATTGCAATGGTAGTTTGTTGATTTATTTCTAAATACTAGAAGTAGGTTGCATTATAAGCCATGCCAGAAGATGTATGCTAAAATAATTCAGATTTTAACCTTTGTGAAATACAAATTATCATAAAAATGTCAGTACGGGGATGAGTTCTGCCCTCAGACAAAAGGATTAGTAATTATACTGGTAACATTAGTGGTACACAAAGAGGAAGAATGATCACAGTACATTTCAGTGGGTGCATTTCTAACCAGTAGTCAAGTGGTGCCTGGAAGCAATACATGAAAATATAATGCCTTTTTTTTAACATATAGATACTGTTCTGATTTAGCAGAGAGTGCATCCCAGGAGTCTCTCCATGCATCCCATCTCTCTCCATACATCTCACATCTATAGGCTGTGGTGTGGAGTGCAGGGGGTTTTGCTGTGGGCTTCCTTTCCCAGGGTCTGTCGCTCACCCGTCTGCTGCTCTTCGTTGTGTGTCGGGAGTTACTGTGACTTGGCTTTGCTTTAGCAGCTTCCATTATCACACCTGTCTCAGAACTGGTATTTTATCCTTCTAGATGCTTAGGGATTAATATCTCATAATGATCTGAGTTAACTGTTTGAGGCCAGAATCCTTAAACAGAGTACTTCATAATAGATGTATTGTAGCTGCTCTTAGCAGTTTAATTAATGCTGTGTTCTGTAGGCATATTTTCTAGCATGTAGTATTTTGAAGCACTGTCTGATACATAAGATGAATAAAGTGTGCACGCTCACTAAGTGAGACATGTTGTTTTGTCTGTGAACTCTGCAGGTTTTAATGTTAAATTTGCCAGAGTTAATATGTTGAAAAGTAACAACTTAAGTTAGTTAAATGTCTCTTTCCTTAGAAAAATTTCCATAATGGTTACTTCTACTAAAATGCAATTACTGTCATTGTAACAATCAATCATATTTTCTTGGGTAAGGAACTTTAGCTAGTTCTGAATGCATTAAAATGTGATCACACTCTGCTCGATGTTAAAATGAGCTGCAGAGGCATTTATGCCTTTAGGGAAAATCAAGTGGAAGTTCCATTCACACAGTTGCCTTTAAGATTGTTCAAAAAGAGATTTTTTTTTTTTAATGAAATTGAACCCAGTGAATTCTAAGAAATCAAATAAAGCATTATAAAATTCTGAATTTTTTAAAAAATAAATAAATGAAAAAGATCTTTTTTCTTCCTATTGAGCATGACCAAGCCTTAAGCAACAAGCTGCCACATGCTGTTTTGACATTTACCACTTGGTTGACTGGAACTAGGAATTTCTCTACAACAACCTGCAGAATAGTGTTGGCTTCTCTGCAGGGCCATCCTCCCACTTCACTTTCATGTGCTCTTTTTTTTTCTGTCTCTATAACTGAGTGTGCAACTTATACCCCTTCTTTTCTTAATGTTTTTTCTTTCTAACCTTCAGTTGACAGTGTCTCTGCAGGGTCTTTGTACTTCTAACTCCTGTTAAAAGCGAATTTTGCCCTCGGTTCATTCCCAAACTAGTCGCTGAGAGACTTGGAAGCGCAGGTGCTTGTTGCCTCTTGACCTGCCGGGCTGTGCTCTGTGTGAGAGTGGGGCCTTCAGCAAGAACAGGCAAAACTATTAAAAGGCCCTTTGAAAACATGGGAACTGTTTTGATTTGCTTATAGTACTGCAGCTGGTTGCTCCTACCTCTAGGGCTTATTATTTGTCGTTGCAGCTTGTGGGGAGCACTGCTAGCAGAGAGTGGTTTCAATACCTGCCCCTGCTTATATATGACAGTACTCATTGGCTTGCACTATGCCAACACAGTGTTTCTTGACCAAAGAAAATAAAATAGCATGTTGAAGTGTAGGAGTATAATGTTGAATATAAAGTATTAGTATCCTCCTAATCTTTATATATAAAGGGATGATTTTTGTCATAGAGTTTGGTGATCAGTTCTTTCATGGTATTAGAGTAATGGAATTGGATTACAGTATTGCTTTACAAACTGTGGTAATTTGTGCTCATTTTTTAGATAATTGTGCCATTCTTTTGCTCTCATTGTTTGTTCATCTTATTTCTGGATAGAGTTGATACTCTATATTTATTATATGAAGACACAGTATCTTGAAAGTAATTGAGGAATATTTTCCATATCTTAGACCAAAGTTGTCAAATATCTAATAGTTTTATTGGCAGATCAGGCAATGGCATATGGAAGCAGATTTTTACTTTTTTTTCAGGCATTATCTTTTTATACTATTAAATAACTTTGGATAATATTCAAAAAATATCTTTATGGCCTTTATAGGAAATGTTTTTATCCTTTTTATTCTGTGTCTGCAAAGAAAAAAATTTATTTCAATTCTCACATAAGTTAAGTAACTTCAGTGAAAAAGTTTAGTAACTTAGAGACAACCTATAAAGAAGAATGCCATTTTTGAGTCAATGTGGATCACTGCCTCTTAGAAATTTGCCTCAGGTCACATACCCATAAAACAAGACACAATTAGTAATCTGTGAAAAAGTTGAATTATATTCTTAGAAGTTTAGCTGATCCCTTCTAAGGTTATAGACATTATTTCATGTTTATTTCATTATTTTTATGCATTTTTAGACATGCTAATATACCATGTTATTAAAAAACTACTGCTAAAACCTGAGAAATGTTTTCATACTTTGATATTCATTTAAATATATGCTACTACCCTAGTAAATAAATTATGATAAACACTTGTATCCAAGTGTCCCCTTTTTTGTTGTTTTTGTGTTAGGTTTATTTCACTTATGCCATAGATTTCAGTGAGTATAAGACCAATTAACAATATACATTTAGATGATTTTTGTTTCAAAATATGAATGTTATTTTCACTTCACCTTATGCAATTAGGCAAATTATTACTCTAAGTGTATTTTTAGTATTTATTTTAGTACATGTTTTTTAAACTTTGAACCACATGAGATTAGTAATTTTAATTGCTGGCTTGATTTGCAATATTTGCTTGTAAGCGTATTAAGTTATTGCAAATTTTGTTCTTTGTTTTTGAATTGAAACCTTCTGGCTGATGTTCTAGATGCTTTTGGTGGATTTTGGAGAAATCACTCCCCAAATATATCCTTTCCAAAACTCACCTCCTACTGAAATGCTTGACTCCCACCTACTGTCTCAATGTTATGGATTACATAGTAATATGAAATACTGTAAAATTTGTTGAAATGCCAATCTGCCCTGTTTTATGCCACGTTCTTCCCCAAACTATTAGATAAGCAATCTCAAAACTTCTTATAAGATTAATTCAAAAATTATAGTAGCAAAAACAGAAGAAATGTGTAGAATTACGTGAAGTATGAGGGAGACGGAGATTAGAGCCATTCTGAAACCTGAATTGACCAGGAATTATGAGCCAGGGAGCACTTCACACAATTACGTGGGAAGTGAGGGAGAGAGCAGCATTACAAGTGCTCAGAATACACTTTGTATGCCAGAGCTAAATAGAGGAAACAAGCTTTAAAACTTGTTGACTAAAACATATGTTTAGTCAATGATTACCTTTTTTTTTTTTTAGAGGATTATGTAAAATATATATCTAACAAGCTCATCATGCCATTTGTAAAGCATATGTCCAATGTATGTGGGTGTCTGTGTAAAAAAATGTTAAATTATATTTTTCAGTTACATCAATAAACAATTTTAAAATTTTCAATGGTAGATATTTAATGGCTTTTTGATTTAAACAGAAGTTTATAGGAGACTGTTGATTCTATGTGTAGAATAGTGGTGATTTATTTATTTTAACACATAATCACACATAAGCTAGGTAATCTGATTCCTCCTGATAAAATAATAGTAATAAAAAGAACGGTTCTTGTGGTTACGTCAGAGGCTGAAAGTAAGATGGTTTTGGGGACTGAAAATACATATTTTCTGTTGAAATAAACTATAATATAGATGGTAAAAGCAACTACTTGATTAGCCAAATATCTTTTTTACTAGATGAGAACATGAATACTCTGGTTTATCAAATTCATCCTGCATATGAATGACAATTACAATGCATTTTTCATTGCTTTTAGAATTGCCTTTCTGTTTCTAAAATTTTATATTAATGTAGCACCAAGAATAATTGCCTATTAATAAATTTCCACAACTTATCCTCTTAGTATTATATCTTACCGTCTATTTCTAGAATAGATAATTATTTCAGTGCTGTAGTCACAGAAATAATTGTATTGTCCTGTGGTTATAAAAATGGAGGTCTAACACAAATGACCTTCTCAATAGAATTCAGAAGACTCGGTGGCTCACAGCTGATTTTGTTGGCTCTCAGCCTAATCTCGTTACACTGTTTTTAACTATAAAGAGGGTGGGTTTAAAGATCTCCAGCAGTGCAAATGAGATGAGGAAGGTTATAAAGAGCTTAAAGAATCAGAAAAGTGTAACTCCTCCAAAACAAATTATGTAGTAGACATGACGCCTAAAAAACTCTGTCTGAACATGCTTCGGCATTTCCGAAAAACATTCAAATTTCTGGTGTCATTAAATGGAATACAGCAGTGTCCTATTGTACTGCTGTACTGTGCACAGTGCACAGTACTACTCTCTAATTGCATAACTTTGGAATTTAAATGGCATATTGCTGTAGAATATTCACAGTGTTACAGTTTTCATTTTAAAATTCATTTTAAAAATGCATTTTAAAAATATGTTAATAAAGAATGACTTTAGTTTTACTAATATATGTAGCGTTTATGTGATGAGAACTCTGTAGCTGTTTTGAGTACAAAATCTTTACATGCCACGGTTGTCGGATTATACCTAGGTTATTCGGGTTATAATAAAAGTAAATTTAAGTATGGGCCAACGTGAACATATGAAATTCCTTTAATGTCGATATACTGTCCTATGGTACTTATCAAGTGAACTGTTGTGGTAGAACAGGACTTGACACCCAACTCACATGTGGCTCTTCAGGAAACTCTACCATAAAATAATAATAAATACTTTATATTAACAAGGTACTTTCTGATATGTTCTCCAGTTTCTTTTTATGAACTGGCTCATAACTGGGACATAACTGTAGCGATACCAAAACTCGCATATCCAAGGGCTCTGACTGTTGGCACTGTGAACGTGGTGCTTGGTTTCAGGCTTTGGATCTGCTGTTTCTCTGATGCTAGAGAGTAATGTGCAAAGCTATAAGACCAGTAATTAGTCTGTGATCAATTTGTAGTTCTGCTGTTTCCTTAATTTCAATTTCTGTTGAGGATCTGTAGCTATGCTGTACAGAGAACTGAGAACTTTTAAAATATGTTTCCTCTATGTGAATTCAGCAGCCATCATGACCCATGACCTAGAACACACATCCTTCAGAAAGCCACCCTGCTATCCACCATACGTAACAGGATAATGTTTAATTCTGTCTGCCCTTAAGGATAATAAATGTGACTTTTGATGTTCTGTAAGCACTGGGAATCAGACCACGTAGAAGGAAGACCCAATACTTTTTTATATATGAAACTGTTACAGGTAGTCTAAGAAAGTGGATGACTAAGCAAGAAATATGTTGTTTATATTTGTAACCTTCAGAAGGGCTGCAGAACAGGACGATATACTTTTCAAGGCTTCTTTTTATTGAAATACATAACTGTAGTGTACTTCACTTGAACCTGCATGAATTGATGTGTCTTGTCACTGTATCTGGAAACATTACTCACACTCATCACTGACGTTTCACAGAGCATAAAAAGCATAAGAAAATACACAGTATATGTCGAAATATTAGCATATTTTTTAAATAAAAGAGAAGTAAAGCAGAGTAAGGACCTTCCTGGCTCTGTGACATCTAATTGGACAATTCTTTGAGAAATTATGCTTGTGGGAGTTACTGATTTCCAGATAGTATATTCCTTCTGTGTCATGGTAGGTGAGTTATCAGTATTTTTTAAAGTTTTTTTTCCCAATTATAATGACTTTTTTTTTCATTAGGTGAGATTTGATTCATTACTATGCAAAGCAATAGAAATATATGAAATTCATATGAATATATGAATACTTTTGAAGTATTCCCTTTAGTAGCTGAATTTCCAATCATTTATCTTGGTTAGGAATGAATGACTGAGCTATATTCCACTTTTATTTTTCTCAATATGATAAGGCAGTCTGGAGCTGGAAAGCAGAAAATTTCTATAGGTAGGACTTTCTTTTATGTAAAACAAATTTTACCTGAAATGTTGTAATCAGTTCTGTTCATATCTTCAAGAGTTAGGAACATATGCATTTTGTTTAACTTGCTGGACTTTTCACCTTAGAGAATCTTTGTTTTAAGTGCAGGCTTGTTCAATAGAGATGTTCATTCCCACGGAGGATGTGTTTGTTCTCAAAACCGGCTATCCTGCGTTATCTGATGCCCAGTGTGTGGTTGCCTCTGTGGTGGCTGCATGTCTATTGGCCTGTCTCTAGTTCTTTCATCTTTTATTACAGACTCTCTACTCTCTATTTTTCTAGGTTTCCCCATATGCTGACATAACATCCTATTTTCCGTATTATTTTTTCTTAAGATCAATCTACTTTTTAAAGATCATTCTTACTCTCTTTGGTCATCTGATACAGGTCTCATTTAATGCTGATTCTTCGATTCCACACAGTGTCAATTCTTTGAATGGATAAAATTTGACCTGGAACCCAACAAAATCTTCTTGGCATCTGTATTCTTGCAGCTTTCCATATAGCATTTCTTCCTTTCCATCTTTGTTAGAATGACCAGTATTCTTTGGCATGTGGATTTACTGCTCTGGTGTAAACATATATCCTTGAATGGGGACATATTTGTAGAATTATATCAAATACATCAGAAGTAGATGCTATGAAGTATGAGTATGCTGCAGCCTAAGCAAGATGGACTGAGCTCCTATGAACTCAGGCGTGCTTTGAAAAAGCAGAATAAACCCAATTGCTCTTCCTTGTTTAGTATGGTGATTTTTCTATGCCAGTGCACAGTTTATTTTCCACGGGACACATTTTCCTAGCCAGGCACTTTGTTTTCTGTGGAGCTGATTGTGGTTTTCAGAGAAGCCATACCTGGCACCATCAATGCTCTCGTGCTCTTGATGCAAGTGCGTGCAATCCGAGCTGTTTGTTCATGCTATTGCCACTAGTATGTACAGGATGTACCTACCCTTTCCTCTGTCAAAATACAGATCTGTCTCTCTCTGCCTGCCTTTTTACCTTTTTCTTCTGTCATTCCTACAGTTTATTTTAAACTTTAATTTATACGGAGCTTCTGCTTTCTCTATCAATATCACATCATTATTCTTATCTGATTCTCTTGATAATTTGTTTGCACTGGAATTCTTGGCAGGGAACGAAGAATTTCATTGTCTACCTACTCTCTTTTCTCCTGGAGAGTATAATAGAGTGGGAGGGAGAAGCCTCATGGTAATATTTTTGTATTTGAAATGTAGCCACACTTTATATGCTCCTACACGTCATGCTGCTTATAGATAGTGAAACAAGTCTCTTCTTGTGGTCTGCTGCTCTTTCCTTCTGTGTTAATTCTGCTTGTTTCATCTCCAGCACGCTTATCGATGCTGCTTCTCTTTTCTGTGCCTCAGCCTGAGAAATGACAAGTCTGGTAATATCCCACGGAGTTAATGTGCGTGGACAGTGCTCCTTTAGCTTCCAAGCAGAGCTGGGACACGCAGCTCTGCTTCCCGCTCCTCTCCTGCAGTCTGGGAGGCTCTTGGCTCCTGAAGCTTCCTGGAGACCCAGGAATGAACTTTTCACTTTGCTCCTTCTCTTCTAGAGTGCATTGGTGCTCTCCTTACATCCACCATTCAGCTTGCGTACTCAGAACCATTCCAACATTTTTCTGCTTCTGGTGACTAATGTCCACATTTTTTTCCTGCAATAAAGACAGGAATGCTACTGTATTATGTTATGCATCGTGTACGTCCATTGTCTTCTGTCCAAAAGATTATTTCTTCTGCTAAGTTTCTATCTGGAAATGTTTTTCAATATACTTATTCTCTTGAAGGAAGTCTTTTAGCTTGCTCTTGGTTGCTTACATGTCAGAATAAACTGGGAGTGCTTTGATCACATACTAGGATTCAACTTTACTCACATTCAGAAGTAAGACTTAAAACAACAAAAATCCATATTGTGTTGCTTATCCTTCTCAGAATATCTTGAGAGTTACCACTAGGTTGAAAAGATAACTTCATGTGTTTCAAATAAATTGAAAAATTAACCAGAATTCCTAGGTCTGATTTACACAATGCTTTAATACCACTGGAATGGTAAATACAAATGGAATATTATGGGTAATACCAATGGAATATTAAATTCATATTCCATTAAGCATTCAAAGACAGTAATTATAGACCAAATTAAAATATCCATACAGGTTCCTTTCTTATAAATGTATTAGTTATTTTCAAATGTTTTCTCTACTTAAAATGGATTAATTGACTATTGAAAGAAGATATGAAAAAAAGATATATTTCTGGGATTGCTGAGATACTAGAATTTTTGTCTGGAATTCTATTTCTCATGTCTTAATATTTATACTCTCGTGGATGCATTAAAACCTTTTTTAACTCAAAACTAGAGAAGATTTTGAAATTAAAGCCAATTCATGTAGAATTCCTCTTCTGACATCAATTATAATATAATTTGTTGAAATTTAGTGGTCTATGTTACACAGATTTAAATAGATGAAATAGTGGCTGTTTTTTTGCCTTCAGTATTAGGATAATAAAAGAGCCGTATGTATTTTCTAGCTGTTTATTAGTCAAATAGGTGGCACTTCAGTCTTCTGAAGGTTATTCTAAGCACTTACATTCCCATCCATATTTGCATTTGTTTCTGCTCTAGTCTCATTCCATGATCCACTTGCTCATGTTCCTGATCAAGCCTAAGTGATGTCTGCTCTGTTGGCTATTTCATAGCTAGAAATATCTCTAAACTAGGACAAACAGTGGCCTGAACGTCTCTGCCTTGAATTCAAGAGCTGAGGCAATTGCGCTGTTCACCTCAGTGCAATTCCTGTCTCCTTTATTGAGAATGTCATAAGCCAATTCTGTTACCAGTTTTTGTTAGGACACCTGCTTCTTCTTTTACATGCTTATTAAAGCATTTTTGTGAATGCATTTTTAAAAGCTTCATAAAACATTTGACCAGATGGTAATTGCTTTTAAACACTGTGGGTCCGATTTGGATTTGGCTTGCCATGGGCCAGTCAAAGGATTTCTGTGTTATTACTAATTCAACAAGACATTCAGGTATTTAAAAAGACTGTGTTTGATGGTTTTCAGTAGTGTTTGGAATTTTTATAGCAAATAATAGCTGCATGTTTTTCAGGGGAATAGTTTTGGTGGGTGGTTTCCCACTGCAAAGGGTGAGAGATGACATTCCATAGCTAATAAGCAATTCTGGGAATAAAATGCGTGAGAGAGACAATTTTCTTTTAATGGGCTCTGGGACTTTCACATATGAGCAAACTTTGGTTCTTATAATATATATGTACATACGCACTTCTCTCTTGCTTATTTTTGCAGAAGAAATTGTATCTCTTTCACAATTATAAATAAATCTTACCATTTAAATCCATATGTGCACTTCCAAAACGTAATCATTTTTTTGCTTTGAACTGTTTCTTCAGTGTCTTTGTCTTCCATGTTATGGTTTTAAAATAATAATTTATATTCTTCCCACTGGAAGAAAGCTTTCCTCCAGTAGCTTTTCAGGAAAAAGAAATCTTTTCAGGAAAAGAAATTCTAGTTTAGCCAAAACCTGACAGTTTGAGCCTTGCACAACATGTGGAGAGAGAGTAACCCAATGTCATTAACAACTGGAAAGTGCACAGTTAATTATAGGGCTTTGATATACACCCTGTAATAGCATGGCTATTTTATAATAAGTAGCTCTACACCATTATAGTTTTTGATGCTTATCTCTCTTGTTCTGCTTTTTGTATGGCTTTCATGTATGTTTTTAAAAGCTAAAATTAATTTGTTACATTACTTCCTCCTTCATTAATAAAATGGTATAAATATTCTCATCCCAAAATATCTCAATACTGTGATTATTCTGTAGGCCTTTGTGGAGAAGTCTGTTGTCTTTACCAAAGGCAATTGCCTTTGGTAATTGGTTGTCTTTACCAAATGCTTGGAGTAACAAGATGATGGATGGGACAAAATACTATACATTTACAGAAAAAAATAGGATGCAGTAATGAATTCAGATGGGTAAATTGTAAATCAAGTTCTACCTGCATGTGGCAGCTTTTTAATCCAAAAGGCAGTGTTTAAGTGTGCTACTGACATCCAGTGTGCTGCACGGTGGCCTGGATCTTTTTGATGTGGGTGGGTGTGGGGACAATCCTGCAGCTGCAGGAGCCATCGGAGAGGATGGGCACCTCTGTGGGGAGAGGAACGATGGTGATGCAGATGTCTCTAGCCAGGAACAGCGATATCTTAATTCAGTCAGCTGAACCCCAAATGTATCTTGTTACATGCTGAAGGTTTCTACATTTGGTCTTAGTTAATTAAAGTTCCAGCTCTGCTTGTTACCAGCGTGCTAAGAGCGTTGTGGAGTGTGAAATATCCATGTGCAGAGACTCACTGTGGAGAAAGGGGATTCTACTGCCATGCCGCCTCTCTTGGGATCCACGCTGAAGCACCACGCTGTTTACTCTAAAGAAATTACTAGGGACAGGGAATGTGGCATGATGTATGTGTGCACCCTGTGCAATACAGGGCCAGGCTGAGCAAAGTGATATTGAAGGAGTCATGGCCAGAAGAGCCAACAGTGGAGCTGCTTGAGAGTGATCTTGTTGCTCATGAATTAACCCATGATGCTGAAGCAGCTGCACTGCGTCATGGACCTGCCCTGGTGTCTGTGCACAGCAACGGCTTTTGCTGCTTAAAAATGCCAGCTCCTGGGCCCCGTGTCTCAGGCATTGCTCCGTGTGGCTTCGTGTGAGCACGATGGAAGCAAGTCGGATTCCTCTCTGTGTCGCAACCACTCGGCACCCGGTAACGTCAGTCTCTGTGAAACACAGTGCTCAGTTCCGACCGTCTCAGGAGTTATTCTACTGAAATCAGTTACCCACATCTTCCTTCCCCAGCCAAACATAATGTTAAATACAGAAATGGTACTGAATTTTGGATATTTAT
This sequence comes from Crypturellus undulatus, assembly GCA_013389825.1. Lineage (NCBI taxonomy): Eukaryota > Metazoa > Chordata > Aves > Tinamiformes > Tinamidae > Crypturellus > Crypturellus undulatus. The sequence goes on along the minus strand of VWPW01008057.1, from coordinate 1,801,160 downwards.
AGCCAGTCTATCAAATAAATTAACTCATACCTTCGAGTTTCCCGTATTTGCCATGCTGTTCTCTACAGGGATTGCTGCATCGGGAGGCAGTAAATCCATTTGTTCTGCTGTTTCCTGGGCACAGCTGTTCCAGCTCGCTGTTTTTTTGCCTGTCTGAGATGATCTTAGGCACAATGGGTGATTTACTGCCCCATATGCTCTCTTTAGTGTTTCTCCACGCTGTATAGCTATCCAGAATTACAGCCTTGTCCTGCTGAGGGTTTACCTGTACATAGCTGCTGTTTTGCTCTAATTACAGATCCGGACAGCAGCATTTTCATGTAGTCTCCATGGAATGGATAGAAACTCTCTTTTTTGTAACTATTAGATGGTCTGCTCCTCTCTGGTTTCATTCTGCTTTGCTCAGATGCTCTTAGAGGTCTAGGGAAGAAAATTATGAAACAGCCAGAGCTGTATTTCTGTCTTTTCTTTGTTGTAATAAGAAATCTACTTGGTAGCTGCAAAGAAATGATCAGCTTTGTTTGGCACCAGTGTAGAAGTTGCACGACAAGATTGACTTCTGCAAATTTTAAGTTGAAATCCTCGTATGCTAATTAGGAGACATGTTCAACCTTGATTGTGATTTGCACTTTAAGGCAGTGCCCTGAGGTCTAAAACTTTTCTATACAATATCATTGGGCCAACAAAATAGCTATGAGTAATACAGTGCAGTTAGTCACTTGTGCATGTTCATTTTTCCTCTATTTTTATGAATGAATTCTTAATAGTGATTTTAATTGTGACTGTGAATTTTTCAGAATCATAACTGTGGTTTTAACTGTGACCAACAAGTTGCTGGGTTTCATAAAACAGCCCCCTTCTCCATGGAGGTTAGGAAGTAACTTGAGAAGGGACAGAGAGGCGACGCTGAGCGATCAGATTTATGAAACAACTGCTCTGCGAAGAGAGATCGAATTGGCCAGAATTTTTCAGCTTTGAAACGGGAACGCTGAGTGGAGATAGATGGAGGGGCTTTATGAATTCATGAACACCAAATTAAAATTTGGATTTTTTTGCAATAGGAAGCTGTGGAGAGCAGAAGCATAAAGAGGTTTTGAAAGCACTATCAGGGTTACTAAAGAGAAGCAGAAATTCCCAAACATGCTCAAAGCAGCTGTTGAGGGTACAAACCCCCAGAAGGGCCTGAGCTGCTGGTTGCAGGTGGCAGAGATGCTACATCCTGGTGACACCCAGGCAGGGGATCGCATTAGATGAACGTTATCTAGACCTATATGGCAGTTGTTCATATAGAAAATGTGTTGTCCCTTAGGGGGACATAGTCACTTCATGGTTTGTCTTTCCTTGCAGCATTGGCATAAGAAAACAGTGATTTTGTCGTTTTCAGGACATATTCTAAAACTCTGCACAAAGTCCTCCGTCTGCAGTTCCGATTTTTAACAATGCAACTGTCTTTTGCCCACTTAAGCATATCACAAAGGACAAGACTTGCAGTAGTAGCAGAATAGAGAAAAGGGAGCAAATGTATTGCTCCGCTGCAGACCTTGCTCCATCGCTTCCCTCTCCTTCCTGCCACGCCGTGTCCTGCAGGGCAGTGTCCTTACCGCCCCTCATGCCTGCAATTTGCTGGTTTTCCTTCGCAAAAGGATTCATTTAGCCGTCCGTGATACCAAGCACCTTGTTTGACTGAATTTGCCAACAGGGTAAATAGTTTACGGGAGCAGTAGTGAAATCTGTGCTTCAACTGGACTCCTACAGCATGGTTGCCAAAAATATCACAGAAAGCAGGTGTGAGCAGATATAGGACGTATAGCCAAGCCCTCGCCAGCCGCACTTTGTCTCAGCAGCGAGCGGGAGCCTTTTGGTGCACGTAGGCCCTTGCAGTTTTGAAACCCCAGCGGTGCTCGGATGACTGGGGCAGTGCTGCTCATCCCCCGAGCTCTCCGCATTGTGCAAGCTCTGACTCATTCCCTCCCTGCGGAAGCGGAGCCACCTTTGGCATGCAGAGGGGTGGTTGTGCAAGAGCCTGCGAGAGCCTGGAGCTGGGGTTCTGCTGCGCTCGAAATTACTGGGGTTCCTTCTCGATAGGTGGGTTAATGCTGTCGCTTAGTTCGTAAGGAATATGTAGCTCATATAAACTCTGGTGGCCTATATTACTATTACTCTTTATGTCTAAATGCTTCAAAAAATAAAAATAAAAATCTCAAGATCAAAACATGGTACTCTCCAAAATCCTATAAATCTGCCTACTTTTGAGCTGTGTTTTTGGTGTATCTTTAGGCTACAGCTTTTGTTGCCAAGTCTAAGTAATTGAATAGACTGGGTTTGTTTGTTTGTTTTGTTTAGTTTTCTTCTCAGTGTTATTCTAAAAATTGTTATTGTTATTCTAAAAATAAGAAAATTCTAGATCCTATAACTGGAATAGTGGCCTGCTATCTATATCATTATAAGAAGACACTTATCCTACACATTAGATATGATGTAGGAATCCTCATCATTAAATAGTAAAATGTCTTTGAATCACTGAGCTTTACCATAATTCGTAAGAACTATTATTAAGTAATAAAATAGCTTTGTATTATTAAATAAAGTTTGGGAATCTAACATGAAGTCAGAACTGTATTATAGAAAGAAAATCTAGGTCCACAGCATCTATTTGTCACTTGCATAGATTTAAATAGAAATACTTTACAACTTAATAGCTTTTTGTTGTGGTGTTCTGTATACCATGTTGAGTTGACTCGGCAGATATGAGCAGTGGTTTTCTAAACGTGCGGAGTTTGAGAATCCTGTTACTGTCAAGTGACAAAAAGTCTAGTCCTGGCCACACAGTCATGAATATTTTCTGTGACATCAATTTGCAAAACAGGATGGATTCTCTTTTATTGATCCTGTTCCGTAACTGGGGACTAAACTGGTGGTGTGTCTGGGGAAAGAAAGTGCTAGGCCACAAGCAGGATTCCACGAGCTCCACTGGGATATTTCCCTCCTCCGTGCCTCTCCATGCAGGTCTAGATCATGACACCATCAGCTTCAGTTTGTAGTACAAACATCCCTCTAACTCCACAGGGTCACATAACTACTCACACATACATATGCACTGAGTTAAATTCCAAGAACATCTAATCTTTGCTTTGATATGTAAGCATTAAAATACTTAGGTATTATTGCACTTACTAGCTGTTGTAATAGTGTTTATATCCACGGTTGGAACTGGGATGCCTTCCTCATGCATGCGCATCACAAGGCATAAACCTCTACACTATTTACAGGCTATTTCTCTTATAAAATTCACCTATTATAGCAAACACTCTAAGAGAGGCTTACAGCACTGGGCATGATGAGTGTTTAATGTATAACCTATTGGTTTCCTTTCAAAATGTATAAAAATATTTATTTCATTTTACTTATTTAATTACACAAGTTAAAAAAAAAACAGACAACATTCCTGTGAGCCATCTAAGCATTATCAGCTGATGGCTTCTCCCGGACAGGGCATTTCAAGGGGAGTTTAAAGGAAAAGGGGGATTTTCAGGTTTCAGGTAAAGTAGTTCAGCCATAGCAGCATAGGCGGGGCTCAAAACCATACTCTTTTCACCTCATATTCCTTTATAATCCCATGACACTAGGATGTGCAAGTTTAAGGGAAAAAAAATCCTTTTATGTGTATGAGAAAAGGACGACTGTAGCAATGGTGTGCAGCTGGGAAGTGGAAATTGTTACCCACAGAGCGCAGAAATCCTGAGCAAGGGGAGGAACGTGAAGAGATGACGTGAGAGCAAAAGAAGTTCTCTGCTGTGGCGAGGCTGTTCCCGGCTTCCTTCAGGATGGATCCGCTGAAATGGGAAAGGAATTCCTGAGTGAGGGACCTGGGGCCACCTGCGTCAATCCTCAGAGGAGGTGATGTACAAAGAGGAGTGAGGGTCCCTGACCCTGAGGTAGAGGAGTGAGGGTCCCTGACCCTGAGGTCCCCGAGTGCAGCGGCAATCAAGGCTTGGCATAGGGAAGACTGCGTTGGCTCCATCCCCCTGAGCTCGGCCAAGGCCACCTTACAGTTCTCAGGAAAATTATCCATAGGGAAGATAGAGCTGGTGAATGCAATAACTCAATGAAAAAACATAGGGTGAAGGCAGGAAACTGTAGGCATAACTGCGTCTTCACATTACTTGAATTTTTTTCTGCTCCCATTGCAGTTCTGAATAAGACAGTGGGCAGCTTCTAGTGTCAGCAGTCTGAAGCTGTGGGCCTGAGTGAGCACGGTTGTGTGCTGACCACGATATGGTTTCACTTCAAAAGCCGGGTGGCCCTTTATACGGAACAACATTTCCCTGCAGACAGCTCGCCAATCATCCCTGCATAGCTGAGGCCAAAATAGGCCTAATATTCTCTTTACTGCACTACAGTATCTCTTAAAATGAAGGCTGAGATCATAGCAGCATTCTGGTTATTGGTTCAGTTTCCTATTTCTTTCTAGGTCTTTTTTAAGCTCATACTGTCCTTACGGAATGACCTCCTGGGCTGCGGTCCTTAGCCATGTGACGAGTTGTTTACTCTGCTGTTCTTCTTTGAGGCCTTTTGATGACCAAAGACAACGTTTTTAGCTAGACTATGTCTTGGAGGACTCAACGGTGATTTACTCAAATGCTCAGGAGGAATCCAGGCCTAAAATGAGACCGGCGTGTGGCAGGAAGCACTACAGTCAGAATCGAGGATTGTGTTTGGTCATTAATTAATAAAGTCATGCCAGGAGGGTGAATTAGTCTTCTCTAGTAATAATTCTGTTAAAAAAAGAGTTTAATCTTTCCTTGCTTTTGTTGTGCTGTAAGTTTGCTATAGAAAAATGCCATAGCTCTTTTACTTTCTGCTAGGAAAGGATCTTGATAGTGTTCTGCAGTTAGCAGCACTTGAAGTGTCAGTGAAGTCCCAGTAAGGAGCTAATGCAGGAGTTTGTTTACACCGATGGATGCTTCATCGTAGCAGGAAACACGGTGCTCAACTGTATGCTCNGTTTACACCGATGGATGCTTCATCGTAGGAAACACGGTGCTCAACTGTATGCTAATTATGTGATAATATGTTTTGTTTTCTGTTATAAATCAACATGTTGCAGTAAGTATAGTACTTATTATTCCACATAACAATATTCTTCTTTGCGTATGAAGAGCTTTGGGGAAGCTGAGGTGCATTTTGTTAGACTCACTGGTGTGAGAATTCCATCTGATTTTTTATCTTACTAAGTTGCAAATGCCTGGATGTCATAGGATCTCCCCTCCTTTTATTTAAAAAAAACTCTATAGCATACTCTTCTGATGCCAAATATTCCTTTGGATAGCTATTTTTGCTCCCACCTCCAATAGTAACTAGAAAGTACTGCACTGCAAGTTATTTTTAAGTGAATGGAAATAGCATCCATATTATTTCAAAGCACTGATGTGTAAAATCTTTATAAGAAAAGAACGCCCTTGTTTATTGCACATTAATATTGTTTAATGTTAAACTTTAGGGAAGTGCCACATGAACAAAAACTACCATTCCAAATAATTTCTAAGCAGGATGTGGTTTCATTTATAAAAAATCATGGTTGCATGTGTAAATGAGAATGACTTCTATGCTGTGATTAAATAAAACACAAATCCGTATCCTCAATTCTTAGAAGTTGTGGTCTGTCCATTGGAAGAGGACAGTTCTCAAAAATGTGCAAGGTCAATCCTGCAGAATAACGTTCTCCCTACCAAAAAGCAAGGAGGATGGTTGGACTCTGAAGGCTCGGCACGTGTTTCTGTGTAATTCTGTGTTCAGGCGATGTGTTTTATAGGTGTATGAAATGTTATGTCAAAAAGGGATTTGTAGATTGTGGAAAGTAAGGATTGTGTCACTGGCAGTTCTTAAGCAGAGAGGACTAAATTTTCCATCGCCTCAGAAGTGTGATACTATTTATTTCTATATTGCAGGAGTTGCAGTAGCTGTGATGTGTAGCTCAGAGTATTACTACACTGATACAATTGTTTATTTACTTTCTACTGTAACACCTAAAATAGGAATTAATATTTAACACAGTTCTGAAGTAATTAATAGCTTCTAATATTTTATCCAAGTGGTGCAAAAATTGAACTGAATTTTCTATATACTTCCACTGAAATAGTCAGCTTCTGACTTCAGAGAGAACAGAATTTGTGTCACGTGTGTCACTAGTAGCTTGAGCACTTGCAGGTTAAGATCTTAAAAGCAGCTACACTCTGCTTTTTAAGCTGGCATTTCTCAAAGCAGTGAGGTTGTTTCTAGATGCTGTTTTGTTCTTCATTGCAGGAGGAGATGCTCCTGAAGTCCTGGAACATAAATGATCAGCTACCTTTAGTAATGATTTCTTGTGAACTGCAAGCCATTTTCTAGTTATTTTTTTTTATCTGTAACCAGGCTCACTACACTGTAGGCAGAGTTAATTAGTTCCATAATACCTAGTGAAATAGATTTTGGAGTTGCCCATATATGGAATACAGGAAAGCAAGTGTATTAGGTTGTACATACAGAAGTTAACTTCCAAAGTAGCAGGCTGTTTGTTTGATGGATGACATTTTTTCTTAGCAAACTGTATCTAATGAAACCCTTACAAAGCAATGCCATGCATTCAGTGCATGTCCCATAATTCTCTTTGGAGACAGTGCACAGCTGCTGCCGTTAGTATTAGCTGCTTCTTATGGGTTGGTATTTTCTTTCAATAAAAATCACAGATGGCAGGGTGTCTTTCACACTGTGATTGTAAATATGAGCCTGGGTCAGGTGAAGAGGTGATGTAAGTACATGTAATTCTACTTTAAGTATAAAAATCCTGCGCTGAGGCCAGTTACTGTCTGTTTTTCTTGCAGTCCTTGAAATATCCAAACATGATCCAATGACAGCAGTGACATAAATTGTTGTGCATCTTCAAAATGCATTGGCACCCCTTTAGCTTTAAAAATAATAACCTAGCTCTGGAGTCCTTAGCCTCTTGTGAATTTAGCTGTGTTGCTGTTCCTATGTGTAATTATTATTACTTTGGATCTGTGTTCTTTAATGTGTATGGGACTGCTTAAAACCTACCAGTCTTCTCAAGTTTGCTTCTGCAGATATTTTATTTTGCCTTCTATGCTTACTCACACATACTCGTTCAGGTGGGTGAGGGAGAGCTTTGCAAATTATTTGTATACAACTTATGCAATGTTATAAGAATTTTCTTACTATGTGATTTTAGGAGGAAAATGTAGTGATACCAATGGCCTTCCTGCCATTCCTTCCTTCCTGTTGTAGCTACGCCTTCTTACAGGAAAAAAAAAGCACTGAGAGGAGATGTTTATGTTGCTATAGGGGCTGAAACTCAAGGTATGACTATAGCTTGGTCCATATTAACTTGAATGCCTCTACACCGTGCTTGGCTGTAGACGTTTCCACAAACAAAAAGACTAAGATCTTACAGAAGTCTGTTGGAGAACTAAAAAGCATCAAAGAATTTCCACCATATCGTACCATGTGTTGCTGTCTAATGGCAGCTCAGTCTACATGAAAGTTAAGCAGGAGGATATAGAAACAGTATCTGATAGAGACTCAGTGTTAGAGTATGGAATAGAGACTGACACAAGCCCTGAGACTGGGATTACTATTAGAATTATTGCTGGTGGACATGAACTTGCTTTGTCTCTGGACAGTCTACCTGTTAACTTTTCAAATTACTCCCTCACTATTTTGAACCTGCAAGCCATAGAAATCTGCTGAGAACATTTAAATCAGTTAACAGGATAGGGCTATAACCTGCTCTGCACCTCTTAGGATATTTTCAGACTGTTTTAAGTATCACATGAGCTTTCCATTGATTCTTTTAAGCCACTGTCACTGTTCAAGATACACTGCTTTCGGCAAACATAACAAGTCTAACTTAAAGTATTTTCTGAATTGCATCTTGTAAGCATTTCTGCATTACTACTTTGGCATGAATTCCTTGCCTCCCTTAAAGTCAATAGCAAAGCTCCCACTGAGGTAAATACACAACGCCAGTGCTAATATTTATACTGTTCGAAAAAGTTTGTGTGGTCCTCATTTCCCCCCCAATTTATTCAGAAGTGTGTGAAACTACAGTGCCTCTATCTGAGTTTTTTAAAGTTATAGTGATGTTTCATTTGCCTTCATTCATTTACCTTTTTTATTATTCTTCTGTGAGTTTCTTGTCATAATTTAAATCTTTTGAGCAATGAAAAGCCTCAGCTGAAGACTTCGGTGTATGCAAGCATGTAACACTGACTTTTTAGTTTTGCTGATAAACTCAATTGCTAACTCCTGCTGCTGCTCTTCACTATTACCTTGCTATCTGTTTTGTATTTCAAAAATCTTTTTTTCCCAATGCAAAACTATTTTGGATAGTTTTCTATGCTTTTGTCTTTTTGCAGTTTTTGCAAGGTGAAGGTCTTTTAATCCTATTCCACCAATCCACCCTCTATTTGATTCCCTTTATTAATGTTGCTGTCATTCTCCTTTACAACGGCATCATCATCTGAGGGATTTTCTTCTTAGATTTCATGTTCATATTGGTTACTTTCCTGCTGCCAGTCTGAGGAATATTCTAGACATCAACACTTCATTGCATTTGCTCTCAGCTATTGCATTTTTGCATTCTATTTATTAGCAATGTTTAGGTCTATGTGTTCCTGTTGTCTGGGGACACTAGAAACTGCAGACCATGATCTTGGCATGGGATGGCCCGGGAAACACCAAGAGGATGAGATTTCTCCAGTGTAGCTGACAGTGGGTAGGTTTCACTTTGATGCCTTGGGAAGCTTTTCCATGGCATTCACTTCCATGGCAGGGTTGTTGCCAACTAGTTATAAAGTCAGTAAGGAGACTTCCTACTCATTGCTAGAAAATAGTAATTCTTGTCACATTTGCTATTTGATGCCAAACAAAGGTGACATCAAGGAAGTTTCCAAATCTGTGCAGTAATTGGAGACAAATATCATCAATAAGCAGACAATGGTTCCATTTATCAGATTGCCTTCCCTTCCCTACTAGCATTTTAAGTAGGTAAGTAGGAGCCAGCTGCTTATGTCTTTCAGCTACTCGGTGAGCTAAATGACGGCATTGTGTGCTTTTGATGAGGAGATATACAGCTGTGCATTGCTGACATAGTGCCAGCACATTAGTCCATGACATCTGACAGCTTCACCTACTGCTCTGATTATCTAAAGGAGAAAGGAAACGTAGCTATTTCGGTTAGTACACAGAGTACTTAACCACACTCAGCAATCTAACTCCGTGTTACAGAAATGCAATTCGTAAAAGTACCTCTAGATTCATATGTCTGCGTGCAGCTACCAGACTAAGCTCTAGGCCTATCTCTAGATCGGATTTAGAGAGAAGTCTGTAGCAAACTGAAAGAGCTTCAAAGCAAGTAGCAAACACGACTCCAGAGCGGACTGATCAAACACACCCCTATACTGCTGAATAAAGGCAGGGAGCAGCCCCAAGTGTTGCGTGCATTTTGGATAGCTAACTCAAAACCATGCTGGTCACATCCACCTCACAACCCGGGTAATCCTTGGGTAAAATGTGGTAGCTCCATACCCCGGGGATGGGTACTTGGATGAGGTCTTGGTTCACAGTGTGGAAAGTTGAGGCCTCATCTCCAGCACACCAGATTGCTGCTGGAATTCTCTGCCGCTAGGGAATATTTTCCTTTTGTAGCACGAAGGGTACATAGGAGAAACGGAGGACTGTGAGATTTTTTAGAACTGAGCCTTCATTACTGTTTCCCAAGCTCTAAGTGGGGTTGTTTATGAACAAAAATGTTTGGCGGTTACAGTATGGGTGGAGTGCAGTTTAGATATCTGTCTTGAGAAACAAGAGTTTACATAAATCTTACTTAGATAAATGCTTGGGTCAGAGCCTATTATGTATAGCAGAACTGCTTTTAAAAGCCTTAAGCTGTATGCCTAAACTTGTCACGTCTCATGGAAATTGTATAATTCTGTTTCCCCCTCTCCCATTTTCTTCCTGCTTTTACGTGTTTTCTGTGAAGATTCTGCAGTAACTGTGGACAGACAGAAAATCGCTCCCGATGTCCAGTTAAATCTGTCAGAAGTTATCCAGCAATGTCATTTTCCCTGTAGTGCTTTGAAGATTGCCTTCTTTGATCAAATTTTGACAAAGTCCAGCGAGTCTTTATATCATGGAATGTTTCCATTATATTATTTTTTGTTTAGTTGTTTCTCCCCTCCTTTAGGCCATCTCTAAATTTCCCTTAGCCTTTAGTGTCACCCAGGTTTTCCGCTTTGCACTGCCCTGGCTTCTTAACTGTTTTGCTGTACTTTACTCACTTCATATATGGCTGTTAGAAATGTTTCCTAAAAAGCATCCCTAAGGTTTGTAGCCTTCAAGGGGGAAGACAAGATAATTAAAGTAAACATCCAGTGCCTGGCACTTTTTTATTTCTTGTAAATTCATTACTTTAGACCATAATCAAAGTATACCCTGTCAGGGCTATAGCCTACAGGTTTTGAATATAATTTTTATTAGCTTATTTGACGCAGTCTATTACCTATTTAAAAATACTTCAAAATGTAATTATTTTAATTATTCTTAATCCTGCAGGTTACATTGCTAATTATTACTGATATTATAGATTAATTTCCTTCTATAGGATGAATTTTGTCTGACTAGTTTTGGGATTTTAATTAAAAGTTCTAATGGATTTATTATTACTAGCTTTGGGCTCTGTTACCCGGAATGCTAATCACCTCTTCTTCCCAGGATGGTATTTTTTGTGGGAGTGACGCGGGGAATTGGAAGGGTGATTCAGTCGCTCTCAGCTGGCTCGGGAAGCGGGATGATTTCCAGCCATCCGCAGAGCACTGACCTGGGCTTCCTTCTGGGGAGCTGGGAGGGAGCTCTGCTTAGCGCTGATTCTGGTATTTCTGAAATTAGAATTCAGAATTTAGATTGCAATCCCCTAAACACACATTTTACATTACAAATATTTTATTTTTAATACCTGTTTTCTTTTAAAAATGTCACATTCCCATTACTTTTGGATAAATGGGACTCCACCTGCATTCTCGTCACTTTATGCATTTTGTTCACTTCTTTCCCTAACTTGAAAATCAAATAACATTACTGATTACAATCTAGATTTTAATTAACATAACCGATTTTTAAAAAAATCTGTTTTTTATTTTTAAACTGGATTGGAATCATAGTAATATATTACTGCCACGGCTTCCTTAAGAAGACTGACTGTTAGATGTGCCAGAAAAGAGAGAATAAAACATTTCAAATCAGTTAATTTACAGGCACTGTGAAACCTTTCACAGAGAGCTGTGAAAAAAATAAGATAGATATCAGAGATACAGTTGATGTTTAGGGAATACAAACAGACTTAATCTGCTGAATGCTACTGAAGAAAAACAGTGGTTACCAAAATATTATTCCTGCTGAAGATGTGGATTATTTGGCAGCCTGCAGCCATCTGGTTACAGTCAAAATGTGCAATACGGAGGCCTTTAGGTTATGCAGTGACCAGAGACTTAATGATAAAAAATGAGGTATTTTATACCCCAGTTGTCTCAATTCTTTCGTCTCTTACATACATTCCCGTGAAGAAAATATTTTGAAAGAAATGCTGGGAAATCCCACATCTTGCCATGTTGCACAACAGTGCTGATTTCAAAAAAAATCCCAAAGCTCTAGACTTTACCTTATTAAGAGATGTTTTGAGGCTTTCTAATAATTCTGCAATTTAAAGGAGCCCAGGAGAGATGTAGATGGCCCAGGCATCTTGAATGTCCCTGAAGAAGAGAGACCTCCGCAGCCCTGCGGCAGGGTGAGTGAGATGCTCTTAGCTGCTCTTTCGCCTGCACTGCTTTGACTCACTCGTGGTGCTTTTTTGTGGTACTGTGTCTGAGAGGAAGCCTAAATCTTTAATCATCTGAATTAAGAAAGAAAAGAAGGTCCTACATTCAGCAACTTCCTTATAAACAGATTCATTCATGGTGAAAGTAACTTTATTGTACCTTACTCTGACGGTGAAAAGTAACTTAACAATGTTGGCTTTTGCAAACCAATCTACTAGTTAAAAACTGCATATTCGCCCTGTCCCCTGCTTTACAGTGTGTCTAACCCCTTTCTTGATTTCTCTAGACAAATGCAAAGTGACATCGTAGAGGACGAGCGGCTGTTGGTGGCCCCGGGCGCTGACCTGGGCTGCTCCCCATGACCCTGGCCCCGGCGGCAGATTAGCCGGCCCGTGCGGCCCGCTCCGCTCCCGCTTCTTCCCCTGGAGGTGCAGATGCTGCATTCACACACCTTGCAAGCCGTGAAGTTAAAATTAAGTGGTTTGCAGTCGTGTCTTGCAGTGAGAAACTGAAAGTCACACTTCGGTGTCTGTGTACCAGGCAATGGCTTGTGTCGGATGAAAAAATGTTAGTAAGACAGGGAAAAGTGAGACTTTTGGAGAGACTGAGTTAGTGGGGGGAGTTAGTGTATCTTTTGAAACAACTTAATCCTAAGTATCAAAGGAATAATTAGAAAATAAGATATTGCTCACATGACGGCAAAACCTCAATACAAATATTTGTGAAACTCTGAACTGAAATACTCTTCTTCCATATGATGTTCTGATTGGAACAAGCTTCTGTGCGAGTTACTTTCCAGTAAAAAGAAGAGCAAGATTTTTTAAGCCACTGGGAGAACTAAATTTATGGTTATTCTCTGCTAACTACTTAAAAAGCTGCCAGCTACTGTGTTTTTCTGCTTTGGGTGTCATAGTTGAAATCTACAGGGATATGAGTGTAGCTCTTCACATTAAAGCATCTTGATGGCCGGGATTCTTCTGTGGTAGAAATGCCCCTTACCTGAAAACTCCATAAACCCTTCATAAACCCAGAAATGCTCTCAGGCCCAGCAATAACTATTTCTTGTTAATATCAAAATGGAATTTTTTATTAATGGGACTATTTTGTATCACATTGATGAAATCATCAAATCATCAAATCAATCATTTGGACAGTCCCTNTTGGGTGTCATAGTTGAAATCTACAGGGATATGAGTGTATGTAGCTCTTCACATTAAAGCATCTTGATGGCCGGGATTCTTCTGTGGTAGAAAAGCCCCTTACCTGAAAACTCCATAAACCCTTCATAAACCCAGAAATGCTCTCAGGCCCAGCAATAACTATTTCTTGTTAATATCAAAATGGAATTTTTTATTAATGGGACTATTTTGTATCACATTGATGAAATCGATGCCATTTGAACAGTCCCTGTGATCAGTCGTTCTCTACCAGAACACTCGTGTATATTACAGTTAATATATATTACTATTATTAGGTTGCTGCTTCTCTCTGTATGGATAGACAGAGGCCGAATATGAATTTCAGACAGTGGAACTCTTGCTTTGTGGTGTAGTCTTGTCTGTCAAGCCAGTTATCCCTTCTGCCCTCTTAGAAAAGGTGAATTTGGGACTAATTTTGAACGCCGTTGAATTCAGCAGACATTTATTCTCTCTCCAGTTTGTTACAGACTTCCTGTGTAACTTAAGGAAAAGCTCTCTGTTTTGGTACCTAAAAAAAATTAGTAAAGATAATTCTCAGAGTACCTACTGTGATATTTAGGAATAATTATTTAAAATATGTAAATACAAGGGAGGGAGGAATGATTATAAGCCATGGCTTCATCTTTCATTCCACTGAGTAGAATTGAGTGAGTCAGGAGTTTTCCAAGAAAGGGAAAAGCATTGTAACATAATAAATAACAGCATAGCATAATATTCCTGCGGCCTCCCTAAATCAAACTCCATCTGGATTTCATGTATTTTCTGTGCATCTGAACACCAGTGCTATGAAAGGGCAGCTTGTCCAGTTATGGCCTCTTGCAACCAACAGCTCCCCTGAGAGCACTCTGTGGTGTTGGTCTTGGCACAGACTTCTCCTAATAGGTCTAATTTTCATTATAAATTTTTGCAAGGTTAATATTGAGACTCTGCTGACACTATTTTGGTTCCCCCACAACATATTTTCCTCCTTTCTGCTTGTCTTTCAAAAACCAAATGAAAGTATCCCAATCCGACTAACGTCTCGCTTCTCAAAGATCTGTTCAGACTCTTAAAACTAATCTACAAGTACCTGTGTGATTAAAAACAATATGCTAGTAAGTCAATAGCAGGATGAAAATAATATTTTAGTGTTGCTTGCATTAGAATTTCAAACTACTATTTCAACAGCATGTCCCAGGACTAGAGGTATTTTCTTTTTAAGAATATAACCTGCATATATATATGCATTATATATATGCATATATATATATAATATTGTATATTTTAGTATATTTTATATATATATATATAAAACAGTATAACCTATCAGTGTTTCTTCTACATTTGAGACAGATGTCATTGTATTAATCACCTGTTTACAGATGTATGATGCTTGCGTGAACTGTTCTCTGTGGGTAACATAATTTGAAGTAATTACTGAATGGATATTTTGAGTCTGAGCACTAGTGGGTGGCTAAGGAGGCAGGATGTGACTTTGGTCTGCTTTGTATCTTAAAAACTGAAAATCAAACTAGTTCTGAGTTAGGCAGAACCCTCTGGGAAAGCTGACAGAGAACTATGCCCTGTTATTTAGAGCCGTGTTAGCATCCTTGCTTTCTTCAAGACAAATTCCAGCAATCCTCTTTCACACACTGCTCAAATCTATATGCACATAGTTACAGAAATTATTAAACAGAAAATGTTAAATTTGAAAATGTATACGTGTGACTGTATGACATATGTGATTATTTTATCTCAGAAATAGTGTCTGATTTGACTGATTTCAGTAGTAAAATTCTTCTTTAAGAAGTAATTTGATGCTTGGGTGCAGCATCCAACCAAGTAGTTTTCCTCACTATCTGTGGGAGAAAACATTATTAAAACAGTAGTTAGTTATATACCTCAGTATTTAAGAAAGCCCCTTCCTACTCATGTAAACCCCTTTCTTTTAAACCTGTTTTTTGTCATCTCATGGTTAGAGGGGTTTTCTTTTAGCCTGTCTTGGCTAAGACAGACTGTGCAACTTGCCCCTTCCAACATGAAGGGATTTAACCCATTCCTACCCTTTCTGCGCAGAGATTTTGCATATCTCATCATGTGCTTGTCATTAAAAATACACATTTATTCCTCAGCTGCCAATTTTTCATAGCAGTCAAATTATGAGTAGTAGTAGATGGTTTCCAAGCAGCATTGCTTTTGTTAAAAGCCTTGATCATATCTGGTGTTATTAAGGATAATAATTACCTTTGGAGTGTTAGAATAGAGCTACTACTTCAGAAATTTCAGGTATGTTTTGCTACTTTTTCTCTGATACTATTTTCTGTTGTTTAGATGGAAGATGTTAGTGCAAAAGGGGGCATTAAGGAGATCCTAATGACAGTGATTGCAGATGTTAAACACTAGTAATTAAGATAGGCATTTGATATTTGCAAAAAAAGGAATAAAATCTTTTTATTCAGTTTACTATTGCACTCTTCAATGACCTTCCTAAAAATGAACGCTTCACAGTTTTTCTAGATGTTTGGGATAGTTCATTTTGTGAAGAGCCAGCCGCCGCTGCAGTCCCTCGTTAGTTGTTGAAGGGCACGTGGGCTTGGTTGCCTGTTTTTCCTGACCGTGTGCCCACATGCTCATGCAGCAGCCTCTCCTTCGATGCTCTGTGATTGCAAGGATAACCTCTGGAATACTAGGGGATTCACTGCAGAAATACTGCATACAGGTACAAACTGAGAGAATAAATCTTCCTCTCCATCTCCCTGGAGTGACAGCTTTGCAGACAGATTAGGGCGATTTAAATGTCAACAGAGTTATTTTACTTCTGATCGTTTTAGTCAAAGCATCCAGCAAATGTGCTTATCCAGCACGGTTGGCTATTCCATGTATCTGAGGGGACATTCCAAAGGAATAAGGCTGCAGGTTTTAAAATGGGGATGGTTTCATCATCTAAGCAGCAGGTTAGATTTCCTAGACTAATATCTAGACTCTCTGGAACCACAGGTTCAAACGCTGGCAGCCCGGCCTGCCAAGTGTCACACTTGACACTCATTTGGTTCCCAGTGTGTTACTCCAGGACGGCTCTTTGGAAATCCGGCACATGCAGCAGGGAGCAGACAGCGTGTGTTGTCCCGTGGTGACAGCAGCGCCGTCGGCCCTGCCACTGCCTCTGCTCCTGCTCTTCCTCCTCCTGTGCATGAGGAAGGGCCCGTTGTGTTAGCCCAGGCGGTGGCACTGGGGGAAGGAGGAGGGCGGTTTGATGGGGCAGAGGAAAAGGCACTGGGAAATGGGTGAAAGGCAAACGTGGGACGGGAGCTCTGAGGAGGAGAGGAGAGAATGGGCCTGAGCAAAGGCAGTTGTAATGGTGAGGAGTGGGTGGAAGAAAAGGAAGCCGTAAGAGACTGATAATTAATGAAAGGCCGAGGCGGAGGATCACGGGGGAAGGCAAATGGCATGGGAGGAGGAGGGCTGAAAACACCATCTAAAAGGGAAATGAAGCGACCCAGGAAAGAGAAGATGACTTCGAGAAAATGCAAGAGAGAGGCCAAGAGAGACAGCAGGTATATTAGAAGGTGGGAAATGTTAAAACAAAGTGAGACACATCCAGAACTGAGAATCTTGGAGTTCGGAAGAAGAACGTGGGGTTTTTCAGGTGCAAACTGAAATCCAGTCTCGTCATTCACATCAGATGGCTACTTGTTGGTCTGAGCTGGACTGATTTCCACCTGAAGCGTCATGGTTGTATGTCCATATCAAACAGATGAGTAAAAGCAACTGTCACAACTGAAAATCTGTTTGGAAGTCAGAACAAAAGTTTGACCTAAGTTATCACCGATGGGGACCCTGGCTTGACTAGGCAATTAACAGAGAAATATTTACAGATCATCTCTGATAAAGAGAGAGATTCCTGAACTATCAAAATGACACTTCGTAAATAGTTCATGTTTAGATTTTAATCTTCTTTATTCCATATTTTTAAAGGCAATTTTAGCAAACTGTGAAAGAGCATAAAGATGAATTGTCCTGCATATTTAAAATGAAAATAGGTAGTATTTATTGGATAGCAGGGTGTGAATGTAGCAGCTTCTATATCATTGCTCTTTAATTGAATAATTCCATTCACTCATGGCTTGATTGACATCTAGTGACTATGCTTATCAGTTCTGTGCTTGAGAGCCGAACAGACAGATTTCACATAAATATTTTAATGTATTAGCTATGTTAGTTTCAGGGAGTATTTTGACAGACTAAAACAAGAAAATATTTTATCCTGCCCCATCTCTAATGCTATTACTGCTAAAATACTGTTTAGCTAGGAACTGCAGTGTAAGAGCACTTCAGATTATGATATGTGAAGTGTCACTCATTTAAAAGTAATGAAGACTGAAATACAGCAATCTTCAAGACTGGGGGGCATAGCAATTCTCAAGCAGCATATTGGATGGCAGTGAGTGGGAAAAAGGACTGCAGTTTGCTTAATATTTCCACAGCGGTGTAGAAGATGTTTCTGGTGTAGCTTTTGTTTTGTATTTATCCCCCAGCAGGTCCCTAATGGTGCTGATTAGCGTGGTAGTTTATTTATGCACTTGAGAGAGCTGAAGGGCTGAGTGAACATGATGAGTCTGAAGCTGCGGACTGACTAACAAGGCGAGAGAACTGAATGCAAAATCTTCATGTGGCCTCAAATAAGCAATGAGTAAAGAATTAAAATTAAATTATTATATTGGCGATGGGGCCCACGTGGCAGGGGAAGGAGCAATGGGGCCGGCGAGCGCCGCTTTCTATAAAATAATGTTATTCTATAAAATAACATTAGAAATAAACTGTGGCATCCACTTGTGTATGTCTGAGTGATCCTCTTAGTGATCAGATATAA
The DNA here is from genome assembly GCA_013389825.1 of Crypturellus undulatus. Classification (NCBI taxonomy): domain Eukaryota; kingdom Metazoa; phylum Chordata; class Aves; order Tinamiformes; family Tinamidae; genus Crypturellus; species Crypturellus undulatus. The sequence goes on along the minus strand of VWPW01008057.1, from coordinate 1,783,245 downwards.
GTTCTTGCATGCCTCTCTGCAGCTTGAAAAGTTTATTTTGTTAATATAGATACATTTTTGAGAGAGCTTCATACTCGGGAAGAAAATCATTTTTAGAAAAAGCAATTTTACCATTCTATTAATACAGAAATAATGTAGGCTTTTAGATTATTGCTCTCGCACTTCACTAAAATGAAAATTAAGCAAACTTCATCCTAACTGGAATCAGTTGCCACAAAAGTAAAAACCTAAGGAGAAAAAAAGCTATTAAGAGATTTAAGCACACAACGAACAAGACCTTTTAGAGGAGATTAAAGTATGTGACAAGCATTAGTATTTCAAGGTGCTGTGATCTACTCATGGATTGATGTGCCTCCGAATAAGATGAGGCACATTAAAAGCTGAAATCATTCAAGCTGGTGCAAAGCTGAATATAAGCAATTACCAAATAGTTAGGCATTAAATGAAATGGATGGTTCTGTGGACCTGCCATGTAGAAGACTTCTTTGTGTGATCAGATGCTCAGTCTCGAGCCTTTCTCCTGACACACAAACCTCAGGAAACAACACTTAGTGTGCAAACAGGGATGTTTAAAAGGAACAGTTCCTATTTTAATGTCGCCGTCTAGCACTTTGCGTGGTGAGAATCATTACTCACCGTGAAAATAACATTGGAGCATTTAACTTCATCGTTTCCATAGGCATTAGCCATTAGGAAGTCACGACATTAGCACTGGCAGGTTGGGAATGCTCTTGGAAGAGGCTGCTAGGTAGCCTCTGTCCAGCTTGTGCAAGAGCAGAGACTCACAGAGACTCCATTAGGAGGCTTTTTCTGCCTTAAAGAGCCTTCAGAGCATTAAAGCAGAATCCTCTTAGGCCCCGTTCAAATAGTTTGTCTGGGCTGTAAATCAAGCCTAGCATCTTTACAAAGGGTTTTAGCCTCAAGAACATGTAACTGTGATTAAAGAGCAAACACAGTTTTCTGGCTGTGGTCCTCCTTGGGATGCTCTACTCGGGCAGCCACTAAAATGGCACAAAAGGTTCCCAATTAGAGAAAATGCTAATTGAAAAAAGCACCTGTGAACAGTCATAAATGAAATAATACTAAATAAAAGTGGTGAGGAGAACAATCTTTAGCCTTGTTTCTATTATTTTCTCTTACTTGTCAGAAGAGAGCACATCCACATTAGGAGCTGTGATTTTTCTTGCAAAATGGGTTGAATTGCTTGTGATGAACCTCAGCTGAAGTTCTAACGCTGACCTAAGTAGAAGGAGTGGAAATACCATAGAATCCTATAAACTCATTAAAAAGATACAAACATGCAAGTGTACTGAAATGCAAAAAAAAAAAAAAAACCTAATTAAAACTTACCAAAACTTTACTTACAAAATCATAGTGAATGTTATTCACTAACTACAGGGAATAGAAACACGTCTGCAACCATTAAAACACTAAAACTTATTGGTTGCCAGGTTCAGAATGGAGAAATGTTTTCTGTAGCTTCAGCCTGTGTTTCAGAGGTGAAGCAGCTCCTCGGTGAACAGTGAGTTGGATGGAACTCCATTCCCACAGTCTCTCCACTTCATCTCTTCTACAAACCTCCTGTATTTGAGGCCCTTTTTCCTCATTCCGATTTGGCTGAAAGGAGCCAGAGGCTCTATATGCTGTAGGGAATAGGTGGGCAAGAAGCTTGCAAGCTGGGTGAACCGTTGGGTCTAATTTGCTTAGGGAATCCGAGTAAGGCACAGTTTAGTGTCTAGAAGGTGGTTATGATATGAAATTGAAGGTAGCATAAGGCATTTTTATCTCTCTGGCAAGAGCTGGTGAGAGGAAAATCTGATTGAGAATGTAAGGTGAAAGGATGTAATTTTGCACTGGGGACTTTGATATTCAGAGATGGGCAGGGATAAGGATAAAGGAAAGTCCTGTGCACATAGTAAAAAACAGAATAACAAAGACTTGCATTTGCACAGAACTTTATTCATGACAGTAGTAATTTTTGTAGGTTACCTGTGCTGTGATGATTGTTCCTCTTCTGAGAATTCTTTTTGCTGGGTAGGAAAGCTCTGGATGTTAGCTGGCGCGCAGAAGGCATCAGCTGACACCAGTGTTATTTTCAGAAGATAGAAGCTAAAAAACTAGGTATTTTTATGGGCTACACAGCAAGAGTAGGAATAAGTATGTTCCGTGCTCTTATTTCATCTGAACTGGCAATCTGTACATTAAAATGACCCTGTGAAAAGAGAAATCCTGACTGAGAGAATTTCTGTTAGTTCAGACTCAATAAATGATTATTTCTACTTATTCCAGTGATAACTGGCATGCCAAAAATGAGAGATCTATGATTAAATAGTGTTTGCTAAACAAATGCAGCTTTTTTTCTGAATTTTTGAAATATTTTAATTACGGCAGGTGCTGGTTTGATCTGATTTCAGCACTGAAACTTCATCAGGTCTCTAAGTTGACTGTATTCCCTGCGACTGGATTTTTCTGTGTCTTCCATATTCATTTTTGTAGATCTTTGAGCTAACCAAGTTCTGCTGCCGATTCGGATCTTCCTTGAGATCTATTTCCTATCTCTTGGCATGAGTCATGCCACAGTTAGATGGGCTGCAGTGTTCTTCCACAGAAAACATTTTTCATCCCAATTCCCTCTTTTCCTTCAGGCATCAGCCCATTTGTTCATCTGGGACCGAGACTGTTCATAATCACGCAGCATGTTAGGTAGCTTGACTACAGGAACCGCTGGACCTGGCATTTACAATTTTATTCCCAGTGAATGAGAGTGAATAGAGGCAGAGCATTTATGTGAAATTTCCTGTGTTGTGGCTCATTCTCAGAGCACGTCAGATACAAATGACCCGGGTGGTTGTAGAGCTGGGAAGGAGCAACAGTTTTTCTTGGTGTTTGTTGGGAAGGGGATGTGAATAATGAGATTAGGCCGCTGCCCATCTCATTTCTCTGATGTGGCCTTAAGGAGAGGTACGGCATCTCTAAAGCAATTAGAAAAACAGTTTATAGAAGATGCTAAAGTTCCCTAGTCTGTTTACTCCATGAGTGTTGGGAAGAAAGAGAGAAATAATGAAGCTGAATCTGACCAGGATCTACTTAATGATTATTGCAGATTCCTGGATCCGTGTCAATGCGTTCGCACCCAGCTCTAAACTGAACTATGAATGCAAACTGAGAGATTTCATGGAGCTCTGGTTGGAATAATTTTGAAAACACACTGTAAACTTTTCTATGGAGATGTTACTAAATTGTCTGCTAGGAGGTGATTTGAGGAAATTGAATCTGTGCATGAAAGGAAGTTTTAAATCATATACCAAGAGTATCTGAGCCATGAGGTTGCTGTGTCAGCTGTGGAAAGTTCAGAACTTTGGCATCCCTTTTTCTCAATATTTTCTTTTAATTACGCAAGATGTGTATTTCTTTCCTCATGAGGAAACTTCTCTGAAGAATCTTAAGAAATACTTTGTTTACTCCCTTTATTCTGCTCTTAAGGACTACCCTTGATATAATGGAAAATGGTTCGAGAGATCTGTCTTCTTTAGATGGAATCGAGGCTTCATTTTTCTTTTATTTAATTTTTGAAATGCAAATTCCCTGTCTAAAAAGCTCAGCATTCCTATCCGAATGGCTTTTTCTCAAGGATGCATAATATGCTTATTCTAAAAATGTGTATTTAGAGCAGTAAAACAGTTTAGAAGCAGGCATTAGTGCTGTATCAGTGAGTGTTCTGCTTCTATTTAAATATATCATAGTAAAGTTAAGACTAAGAACCAAAAAGCACCTCTTTCAAAGAATCTTAATCTTAAAAGTTTGCTTTAATAAATTTGTTTTGAAAATTGTAAATGTTTGTGTAGTAATAGTGTAACACTTTTATGCTAGAAACAAAATGATGGAGAGGGCTCTAATACCATTTAATTACTCTGACCATTGATTTTGATTTTACAAGTAGTTCTTTTCATATTTGGGTAAGCCAGATAGATAGGAAAAATACTGCTATATCTCAGTGAACGTTTATATATTTTTCTTCCCTAGAAGGATACTTGCTTAGGTGAGCTGATAGGGATGGATATATATTTATTATATATCCAGTCTAGTGGATTCCCTGAAATAAAAATAACAGCCTAAGCTTTCAGTGGCATTTTAGAGTTTGCTGTATATTCTGCTAATAAGAATCATGCCCTAAAACTATATCCCTTTTGTGGCTAATGTTGAAAATATCAGAGTGAGTCTCAGGACATTTAAGTGGCTTTAATCTGAACATATTTATCATAGCTGAACAAACACAGTGTAATTTAGAAGAAGGAACAAGAAACCCAGGGTTGCTGAGAGCCCAAACAGGTCATCAGTTTTGCTAGAAATCACTAATTGAGCAACTAGAGCTGAATGAAGCTCTGCTGCATTCATTGCTGTAAGAGCTTTTCCATGTTTCTGAATCAAACCAATACGTTTATAACAACCCATCAAACTGATGTTACTATGCAAATACATAAAATAGAAAAAAAAAATCAAGCATTCAGTCATTTAAAGCTGCTTTCAGGAAAAAATGGCATATACCCCAATTACTACCAGATGAAAAGTTGTAACTTGTTATCCCTAATATAACATTTTCCAATTAAAAAGACCATTCATGTGGTTTTGACATTTGTTTTCAAAGGCTAGGTCAGAATGTCATGGGGGAGGTCTTTGTGATTTTCTTTTTTGTAATTGGAATTTAAGAGTTTGTATTTTTTCAATAGTGCTTTATTTAATAAAGTTTTCCAAATACTGTATTGATTCTAGACACAGGTTCATGTGAAAAACAGATCCAGATTTTGAATACCTTACTGAACAGGCAGCTTAGATGAAGATTTTAGTTTTAGTTCATCTCAGATATATGTTAATAAAACTGGGGTGGGTCAAGGAGATTTGCAGTTGGAGGAAGGTGTCTATTTGCTGAAATCTGCAGTCAGTGCAAAAGGACTGCAATAGTTAACAGGTTTAATATAATACTGAGCCAGTCCCATATGTGTGAGAGAGAAAGTGCAAAGCAGCCCCCGATTTTGCAGGGTTGTCTTCATACCACCTTGATTTGCAGTGGTTACTTTTTAGATTGTCTGAGTGATATTTAACCTTCTGAAATAGGTGTGTACCATTAGACTAAAAGTGTGTTTGAAGCAGCCAGCTGTTTTATGTTTGCTTCTTCTTTTATTGAAACATATAAAATTATATATTTTTTTAAGTTTAGGAAAAAATGCTGTTGCTATACTTTGAAGGGATGTGGCATTGTAGCTGAATTCAAGAACAGCCTTTGAGAGATTGATATGGTATCTTCAGACTTGTATTTTTATGTAAATAGATAAAATTAAGTATTAATCCCAGGAAAAGAATACATGATACTCTTCCTGCCTCTAAGCCTCAGCGATACTTACAGCAATATTGGTATTCAGATGTGACCTTTCTAAGTAGTGGAGGCAGTTTTTGTTTGTGTGCCTGTTTGGAGGTTGACTTTTTTAAAGCAAATCTGATGTGTTGCTTGTTCAGTAAGAGCAGGCAGCATTCTGTACAGAATATTGCAATAAGTTATAAGTTATAGTAACGTAATATGCACACGTTAGAGTGATTTAGCCTTCAAAAACTCCAGCCGCTTTGTAGATAGTAGTAAAGTTTTCACAGTAGAGTTCATCTGAATGAAAAAGGGAAACTCTGCATTCCCCATGGTTGCAAATCAGCACTTCTGTGTCAATATCCATGGAGCTCTGGAAACAAGAAAAAAAAAGCCATGCTTGAGTTATGTATGTGTGCTTTGAGCTAGCATGAAGTCAGTAGAAAAGCACTTACGGATACTATGGAATTAGGTTGAATCTATATGAGAAATTTGAGAGAAAAACACCTTTGTTTTATAATACAGTATAAAACATATCACACACTAATGATATTCCTCAAATGTGTAGAGTTCAAAGGATTAGTGCAGCTCTTCTGCTTCCAAGATAACATACTAGCATGGGTAAATTAGTTGACAAGATTCCCACTGTCCTTCAATTGGATCGTATCACTTAAATAGCTGTGAGCAACCTGATATCAGTGTCCTTCATTTGAGAATATCTTTAAAGTTACTGATAGTGAGCCAAGTTAAAAAATCCAATAAGATATAAATTACCTATGTATTTAAAACAGCATAATTGTTGGAAAAGTAAAACTGAAGACTTGTTTGTATTGTGAGGGACTATAAGCTGTAATTCCATCTCTATTTCAGAAAGCCTGGCAACATTCTGCACCAAGAATGTGGTGCTGCTTCATTAATACTTTCTAAAATGGTTCATCTGGTCCATTCTCACCTAGAGAGTGTCCAAAACCAAGAGCTATGACACTATGACAATTTTTTGAGAATGATGCATCTATGTGTGCCTAAAGGACTTCCATGTGAATTGATGTGATTCAGGATATTTCGGCTCCACCGTCTCCTGCGATGGCTGTGGAATTGCAGCCCTGCGAGGAGAGCCCCTCCGGAAGGCAGCCTGCCCCTCGCTGCACCTCGCTGCTCCGAAGCAGCCCCAAAGCCGCTCTGCAGGAAGCTACGCGGTGGACAGCTCTGCTGCCTGGATTTTGATTTGGGGGCAGCACGCACTGCGGTTCGGTGAAGCAGCAGCGGTGTCAGTGCTCCTCACGCGTTGCTGAACTGCCCCTTGCGTGTTCTCTGCCTGGAGCCCCTCAGGAAGGGTCAGAGCAGCGGGCGCCCTTGCTGCTGCGGAGGGCAGGGAGCTCGGGAGAAAGCCTCTAATGAGCAGGCCGGGCTCCCAGCACCGAGGGATGCCAGGGAGCATACACTGCCCTCCCTGTCTAAGGCTGCTAATCTGTTTAGCTAGGGAAAGTCGTGCACTGTCGAGTTTCCCCTCAGTTGTTTGCTCTGCTTGTCCGAGCTGGCGGGTTTCTACACAGCTTGTTTTTTCAGGAGCTCCAAAATGCGGCTTTTGAAGCTTGCTAAAACAGGCTCTTTCTCACCAACTACAATACAGAATTTTGGATGGGAGCATCCTTGTGCTTTTAAAAGAAGCATATTTTCCATATGATTTACTTCATTTGTGTTCAAGGCATTTACTGAAGTCATTTGACTGCGGTGGACTAGGTGATTGGCTAGTTTGAAACAAGACGGACTTGCCTGTGGCGATAGCTCCAGCTCGTTGTGGGCAGCCTTATCAAGTGCAAGCATTTGCTTTTCAAATTTGCTCTTGTAAAGAAAGAGAGGAGGGTCCTCTTCTCGCTGCCTCGCAGGATAGGCAGCTTTGCACTGAGCAGAATGTCCTCTGAAAACTCCCCTGATTCACATATCCAACAGCCACCGTGGGATCTCATGGCTGATGACACGATGCCATCGAGGGAGGGACACAAGCAGACTCGTGTGTAATCAGCAGCTCGTCCCAGGGGTGCCTCGAAGCTGGAGGTCACAGGGAGGACTTAAGAGACCGTCTTCCTGCTGCGTCCCCTCAACCCCTTCCCGTCGAGAGGAGGATGTAAGGAATGGCTGCAGAGAGTGGTCTTCTCTCATCCTTCTTCCCTCTCTTTCCATATGAAAGTTAGAAAGGCTCCAGATTATATTATTTGAAAGTTATATTATTTGAAATTATTTGTAGAATAGGTTACAGACTAAAGCAGAATATAGAAGACAATAGAATATTGAAGGCTGTATATGAAGGCCCAGATTACAAATTCCTAGACTGTACAAAATCTTTATTTCTAAGTTTGGCTTTCAGTCATCTGACTCTACTCCACAGACAACAGCTTGCTGAGATTGCTCTATGAAAATGCTCCTAACATCATGCCCTCAGAATATATAATGTGAAAAAAATCTGTATTTCATCTTAGTCTCTTCAAATCTCTCTATCGCACTGTAGTTAAAGTAAATTGGAGACAAATATTGAAGCAAGCTTATGACTAAAATGAAGTTATGAGTTAAGATGAGGAGATGATGATGTTTCTTGAAATGACCCTATAAAAGAAGCAGCAAAATGTGTCTGTCTCTTAACAGAAAGGATGTTAGAGAGAAAACTTGAGACAAATAATTTCTGAGTGTACTTTATAACTCAACTGCAGTAGGTCAAGTACTTATGTTACATACAAAGAGTAAATAATTATATGGACAAAATTGGTCTAGTACCTAATATTTTTATAACTTTTTAAATTATTGATTGCCTTTCCTATATAGTGTTTTATGAGCTTGCATGTACTGCATGGAACAAAAGAATAAGAATGAAATATATTATTATTTATTAATGATGCTGTCATGATGATTCTGTAAAGAAAATGTTAAAAGAGTAAAAGTTTCTGCATACACAGGATCTTACTGAGAAGGTGAGGTAAGGGTAAGGTAAGAACGACAATGTATCAGTGCTGAAGAGCACCTCTTAAAATCTTGAACATCCCTTCGCTGGAGCAAAAAATACATGAGTAGAACGTAAACAGTTTATGTTATCTATCTAATGTGTTACCTTTGTTTTAAGTCCTTTTTTACATTTTATATTTGCATTTGAGAAATTTCTGCTTTTTGAAAGAACATTTTTATATGAGGAAATTGTGACATGTATCAGTGGTATGACGCATCACTAACGGGTAGAAGCAGAGTATGACTAATGTAAGGGTTTGAGCTATTTCATTTCCCTATAATCAGTGAGGCAGATATTTAAACACAGCAGCTCAAATTTGTATTTTAAAAAAGTTGAATGATTGCCTTTGTGAAAGAGTTTTGAAAACTGCTTTTGAATGCAGTTTCTGTACTCTCAGGAGATTAGATTCTAGTTTGTCCCTTAGGCAAAAGTGTCATTTTCTTCAATACTTGTTTTTGGTTTTCGTTCTTGCCATACACTATATCTCTACTTCAGTACATTTATTAAAAAGTAAGTTCAAAAGTGTATTTTAGTTTGGCAGCCTAACTTGACATCTTACCTCTGAAGAGTAAAACATCAAGGATTCCTTTAGTTAAGACTAAATCCTGGAAAAGCCTCCAAATAAATCCTCAAAAGTCTCCACCTTAAGAAATCTACAGGAAGGTAGAAGAGTCTTCCTTGCCTTCATTGTATTTAATAGGTTTACTTTTAAAAGTATAGATAGGATTTGATAAGTTACCTTAATGAGATCTGCATTTCCTTTCAAGGTATTTTATCTTCTAGAAGTTGATAAGAGGTTCTCAAGAATAAGCACTGCATGGGTCAAGGCTTCAAAATAGATAAGGTTTTTGTTTGTTTTTTTTAACTCAGAGGTATGATGTCTCAGCTTTAAATTGCCATTATAGAAACAAAATTTCTTACTGAATTATTACGATCTGTAAAATAACTGAACTTTTAAGAGTCATGGCGTGGGCACCTTCTGCTTGGGCATGGCTGGGGCTGATGTGTAGATGTGCCTGTAGATATATGGCTTGGCCAGGTGCCCCAGCACGCCCCGGTTGGCTGCTTTGGCTTCAAATACAATCAGCCAAGAGAATTAGGTGTTCCCAGAAGTGACCAAGGAAGATTAGAGAATTTCCTAGAGATAAGCGAGAGCAAACCCTTCTCTGGAGCCTGCTGCCTGTCTCAATCATCACTCCTCTGGGATCGTTCGCAGACTCAGAACTGCAAGTAGTAGAAAAGTTCCTTTTGAAACCAGTGGAAGTTAGCTGTTTTTGTAAGAAGCTAATGGGACCCATTTAGGGTACATCTAAGCCTTCACCTCCCCTCGGCCAAAGCCCTGGGCTGTCTCGTGAGGAGGAACTGTGAGGGGCGAAGGCCCCGAGCTCCCGCTGAGGCCCTCGCGCTGGGCAGCCATGGAGCGACGTCCCCAGGGCCCCATGTGGGACTGAGCTGAGCTGGGCTGCCCATCTGGGCCACCCTGGAGCCCCCACTCAAGCTTTTATACTCTTGCAGTGCGTGAAGCTTAACACCTACTCGGTCAAAGAGCGTACAGGCTGCGGGCCTGCTTTGTGCTCGAGGAAGGCTGGTGACGGCAGCTCGGAGCACAGTGCAGGTGTATGTGTGTAGAACACGACTACTGGTGGAGGCAGAACAATCTTATCCGACTTTCCAGTTGAGTTTTGTAAAGTCTTATTCTGGCAAATTGGTTAGTTTTTAAGTCTTACTACCCCTTTTGCTATAGTTTAAGGGACTTGAAATTTCTACCCTTTCCAAAATTTGCCTTTGGAAAATAACACGGGAGAGTAAAAGCACAGATTTGAAGGAGGAAGACTCAGTATGCAGACACGATGAATTGGCAAATTTAATGGTTACAGTGAGGACAGGAGATTTTACTGTGTCATAAAGATAAGTTAATATCACTCAGCACTGAAATGAATAGGGTTCCTCTCTTTTCAGAGGGTTTTGAGTCAGACCCTAAAATAGCAACAGGGCAGGGAGAGTCAGCAGGATAATATGGTGTGATAGGGGAAGCAGGAGCCAACAAAAGAGGTGTCAGAAGGTGCGGAGGTCTACAGCATTTTAATGGCAGAGATAAGGAATAAAATAGAGAAGATGGGTTTTAGTGAGACCAGCCTTTCACAAAGAACATAATCCAAACCTTATTTTGACTTACATTCCTTAGCAGTTTAAATGTGTTGAAATTATAACAAGATAATCCTATCAAAGCTAACTTTAAAAGTTCTATGTTGAAAAAAAAAGAAAAGAAAAAAAAAAAGGAAGAAAAAGCTCTAGGAAAAAATTAATAGAATCTAAAGGCAAAAAAAAACCCTCATTATGTAGAGTGAAACATAAGTCAGTCCGTAAGACTTACAGCCACTTGCAAAAGGTGACCATAAGTCTTATGGAATGTCTAATCTGTCACTCTACATAATAATGTTTTTTCCTTTGTTTTATGTTACAGTTTCATTTTTTTTTTCAGTAATTCAGTTATGTGCGTGTATTTTTACGGCAGCTTTTATCTTGTAATCATTGACCATTATACTTTGCTGAATTCATTTCTGTTCTTACAGTGTTGAAATGGCCTTGCATACCATTATGTACCAATTAGAGAGGAACACATTTACATTGTCAAGGAAATTCATCCATGGTGGAAAGTTTATTTTTTCCTGTGACATCATTGCTCTTCAGGTGCTGGTAATTGTAAACATCCCTTGTTTTCAATTCCTTGTCTCCCTAATCTCATTAGCAGAATATCAGACGTTAAATCTTTTAAGTAGCATTAGAGTGTGTTCATCCATAACATATGAGAATGCCAGTCAGTTCTTATCACCTACCTTTTGCATAATGTTTGCTGTTTTGCAAGTTACTGTGCTGAAAAAATGAGATTAGGTTCCGTGAAGATTTGCTGGCAATGGACATGGTGAACTGCAAAAAAAAATTAGTATTCAGAATCAGACTGTCAGTATAAATTAGAGAAAGCAGAAGATGCCCGTGGGGGTGGGGGAGAAGACATCGTCTCACACTGCGAGATTAGCGGTCTCGAGAAAGAGGACTTCAAAACAAGGCTGGAGTCTTCCCTGTAAGAGCATCATGATGCAACCAGCGGGATCACTGGGCACATTTCTCTTCCATGCACGGCAATAAGATGTTGACAGCAAGCACACAGGGCAAAGCCGTAGCGCATTGCTGCTACAATGTCTGATTTTTCAGCAGAAAACTTTTACAGTGTTAATGTAGCTTTCATCTGAATCCATGACCAAACTAAATGGAGTAGTTTGTTTTGTTTTAGGAAATAGCTCATTTCTTACTGGTGTCAGTTTTTATGAGCTGAAGGGAAAAGGATTCATGTTTTGCCCTTGATGCTCATCTCATCTTCCTCTCTCTTCATTTCCTTTACTTTCAAACCTGTTTAGACATCAGTTCTCACTCCCTTACCTGATCTTGCATAAAAAAATAATTAATAACATCTAAAATACAATGGACAAAGAAGCTTTATGCCTATCATTTCTCTACTCGATGCAGGCGCCTTTACTTTGCTCTTTGTGTGTGTTTTGTTTTTTTGCCTTTGAGAGATTGTTGTCTACCTGAGGCAAGTTTTAGAACTTAATGTAAAGTCTGTGGGTATAACTCTTACTGAGCCAGTGAGATGTGAAAGAGATGGTCATCTTCCTACTTAAAAAAATAGAAAAGAAAAAATATGGACTGTGATGATCTCTGTAGCTCCTTGGAAAGAAAATTTGGATTGTGCTGTACAGAATACTAGAAAGAACAGAAAAAAAAGAATAGACATAAATGGAGATCCTTTACTTAAGCTGCTGATGGGGTCCAATAGGGACCTATAGGTGTCTCTGACTTTTTTATTTGTAGACTGTGTGCATGCTGCACCCTCTGAGTCTTCTGAAGAAAAAAAAAGAAAAAAAAAATGTTGATAATTATAGCATGGACTTTCATTCTACAAATATTAAAATAGACCTTTGACCAAACAAAGACTAAAAGTGAAAAGTTTATACACTGGCAAATCTGTGAGTGCCTTAATGTGGATTTTGCTTTATCTATAAATCCATAGCTATGTATTTCTGAAAAAAAATGTATTTTTATAGATGCGGAGTGTATCAAAAATAATTTGAAACTTGACTGTTTTGCAAAAGTATTTTCAGATTAGACCTAGTCAGTTTAAAATCTCAGTCCTTGCTGCTGTGAGCGCGGATGATTTATGAATTACTTGCCATGGGCCAACCCCCCCAAATTTTATCTTGTAAAGCCACCTGGCTGCAGTTGATAGTAAAATCTATTGTTAACCCCTTTTTTGTAATATAATTAAAACACTGCTGAATTATCTGGTTAGTGAGGCCTGGCTGCTCCTAGAGAGCCCACTCCTTTGTGCCACATAATCCCAGCCTTTAGAGATGGCCGTCCATGACAAGGCCTCTGAAACCTTGTTTAAAGATTTTAAGATCTTCTTAATCCCTTCCCTGATGAGACACCCCTTGCTGAAAGCTGGGGGGGAAAGGTCCATCTGTCTTGCAACATATGTGTTTACACTGTAAAATCAGTAAATACAGCAGCGTGCTCGCCGTGCCAAGAATTTCCTTTAGTCATAAATTGAGATACATTGCTTTGTTATTGCTACTTGTGTTTACACACATCTGAGAGATGAGTATTGCTAATTACCTAAAAAAAGGAAAAGATTGCAGCTCAAAACAAATTTTTATAGATGTAAAATAAAAACTCCCACATTTCTGAAAATATACTCAGCAAATGCAGAAAAGTCATGTTAAATGCATCACTTGCATGTGCTTCTGTTCTGCCGATCAGGGCCATTAGGCATTTCTCATTTTGCAGAGCTGTGCAGTGGAAGGTTTGTTTCTTACACCACCCACTTTGATGCATGTTTAACCTCTGTTTTCGACCCCTGTGTTGGATGCTTAAGGGGAGATGGTGCAGCCGTCCTAGAATAAACCTATTAAAAGCAGAAGAAACACAAGTAGAGCAATATGAATTACCACAAATTGAATTGTTTGGGACCCTATGTGGCCATATGATTAATCTGTTTCTGATACTGAAAATAATTTAGCATCTTGGTATGTTTGTATTTGCATTTAGAAAACAATTTTAAAACAAAAACAGTTCTGTATTATGCCATCTTTGTAAAGTTGTAGTGCTTTGGGACCCAAGTTATGCAACATTGTGCAAGGTTTTGTTCAGATTTTGGATTAAAAGTCTGCCCTAGAATTTACTTTTAAGAGACAACTCAAGTGTAAGTCAGTCAAATGGGGAAGACCATGGAAGCAACATGACGATACTGAGCAGTTTGGCAGGAATGGTCTAGCAGAACATCATTTCTTTGCTCTAGGTAGCATGCAAAGGACAGTACCATTTGCATGGTTACTGGAAGCACTTCTCACATATGGGAAATAGCGAAAGAGATAGGACAAAACTGCTTGTTTGAAAATTTGGAAGACAGATGAAAATGGCCTATCGGATGCTCAGAGCCAACAATCAATCTTCTAATTAGTGAATAAGACATTAGGGATAGCATGAAGGGTTTTTAAAAATGGTATTTGAAGATACTGTTAGATTAAAAACAATTCAGATAATTCAAGTGAGCAGAAATACTTATTAAGTAGTTTCTAGAAAACGAGCAGCTTGGTTGGTTTCTGTGAGTAGACATCCAGGTGCTGTTATTTCAAAAACCTGTGATAAAGAAGGTTCTATCCATTATTGGAAAGCCATGGAAAGAAAACAGAGAAAAACTGTATATTACGATTGCAAAACAAGGCAAAACTTCTGGATAGTTCTAAGGAATGCTTTGTTTTTTGCTTCTAATGATAATTTTTGCTAGAGCTGGATACATTTGTGTCATGAAGAGCAATGAAAATTACCTGGACAGTTTCCAGTTTTTAGAGCATGTTCCTCTATGAAAGCTTGCTCCTATGCTTGGTCCGGGAGACAGGCAAACAGGTTGATAAAACAGACACCCCTTTGCAAGATTAAATTAATTGAGATTAAAACAAACAAAGAGATGATTCTCGAGCAGTGTGCAGTAAATAGAGCAAAGCAACCCTGATGGTTTAGGAAGATTTCCAGTTCTCTGTAAAAGCTTGGCATTCTGCAATGGCTAAAAAGAAGATGAACCTACTACAAAAACAGCTACTTCTTGCTTTGGATGCAGAAAGATGAGAACATTTGAACCGGTGGGTAGCAAAGAATGTCAGTTATTTTCTAATCTACTTTGGTGAATAAAAAGATAATCATCAGTAAATTAGAAGAGGTGTTGAAAGCTCAGTTAATTATAGGAAATGAGGAAATTAGAGTGCTGAAACTGACTGTTTCTGATTCACCTGTTAGATTAAAAAAAGCTTCTTTTTGTCATCCCAACGTTTGCTTCAGGTATATAATGATATCAGATTTGGGGGGGGGGGTTGTTTTAAAATAACTCCTCCAGATGAAGGTTTTGGTGTTGGCATCACCTGGAGTGACAGCGTGGCCCATCCAGCACAGGATCCAGGACATCCCAGCATGGCTGCAGACAGGAGCTGGCATCTCCACGCAAACCTTCTCTTCTCCAGCTCCCTTGATGCCTCACTTCCCTGGCATTTTTTTTTTCTGGAAGACGAGGCATCTGGTTAGAAACGAAGGAGTTACCGAAACTCAGATTTTTTTCTTTTAATACCAAATGCCTGTATGCATGGGTAAATATGGGTGCGTGTGTGCAATTTTTATATTGATTCTGTTTTTTATTACATCTCTCTTTGAAGGTCGTGAATTGTTTTGTGTTGCATGGAGCATGAGTGATGCTGCTGAACAGCTCAACACCACTGCCTGTTAAATCAGAATGTTTTTCCAATGATTTTAAGAAAAAAAAAGCCACAGTAGCTTGAGATTCCCCATATCTATTTTAAATCATGATTAAATTTGAAAAAGAGTAGTAGCTCTACCTTTGGTGTATTAAGAAATGTCTCTGCTTTTAGTGTAATTTGAAAGCTGTGTGAATTTTGAGGTGGAAACAAGTGCTTGATTCTGACAGCCGCTCAGCATTGCCCGTGTTTCTGAACACAGTTGATGGGTACTTACCCCAGTGTGCTTACTTGTCACCCTTGTAGATAATTTTTAATCCGTATCAACGATAAAGAGCTAAGTGGTGCATGACTCATCAAAAGTCTAGCTGCACGTTTGAAAATGTGCTCTCCTGCCTGGAAATTTGGATTTCACCCATTTAGGTGGGTCCTGCGACCGCAGCAGAAGGAAGGAAGGAAAGAAAGAAAGACTTTCATTAATCTCAGTACTTTTTACTTTCTTGGAGTATATAGCCAACAAGTATATGCCTGTAAATGGTCCACACAGTTTCTTTCAAAGCTGAAAGTGGAATATTGGGTTAGCATTTACACACACAAAAAAGCAATTTTTGATTTGTCATACTTGTTTATATGATAGTTTTAAGCTAAATCGCCTTCTTTGCAGTGCCTGTTGCAATCTGGAATTCTTTTCTGAAAGGACACTGGAGTTACATGGACAGTTTATAGAAAATGGAATATTGACAGCTGGCAAAGAAAACGGGTGAAATAGAAATCCAGCTCACCTCTGGGACTGGGGAAGTCACAGAAGAGGGTCCAAGTAGCTTAGAAAGCAGTTTTGTTCTTTTTTTGGGGCATCCAAGCATATGTATTACATTTCCTGAATTTACAGAGTTTCTTTAATTAGCAATGGTAACCACTATTTGTATATATAAATAGTCCCAGATGTGACAAATACTAAACTGTTTAAAAAGGCAGCATTTCAAGACCTAGCTGCAAGCTTACAGAAAGAATATGCGTGCATAAAAAAGCCTATCATCACCTCCTTTTCTCTGCTGTCCTTTAATCTACCTTCTTTCTTCCTTTGATGTAGGCTCCTTTTGTGTGGGAAAGAATCATGCACGAGGGGATTTGCCCCCAGTGTATGGGGCAAATTCCCTGCTTGGGGGACACTCAGGCTGGGATTCTCTGTAACTCTGGTGCCTTTTGGCAGTGCAGTGCTCTGGTTCTAGGCTTGAGATGCAGTTTAGCCGAGCAGAGCAGCAATTGCAAAAGCTGAGACCTGCAGAGAGACATGGAGAGAGACAGAGAGAGACATCCCCGCACTTTTTGGAAAGCAGATCCTTTCCTCACACCGGGAGCTGAAGTTCTTGGTGATGGGAGGCTCAGGCTGCACGCAGCCCAAGGCAAGGTCTGTGGCAAAGCAAATGCACAAGAATCATTTTGCTGCCTTTTGCCTCTCTGTGTAAGGTTTTGTGTAGCACAGGGGCTAAGGAGTTTCTAAGCAGGGCCAGATCCTTTAGCGATGTCGTCTTTCTGCAGGAGAAGAGCTGGGCGTGGGGCCATCGTGGTGCTGGGCTGTGCCTTTAAACGCCAGCCCAGCGCCAAGTATTTGGAATTAGGACACGGCGATGACTTCAGCGGGTAAAAATCTGCCAGAATTAGCCTGGAGCTCCTCATTATACAGGGGATAGGGAGCAGTAAAAATCAAATCAGCAGAGATAAACTGCACAGATCATTTCTGCTGATCAATAACAGGCCTGTGCAAATAAGCTCGCTGTTCAGAGCCCGGCTTTGTCCGAGTCAGCAGGAGGGAAGATGGGATAACCCACGTGCCAGCCAGCCCTTCACGGGGCTTAGTGCATAGGAAATGCCCATCGCACCGCGATGGGATCCCAACTGCACGGACATTTGTCTTGTGCATGGGAGCTACAGGAGCTTATTATGACTCTGAGTGTAACCAGCTGTAATAAAAATAAATGATATTATCTGTCGGAGTAGTTTCCAAAGCAGCGTTTGCCTTTCTAAGATACGTCGAATTCTAAGCTACTCACTGGGTCCTGAATTCCTGCGCTGCTGGAGCCACGGCACTGTGGGGCAGGCGGAAATCCCATGCCAGGTGGTGCCATTCCTCACACAAAACAGATTTTGCACAATTAGTTGAAATAAATACCCTCATGGAAAGCAGCATCTTCCAGCTAATGCAAGAATTTTACTACATTTGTAACATAAATATGGCAGCAATTTGTTCTTGTTGATACGAGGTATCAGAATGTGTTTCAAAATAAAATTGCTGTAAAGTAGAAATAATATTTCCATTTCGATTCAGGGTATTTTCTCCTCAAGACATGCTGTTTTGGATGTTGTTTTGGCTTGATATTCCCAGCTTGATACCTTCAGGCTCCAAGATCTTGGTACCAGGCAGCTCAATTGGCTTCTCATTGGCTTCATAGCACTGTTATGGTCTCAAATTATTCAGTTGTTCTTCTGTATTGGGTAACACTAATGCTTAGAAAATAAGCAAGTACATTGTTGCTTTTTATTTTTTTTATTTTTTGGTGTCTAGGACTTATGGAACCAGGATGCTTTATTTGATGTAGTGTTATTGCTATACATTTTAGCTAAGGTTAATAAAATGGAAATTTAATAGATACATTAAAATGTCTGGGATAGAGGCAAAACGTCCTAGTGAGCTGGAACATTGACCTTACTGCACTTAAAGGCTGTGACTCAGACTCCTGACGCCGCAAGAGCCAGGCAGAGAGGAATGCATTTCTGCATGCCTATGTGTATATTTATGTAATTTGCAAATATTTTTCACTGGAAGTTATTTAGGTATTGCTTCAGTAGCTGAAATAGCAATCTCAAGATTAAAAAAGTGATTTTTTTTCTGTAGTTTAAGTTATTTAAACTTCTTTTGTCTGGCAGTTTTGTTACTCAGTGGTTAAAATATCAATATCAATTGTTTGTAGCTGTTCAGTTAGAGCAAGCAATAAAATTTATCAGAAGTGAGGCACGAGCTATTCCTGTACTCACTAACCTCACTTATTTTCTCAAAAGATTCTGTGGATTTGGCCTGGATTTGGACTTGGACAGAGGCACGTGCTGGTGGATGCCACCCAGTTAAAAACTTGGAAATTGTCCTTTTTCACACAGCTCTATAAAGGAGAGCTGTATCTATGAGGACATATATATATATGTATATATATAAAATTGCAAGAAAACTGAATATTCAAACCTTTCATGCTTGCCTACCATACTGCCTAGTCACTCAGGTATTACTGGAATCAAAATTATTTGAGATTTTGTGTTATTGTTTTAGAGTGAGATATAGTAATTATTCAAGAGGAAAAAGCTTAAGCTATTTGCTTATCTGGCTCTGTCACATGAATTTCATGAGAAAAGCATCAAACGTGACAGACTACTGTTTTTATAACATGGCTATCAGTAATAGGCTAAAAATATGTCTTGTGAGTGAAGTGTTAAGTGCTGAATTGATTATTTTTATTAGTATTCACAGTTATTGGGAGTCAACTGAGTGAAAGCTCCATTGCAGAAGCAGTCTGGAAACATTTCCAAGGATGTTTTTACTTGGGTGGCTGTTTTAGTGAAGCAATATCCAAGTCGCGTTTCCACCATGTGGTTGAAGGGAAATTGTGAGATTTTTATGATTTCTGCATTGAGCTAGAGGGTTATGAGACTGTGCAGTACTATTTAGCAAAAAAAAAAAAAAAAAAAAAAGAAGAAATTGGTGCAGCATATTTGAATTTCCATTAAATTCCTGTTGAAAAAGAGTTGAATTAGTGCAGTGCTATGTGAGCCAACAATGTATAGCAAGTCTAGTGAATTTATATTGCTTGTTTATATCTGGAAGAATGACAAAATGGAAAAAATGCAGTTATTTATAAATTACATTCTTCAATAAAGTATTAATTTCCCCTATTTTTATTGCAACCTCCAGATAAATATTAAAATTATGAAACATCTGCTTATAAAAAAAGTCATCTCCTTGCAGGCATATGTTTTTTTCTCTTGTTTGAGCTGCCTAAGCAGAATTAGAAATCTTTCTCAGAAGCAGGAGCAACATTGTAGGGATTGCATGTGGAAAGGAAAAAGAGAAACTTTTGCACAGATAGTTAGCTCTGTGACATCCAGACCCAACATGAAAGAGGGAGAGGCTTTACTGTCCCCGAAAAATGCTTTTCACAGACATTCTGTGCAAAAGCAAATAAAGAATAAACACAGTATAAAAGAAAAGCAAGAAATAATAAAATGAAACTGTTCAGCCACTGCAGAGAAATGTTTATTAATTGAAAAAAACTCTTGTTAAAAAGGGGAAAATAGCTAGTACAAATGGAAGCTAAATGCAAAATAGAAGGTTTTAAACAGATTTTATACATGAAGTAACGGGTATATGTTCTGGAAGCACTGTTTTTTTTTTTTACTTTTAGAATACCTAGGAGATATGCAGATGATATCATACAGATGAGATGTGGAAATAGTATGGAACTGGGGCATAAACAAGGGTACTTAAAGGAAAAATGAAGCAATAAACAGGATATGTTTGATCTCCAGCCTCCTTCTATCAGGGAAGATAAGATGTGGATTAAATAACAGTTCCTCCTTTTCCACTTACATCTATAATAGCGAAACATTCTATAATTTCTAGACTTTTGGTGCTTTCTAAAAACTCATTTTAGAAGAAAAAAAGCAGTTTGTAAGTATGACCCAGTGAGACACTAGTTGCTCGTCCATGAAGTCTATTGGCATGTGGGCCATGGAGGCACAGTTCAGTTTAATTTGTTTAAGAGCTGATGTCAGTCCTTTCCCCAGCCATTGCAGATTTTGTAGACTGTAATTTCAGAATTACCATGAAGAAACAAGAAGCTAAGGGCAAAAGGAGAAGCACTGCAGGACAAAACTGTGTCTTTTCTGAGATTTGGACAGTGAAAATGGCATCAAGCTGTGTGTGGAACCGTCAGTCCAGAGCAAGCTGCCGGCAGCACAAACTTTATCCATCTGCGAGTGAGGACAGATAGGAAAGAAACCAGTAATGGTGAAGTTGACCCTCTTACATTACATGAAATAGCTTTGCTATGGTCAACGGAATCCCCCAAGGCACATGGAAGAGGAAGCTTAGTTTTGCAAGGGAAGGGGATCAAAAATGAGCTGTGTGTTTGCAATTAGGAGAGCGGCAGAGCTTAGAGCAATATAACCCCGCTCTAGGAAAGCAAAATCCACAAAGCTGGCAGCACCTGCTGATGTGGGACGAAGATAATTTGGATATATTCCTTCATTAATTAAATAGATAATCCTGTGACCACTGATTTATCTTAGAGACTCCTGATTTCTCCTGTTTTCTTTCTGTAAGGCTTTTGTAAGTCCATTGCACCTTGCAAACTGAGGGTTTGTGCACCTGAACTGAGCTCAGAGGAACCTTCTGAGCCACACGATCAATGGTAAAATGCCCTTCGATGGTGCTTCTCCGAATGGGATAGAGAACTCTGCAGCGCTGTGAGTCAGTTAAGAAGGACAAGTACCACGTCTCAATTCAGATAATTTATATAATAGCGAATTATACTCCTCTAAGATGGCATTTCCAGTTTTTAGTGCCTCTGTAAGCAGTGAATTTCAATGCAATGTGTATACATGTGATAGCTTTTCTGTGCCTCCTTCTCACATACTCTGTTTGTGCAATCCCTCTTCCCCATAGCTGTAATACTGCTGCTTTTGAGAAAGTATTGTGTAAACCGCACATATAGACGTGACAGGAGAAAACTCCCTCTCTGTACAGCTCTTCACTGTAATTTATTGCATAATCTGTCGTTTCCGGTGTGAAAGCTAAGACGTATTTTTCACTGCATTGTCTGTGGTAATTTAGCTGCACATTTATCCCATGGGTGCCGAGGCAGGGCTGGGATGTCACTCCTTGAGGGAGACCTGCTAGAATAGGTGTTTGCACCAGCAATCCTTGTCACCGCATTTAGATCCCATTGTGGCTTTACCTGAATGGAATTTAGGATCATCCTTCCTGTGCTCACCTTGAATACTTTCCTGAATTTTATTAATGCTAACCCTTACACGTGTAGCCAGTGCCGTCAATTGCGCCTAGGATTAAAACAAACTCTTAATAACTTCCCATACAACTATATTAACAAATACTTGTGTGAGGGAAGTGAAGCGGCAAGAATTACTTAAGCCTTGGAGGAAATTCCAGGGAATATTTCTATATTTACCACACTGTGCTCTTTCAGGACTGCAGGTACTAAAATGTAAAAGATTAAAAGCTTTTCCCAATGTCTTTTCACTGCAACTAGACTTTGCCAGAACTAGCACATTAAATGCAGCGAAAGGCCGCTTTGACCTGAAGCCTGGTTTCTTTTCCTGCCAATCTAGTGTGGAATTTTTGTCGTTGAATCTCTTGCACTCCCCTTCTTTCAGTTGAAAATCCGGTGTAGTATTTAAGCTTCCTAAGCACCCCATGGGGATATAATCAAAGAGAAAAGCAGCTTGGGAAAGAGCCAAGAGGGTTTCCCTTGCTGCTGCGCGCACAGACCGCGCGTCTTTGCCTTGGGGAGGCCTTGCTCCATAGGGATGCATGGCAAAAGAGAAGAGTTAGGTAATACATATATATATATACACACACACACACACACATATATATATAAATATATAGAAATATGTATGTGTGTGTTAATTATGCAGGTTAGGCAAAAAGTGCCTTCCTGGCAAAGATAATGCTTCTAATGAGGTTTCCAGATAGAGAGCTGCCCCTTGTAGAAATGGAAATCCAGCCACCGTTGCAGTGATGCCCATGAATGTTGCTGCATTTTAGGGCCTGGCAGCCCTTCTGCTGTAAAACATCAGGAGTTTGTAATTTGCCTTGGCTATAAAATCTGTTCGGAGTTTGACACATGCCCTGTGTGTTCTGTTAAGCATCTTGCTTTAGTGTAAAGGATGGAGAAAAATGTCTCTTCCCCTCCTTCCCCCATTTCTAAACAGTTTCTCTGCTCCTGGAAAATATAAATAATTACTGATACCACTGAATAACCAGCTTTTGAAGCAGTTCTGTGTGTTGAAACTTATGCAGAGGCATAATTGTTAACATTTTTCTCTTGAGAAAGAAAAATGCTGTGAAGCTTCTTACAGATCTTATTTTTTGTATCTCTTCCATTTATGGCATGACATAGCAACAAGGGGGGCTGTTGTAGGGCTTCATCATTATCGTATAACCCTTGGATGTATGAAATGGGTGTGGAAATCTGGTTACTGCACTTACAATTCCATTGCATGGCAATCTATCTGAAGACAACACATTTCACTTCGTGCTTACATTTATGGTCTTTTCAAATTACTTCTCTGAAGCATGAGCTAATAACTCATAGGGAATTATTTATCTGGCAAATTTAGCTTTCTTTTCTTCTGTGGAAGTACCCTCAAAGTTGATAGTTTCAGCTGGGTTCACTGCTCAAGATCTTTTTGGTAGACTTTTAGTTTCTCTACAGTTTGTACAAAGCTTGTGTGTTCTCTATATTAAAAAATCATTATTTATGTGTTTTTTAATAATATATGCATAGTGTGTATATATATATGTAATGCAAATAATATTTTTTCCAGGATACCTGGTTATTTTCAGTGATGCGGTCATAACCATGCTTCTTGGGTTTGTGCAAGTATCCTATGCAGTATCCTATGATCCACTCAGTTTGACCTTTCTTTACTTTTTATAATCATTTAATGTCTGTGGATTAATTTCTGAATCTCAATTATAAAGAAAATCTTTACAAATATTTTGTGGGGGATTTATATTCCATGGTGTCCTATCAATATTTCAAACTAAAGGAGCTAGTGGCATAGGAGCTTGCTGGTGCATTTGCTTACTGGTAAATAGTTTTCTAATAGCTATCCATTTAAGAAATAAAATGTGAGTGTTGTTTCCCAGCAGACAAATGCAAAGTTGGCAGTTTCACAGATGTAGTGGTCGAGGAATAAGGCAGCCATTGCTATATACTTTTCTTTACATTTCTTAAAACTATTTTCTTTCCTCTTCTGGTTTTCATGAATGACGTTTCTGAAGAAGTGCCTTATTAGCAGACAGGATATGAATTGCATTAAGCAATTCTTGTATGTTGCTGTGTCATTTACTTTGAAATGCTTAAGAGTATCTATACAGAGAATATTAAGTATAGCTATATAGAATTAACATGTGCAGTTGTAACATATACATGTTATTTTCTTCAAATACGTTCCCCAGCAATATGTGCTGATTAGAGAAAATACACATGAATGAAGGATAAGGTTCTAGGGTAAGCATACTGCCAGCAAGTGTGGTCCAAAAAGAACATTAGTTCTTGTAAAGAAAGGGGAAAGGGGAATTACGTGGAAAGCTGACTTGTTAGGACTCTCTGCACATGTGCACTTAGCTGTGGGCAGGAAATGATCAATGGCATGTAGAGGAAAAAGCTACTGTCTGTTTTGGATAGGAGTTAAAGTTGCCGAAGAAAAGTACGTTTATTTGGTTTATGAGCTTATTATTGCCATTATTACAGCCTTGAAATGTCAAATGCTGAAATTCCCATCTTTTGCTTTTCATGACGTATTAGCTTTCTTGCTGATAGTCTTTGTGGAAAGCTTCGTGTAGGTGCTTGGGGTGGACTGCACATCTCCTGGAAGGTGTTGGTAAGCAGTCAGAGAGCAAGAGAGGTGCTTATAGCTATTTGTAGAACTAAAATGTGTTCTTGGGTAATGGGCAAGAGGAGGTATATGCAAATGTCTGTGCAGACTTGTGAGATACATGGGAACCTGTTTGCAGACTTTTGCAGTAAAATTCAGTGTCACCTTCTAAATGCATCACCTTTCCAGGTTGTGACATAGTTGTTTAGATTCTGCCACTTTCTGAATTACCAAAAAAAAAAAGCTACAAAAATGTAAATATTTATAGCTCTTATCTACTACTTTCCAGTCATATTTCAGTTATTGTAGAGGATGGTATTGCTTCTTTCCCCAGCAAGTTACATATGCTGTGTGCATGTAGGTGTTACTCTTGTTTTATATTCATTGATCTGTCAATTAAACTAATTGAACATAAAGTGATTTAGTGCTGTTTATTTGCCAGCAAAACCCAGCTAACAGTGTAACAGACATAAAAAACTCTTCTTTTTTCCTCATTAGGGGAGTCAAGCAGAGGAATAGGTTGCCCAGGGATGTTATGGAGCCTCCAACCTTGGAGGCTTTCAAGACCCAACTGGATAAAGCTGTGAGCAATCATGTTTGACACCTCACTGGATGTGTGCTAGCTTAAGAAAATTAATTGAATATCAAAATCAAATATGATGAGGAAAAGTTAATTGCCATCTATAAATATGCAGCATGTGAACAGGTTTGCTAGATGCAAGGCTTTACAGTCAGGCTTGCCCAGAACAACGTGCAATGCCCACAGCACGTGCAGCAGCAACAGCCAGTGCTGGAGAGTGAAGATCCATCTTTTGTCCATACTTCTGCAATAGCAAAAATGTTGTTTCTTAATAGGAAACACACACATACCCATGCATGCGTTGCGCCGGCTTCTTCTCATCCTCCAGAAAGTTCTTTTTTTTTGCAGATGAAGGGAAGGATACAAGTTGTTTACGATCTCTTCTGCTTACTGGTTCAGTGTTTTTATTTACTCGCTTGCAAATATGAAGACTCTGCTGTTTTTCACGTCGTGCGTGTTTGGCTTTGAGGGGATGGGAACTCGGAGATCTAAGCGGAGTCGGCTGAATGCTGACGCAGCAGCAAGAAGCCTAGGTAAGCACTAAATCTGCACAACTACTGTGTGATTTAGGGAAATACAAACTTTGGAAATATGCATGCAAGGGACAGCAGAACATTTCCTTGCCTTAAAAGTACAGAGTTTTTCTTCCTGCGTAGGTTTTGTTAGCGTGTGCCCAGCAAGGTGCCGTTCGGATTGCAGGTTTTGGTGTGCGCTCCTGTGTTTCCCCTGCGCCCGCATCGTGCGGCTGGACTGGCATGACTGGGAGCAGGAGGGAGCTCATGGGAGAGGCCCCTGTGTTTCATGTCCGGGTCCTGCGGAGATAATCAATACTGTGTCTAAAAGCATGTACAAACCGTCTCAATGTGACTTCTAGGCAAATTAATGCCAGCGGAAATTAGAGCAGCCATAAATCCTGAGGAAGAGCGGTGTGTTCTGTGGGCCGACCTCCCTTTGCTGTGAGACCAGTGGGTGATGAGAGAGGGGAAGGGAACCTGGGAACCCTGCTGCTCTCCTGGGAGCACATCTGTTCTAGAATCAAAGATTAAACCCATATTTTCAGAAAGAAACACACTCAAGAAGCCAGTAGGATGATAGTGCCTCGTTTTAAGCTTGAACTATCCTACTTTTTGCTGTTAAGTCATTACTAGTATTTAGCATATTATTTTTCATGTTGCTTTAAAAAAACACACGTGGTTCCCACTTAAGAAACTGGTTGCTCTTCATATTTTCATAGAAGTATCTATAGCTTTCTATTCAAAATATTTTCTTCTCTTTATTTTGGATTGTAAAGAATTTATCCGAAGACTTTTGCAGAACGGTGTTACTGATGTATCATTTAAGAAGAGAATATTTTAAGGACACATTTTAAGAAAGACATTCCTTCAATATGCCCTATATTTTTCATGCAGCTAGTGGCTCACACATCTCCTGGAGCTGAATGCTATCTCACTGCCTTTCCCACACTAGGTTATTATGCGTGGGGAGGGGACAACACTAGTCAGGTAATTTTAAATTGGAGGCACACAGCAGCACAAAGACCGTGGGGAGCCGCAGGCTGGGGACAGTCACCTCTAACCACCAGCCTGGTTGGGCTGAGACACAGCCACGATCCCGTGGTGCTGTTTGAGCATAACCTCACCTCCTTCGCACCAGCATCTGCATTAACCCCCCTTCCCCTGTAAGGAACCTTAAAATAAAAGGCCTACTCCCTGCAGAGGTGTTTCAGCCTGCTGTGAAAGCAGCCCAAAACATGGCTTTGGCTAAGCACTGTGTCCTTGCCTCCGAGCCCCCATGGAAGTCCCTTCCCCAAGTCTCCCCTCTGGCTCATTAAGACTTTTTTCCCTTGTTCACGTAGGTGGTTCAGATACTCATTTCCTCAGGCAGACGCACCTGGGAAATAAAAAGGCATATTGTTTACCATGTCCTATACCTTGTTATACACCTTCAGTATTCTGTTCGTGCTTATTGGCCTCCTCAGCATTTACAGAAAGGGCCGCCTGCTTCTCAGTTCCAGAGGCAAATTCCTGCAGAGGGAAACCAGACAATTTTTGTTGCAGATATTGTTGCTCTGGGGTTCAGGCTGCTCTGGTGGCACAGTAGAAGGCCTATTTTCCACTGTTTGAATGTTGAATATTGTTATTGTTTAAGGAAAAAACTGTTGCTTAGAAGCCAGCTTAGCTAGTTGACAGTCAAATGTAGCACTGGTGAGATCTGAAATTTATTTCTCTGGAGCTCACTGTTCCAGCTAGCATGAAAATCCTCTATATTGAGAACTCTCTTGCAGATAGAAACAGTGTGTTCTACTTAGCTGGTTTGCAAATAGAAGTATGGTGCCGTGGCCAGGAATTTTGGGGTCTTCAAGGCCTCTTTAGGCTGTGTTGCTTTTAAGGTTGTGTAAGGTTCATTATTTTGCAGGTGGAAGAGGAAATGCAATTCCGTGGTTAGCTGAGCAATGGCCTGGTGCGGTTTGCAGGGGTGGGATCTTGGATCTGGGGCTCTCCGGTTCTGTAATGAGGTCCTCGCTGCCAGCAGTGAGAGACCTGGTGGCACGTGGAGCCCCAGGACATCGATGGGATCTTGGGGCAACATCTGCTGCACCTGGTGTCTGACACCCTGACAGCTGCACACTCTCTGCTTCTCATTAACTTGGAGTTTAAACACACCAAACTTTTAAATAAAGCAAAACTCACTACTAAGTGCCCTCCATATATTAGCCTTTATGAACACCCATTTTGAATAACTTTACAGGCTCTTTGGTGCCAACATCTTTGTTTAACTAACACTCTATTTTATTGCATTCAAGAATGTACTTGTGAAAAACGAAAGTGTTTTATGTTACTGTTGTAGCTCAGAAGTGCCGTTATTTAACACTTTTCTGTGGCTGATTTTCTCTTTATAATTTGTGCAGATCTGCCTTCTAGTTACAAGTCTTTGGAGATTGTAAACAGCAGAGAGGAGCTGTTCCTGGGGATCTCAGCTAGCAATAACAGCAGGAAACTGCACCAAGAACGCCCCTAAAAAGTACTGTGAAGGATGGCAGTATTTGCAGAGAACTGGTGCCAGCTCCATTTTCTGGCTGCAATTAATAATAAAACCATACAAAAAAAAGGTGGGCTGTTCTGTAGTATAGGAACATTTGAGGCTAGTGCTCTGCAAGTCTGTTAGTTAAAAACCTTTGTAAGACCTTTAACTTATGGTATGAATGGTCCAGCGTCCATCTACAGATTCATTTCCTAATTTTTTAAAAATCTGAGGAAAATATCAGTAAGAAATAGCATGGGTGGCTTAAGCTGCACTGCTTGTTATGAAACATGTTACTAATTTTCAGTGTCTGTTTTCCTCACAATTATAGTGGAAGCAAAAATAGAGGCATCCTTCAAGAATTTAGAACCCGTGGAAGCTTTTGGTTTCTGGAGCACGTGCACAGGGATCGGTGGCAGGTTGGGAGGGCCAGGAGGGCTCGTTCCTGCGGGTGTTTGGGGCAGAGGTGGCTCCAAGCACCTCCTGCCCTGTGTGCAAGGGCTCTGGAGCAGCAGAGCACGACGGCTCCGCTGGCTCCCTGACAGCTTGGCACCTCCCTGCTCCTGAGGTTATTCCTTGTGGATCTTGTTCTGCCAGCTCCAGTGCCTCTTCATGTGGCTGTGACAGCATGAAGCGCCTACATTGGGGAACTGGATTCCCAATTTCAATGTCTTTGTTCTGCAAAATATGTGCATCAGAATAGATAATGGATAAGATACAGAGACCTACATGCTTGCATCCTGGAATAGAAAGAAGCAAATTAATGGAAAAAAAAATAAAAATATTTATTTCATTTACATAATTCCCATTAATAAAATGTGCTTTTATCCCGAGAAAATGGAGCACTAGCGCTATTTGGAACTGGGGATTAGTCAGGAAAGAAGTGGGTGTTAAACGAAGCCTGTTTTTCCCCGCAGCCTGGCAGGAAATGGCCAGTGGTTGCAGAGCAGAAAGCCGTGCTCCAGCGGGCACATTCCAGCCATTCCTTCACCCACCGTGCCGAGCCGCAGCGGGCTCAGGCGCACGGCCGCATTCCCGGCGGGAGGCGGAC
Source organism: Crypturellus undulatus (assembly GCA_013389825.1). Lineage (NCBI taxonomy): Eukaryota > Metazoa > Chordata > Aves > Tinamiformes > Tinamidae > Crypturellus > Crypturellus undulatus. The sequence goes on along the minus strand of VWPW01008057.1, from coordinate 1,754,775 downwards.
GGAATTCCCGCACAGAGTGTTCCGGGAGCGCCCGCCGCGCGGCCCAGTAGAGCCTGGGGCCTTCACACCACGGCAGAACAGCCCCCGGGGCAGCCCTTGGGCCTGGGCGGGCGCACACACCCCCTCATTCTGACTGGGAAAACGAATTCCAGCTTCACACGCGAACGTCCCTTCTGCTGTTGGCTAGGGCAACTTGAGCCCAAAATGTAACCCGGGATAAGGGAGTGTCTTCTGTGACCGTGCTGGCCTTACGCTGCTTTCTGGGCGCTCTCTGGAGGTCTGCAGGGCAGTGCCTGCTCCAGCGCACGTTTCTGAAGCAGCCTTTGCCTCCCAGCCACATCTCTGTCCTGTTTTCGGCGGTGTCCTTCTCGGTGGTGGCCAGTGGCAGAACAAGGGGTTCTCAAAACCTTGTCTGGTTTTGTGCCTGGCTGAGCAGTTATATCCAAAACAGGAACTCAAAAATGGGCTTCTTCCCATCTTCTTTCTCTATTCTGGCCAAAACTCTGCAATCTCCAGCACTGCTGATGAGCAGGAATCTTGGGCTCATAATTCAGTGTCCTTCGCATGGTTTTAAGTGAATTAATGGAAAGGTTGTTATAGATGCTGGGTGCTAGTGTGTTTACCGAATCTTCTGCAGCACAGCACAGTGTGGGTGAATGTGGCCCACTGGAGGTATTTTTCTTTCCTGGGTGGTGGAGGACTTGAGGGAGGAGACACCAAATGTATATTTACTTAAAAGCTTGTTTTTTCCTATGATTTTTAGAGATCCGTTTCAGTTGCCGCCGATGACACTTTCCATTTTATCCTGGCTTCTGGATGAAAGGAATTGGCTGAATGTGAAGTTTAATCATTCGTTCTTTCTTTTTAAGCCTTCTTCCTTGTGAGAAGGGTTATCATTAAAACCTTTCTGTTTTTATCTTTCAATTTATGGTCTTTCTCCAGTGCGTTTCCCTGTGTCTCCGCTGACCTGTACCTGGGTAGAGGGATGCTCTGCTGGGTGACTGCTCCTCTTGTCATCTCTGAGGAAAGTTGAAACATTTTAATATGTGGCATCATTCCCACAGCTGTCATTGCTGTCTGCAAGTTTATTCTCAGCACAGTGTGAAGCTTTCAGCCATGCAGAAGGGCAACACTTCCACTTAAATTGCTAAGACATGAGTTTTATATTCAGTTCTCTCTTGAGTGTAATAGAACTTGTTACCAGGTCCTCTTATCTCCTCCAATGTAAGATCAGTTTTCACTGGTAAGTGAATTCTGAGCCAGGCTTCCTAGAGTCCTCTATGAATATACTTTTTTATAATTATGAAAAGATTTTTTCTAGTTAGAAAACTGTTGCTGGTAGATAATGAACTCGTGAAGGCCAGTCATCTAAAAATATATATATTTTTCTTAACACAGAAGGCTTGTGTTACCACGTAGAATAATTTAGTTCTGAGGGGCAAAGAAAAGTGCTCCTCTGACACTCTAAAATACACTAGTATGTGCCTCCTATCTTAATCATGATCTGGTTACATTTACCTTATGTAAATAGGTCATGGCTCCAGTTACTTATCTGTGGTTTATGTACACAAATATATGTGCACATGGACCCATGCACATGCACATGTTCCCTATATCAAGAGGAATAATCTTCCAAGCTTATAGCTATGTCTCCATTTGCCAAGTGCATTTGGGAACATAATGTTGGGAGTAGGATTGGAAGCTGGGAATTATCTGAAAGCATCATCTGGGATATCAAAAAACTTGTGGCTCCCCAAACATCAAAAAAAATGGTCAAGAAGTCACCCACTTTAGAACAAATATGAAAATCAGTGGTAGCAGAACAAACAGCAATGCACTGCATAACAGGAAAGAGGAAGTAAATGCGGGTGAATATCAAGTTAGGATATTTGCAAGGGAAGCTAAAGGGATCGGTGGCACATTGTGAATTCCCAGGTTTTATGGCCGTGGTGGCAGTTCTGCACTTCCTGAGTGCGCCCTGCAAGGCCCCAGACCAGCGCAGCCTCTGCTTTTCCTGTCTACATCCCCACTCTTAAAATCCAGGCTCAGGTGTGTCCCTTCATCCCGTGAGCTGCACTAACACAGGCTCCTTCCGTGCCCGTGTGCTGGCATTCCGCGCTGTGGGAAGCGGCCTCAAATCCGCATGGCAGCTCGCAGGCTCCTGCACGCGGGCAGAGCACAGAGGAGCTGCTGCTGCTGCTGCTGCAGGACGTGGGGCTTCGAGCTCCACAGACGGGGAAATATCCAATAAATACTCCCATGTTTGAAGTAAATATTCCTAAATTTGGAGCAAAAATGATGTACTGCTCATCTATCTAGCTGTCAATGAAAATTCACCAGCTTGTAAATAAGGAGGCACTGGCTATAATTAAATATTTTTAAATACTATGTGTAGCTTATTTAATTTGCAAACAGCAGCTTCAAAACTGAAGAAGGATTTTGTTTTGATCTACTGATATTTCTGTTTTACCAAATTTTGGCTTTCTGTCTTACAAAGTGAGACCTTAAAGAAGCCTAATCCAATAAAGGAAAAGACCTGATGTTGTTTTTTGGATATGTGAAAGAAGAGAAATGATCCCTGTGAGCAAGGGAGTGGATTCTACCTCTATATGCAGAGCTGAGAAGGCAAAGCAAGGAAGCTGTGTCAGCCCTGGCTGGCAGGATTCAACGGAGGGTGTAGTTGTTGATACTGAAATGCCAGAAAAACATATAGGACAGCTATGAAAATGTTGTAGGAGAGAGAAATGAGGCTCAGGCAAGTAAAGTGTTCAGCTTGTAAGGGACAGTTGAGTTGAGGTTTAATGAACTTGTGTAGGAGCCATTATGTGCTACCAGGAGGACTCTTCACCCTTGCTTGGAAGGACTGAAGTTCCTAGGGCAGGAAGTGGAAATTAGTGGACGCAGAAAACCTGTTCTTCCAGATATGTGCCAATAAGAAAGTGTCGGAGCCTGGCAGGTTCGTACAGAGGGTTGCTTTTCTTTCCAAGATGCTGTGCTTTCACTTCAGCTCTCCTTTCCTGCCAAGCAGTGGCTCTGCATTTCCAGGGAATGCCGCCTTGTTTGAGCTGCCGTGTAATGTGGTGTGGGAGCTTCCAGCCTTCGAAGAGTTGATGCAAAATCCAGGTGCTGACCGATGCAAATGCTTACGACAGCTGGAGGAACAGGCAGAACGGGACCTCTTCTCTGCAGACTCTGAACTGATTTGTTACCTAATTCCTGCTTTGCTTCTCTGCAGAGATGCTTTGCTGGCTCCAAGCTGGTCTCCTTGCTGCTTCCCAAGTCCAACACTTGTTCCCCAACGGTTGCAGTGCTAACAAGGTTCCCAGATCCTTTCCATCTCTGCTCTAGAGCTGACCTCACCCTCTCCTCAGTGAATGACTCCTGCACAGGCTGTCCTCCAGCGCCAGGGTGAATCTGAGCTCTGGCACTTGAGGAACTTTCTTGTGCTCCCATAAGGATTCATAGAGGCAGATGACTTCTTTGATTTCAAAGATTCTCATTTGTCATTTACCTTTTTTTTCCTTTAGAATTTTCAGAAAAAATTCTTTTTTAGATTGCTGGGACGCAGGTATTATGAGCATAGTGATTCTTGCTCTGCTTCCATATCCAAAACCTCTATCTATTTCCATCCCAAAGACAATGATTTGTCAGCAGTTTTGACTGTGTGTATTTTTTCTCAGTTCTTTGCCTTTTTTAGTGCTGTTCAGAAGAATCTGGTGAAGGATGCATCCTTTTCATTCCATATCCCTGAAATAAGGGACTGATCTGTCTCAGTGATTTGCTCTTTGCTTTTGCATCCTACTAAAACCAAAGCCGTATTTTCTCTGTGCTGCTTAGAATTGCACAATTTATATTTATTGCTCAGTTGCTCAAAGAAAATAAGCAACCGGTTACTAAAAGGGCAGAAAGGATGAATGCTTTTGCTCGCGTAACTTTGCTCTAAGTCAAATTTCTTTTCTGCTTCTTGATTGCTAAATTGCACTGTTGTTCTAGTTCAAGGATAATAAGGTCAGGCAGGAAGCGCATCTTCCATTGAGAAGTTTGCTAAGTGCTTATTATAGAACCTGTGATTTCTTCATTGAGCATTGACATTTATGTAATATAGATGTATAGAAATTCAAAACAGTTGGTAATAGCAAGAATCTGTGTGGAGAAGCAGTCAGAGGGCAATCTGATCTGCTGGTCAGGACACAGGTTAGAAATCTAACTTGCTAATTTAGCCCGGGCATTGTTGAAGATGCTCGAAAAAGTAACTCAGATACTGATCTTTCCTCTAGCCTTTTTTTTTGCAGTGTGAGATATGTACAGACAAATGGAGATACTGGCAGAAAGGGGGGGGCATTTCTCACTTGGACAGCTTCTCAGTCCATTAGGAATCTAATTGACATAAATGGAATTGCTAAAGGCCTAAGCTAGTAGTGCTCAGTGAAAATAAAAAAGACAGAATTTGCTGATCCAAGTGAAACAGTAAAACTAGGCAGTTGCAAATGCTTTCGGGAGCACAGAATCATCTGAGGTCTCCCTTTTTAAAAACACGTCATGGGCAGCTCCAGGTGGGACAAAATGTCCTTTCCGTGGTTAGGTGTTTCCAGCAAATCACAAGGAGGGGGAAGGCACTGAGTTGTTTCCTTGTAACATTTAAATGTTTTGTGTGTGGAAGCATTTGCTGGGCCTGAAAGAGTAGTTAATTCACGTGAAATGGAAGAAACTCTGTGGTAGTGGTAAAATAAATAAATATTATTGAAGTCAGTGGAGCCACATGCACAGAATCATTTTTTTTTCATATGAAGACAAGTTAGGTTTTTAACTGATACAATGGTCTTCAAAATACCCATTTCTTGTAGCAATTCCAGTGGTTCTTATTTTGCAGTAAACAGGAGGAACTGGTTCCCTGGGGATAATCCTGATGCAATAACTGTATCTTCCAGGTTGTAGTCTGCAGACTTGCAATTATTTACAGTGCATTTAATACATATATACTGTGTGGTATAACTAAAACCTTCCAAAAGCTTTCTGTTAACAGGTCAGTGATGAAGACGTTTGACCAGGGGAGGCAAAGACCTTGCCAACATTCATGGTGAGATGATGTGCTCTCTTAGGAGACTGCGGGAAAAACCCTTTCTGTGCAGCTGGATGGACCTTGTTCTTAGCCCAGAGTATGAGAAACCTTTTGTTAAAACCAGTGTTTTATTCTTGGTGAGTTTTTGTTTTAACAGTCAAAACAGATGTGCTGACTAGGTAAGCTGTTGCTAATGGGTTTGTTTCACTTCATGCTTGAGTTTTTAGCTGTTGGGCTCTCTGTTGAGTAAGCAATATACGGTTCGCTATTTAAATATTTGATTGCAGGCCAGCTTTCTAAGGAAAATGTGGCATATTGTGAAAGCTTTGCTTAAGTGCAAGCTCATTCAAAATAATAATAAAAAAGAAGGCAAAACACCCCCCCACCTCGCCTTTCAGTGTCCATTAAAACCTTGGAAGTCTTTAGGAAGAGCAAGTTCAGGGTTCAAGGTGAAGCTGGCATCTAAATGTGGAGGAGATTGAAAACGTTTACACTGTGCTGGTCACCCCATGCCGGAGTCCTGCAGATTTGTGCCAAATATGGAGCACGAAGGTCTTGGTGGCTGTCGGGTGCGTTCGTTTTCCTAGGAACACGCAAGGTTTGTTCTGCTAATTCAGCTGTAAGTTCAATTTCCTAGATTAAACCTTTTAATAGTAAAGGGGTCTAGCGTAATGGAGACACCTCTCAGGTTATGGATGCCTAAAGCGTCTCCTGGGATATAGCATATTTTTCAGCAACCTGGAGCATATGTAGGTTTTTGATACCATTTAGCTTTTATTTAGCAGGACTTATCTATCAGCCTTGGCTTGTGGTAACTATAGTACAAATAATAAAGTGCTTCCTGATCACTGGCCAGCTTGTTGTATACATCTATGCAAAATACAAATATATGTTATAAATGGACTGAGGACTTGTCAGGAAAAGTGAATATAGGATATTTCCAAGCTGCAGGAAGAAGGGAAGTGGCAGCTGCATTGCCACACTTAGCAGCCCTCCTTCCTCTAAATAGGTTTGAAATGGGCCAGTGGGTCAAATGCTGTTGGTGGAGTGGGAGAACATGGTCGTGGCACGGGGATAGCCACTATATTTGCATTAGCCCTGTTTTCTTTGGGCTGAAAAGACGTCGTGGTGTTGCGATAACCTCGGAGGGCGCTCGCAGGGGCGGCTCCTTCTCGGGCTGCTGATTCATTTTACAGAATGTTTCGCTGTTTGGGAGAGAACTCCTACCGGGGCTTGTAGATAACAGAAAGTTATGAGCTTGAAGCTTGCAGATGGGAGGGGGGAAACAGGAAGGAAATCTGAGCTGTTGTAGGTCAATCTTCTGGTTACGTTGGCACTAAATCAAGAACAGGAGGACAGAGATTGCACAACAAGAATCAGAGTCTGTTTTTTTTTTTTTTTTTTACTGGCTTGTAGCTTTCGATTTCTGGGAACCTCAAAACTGACCTGGCTTCCTGGGCCAAAACAGTGATATTTTTGCCCATTTTGCCTGTATTGCTCATTAATGCTCTTCCCTGATGGTGCCCATCGAAGCGATGCCCGCAGTGGGAGGTCGGCATGGGAGGGAGGGCAGGGCTGCAGCGCTCCAGCTGTTGAGGTTTTCCTCCTTTGCTTGGCTCTCGTGGTACATTTAACTTGCAAGAGCACAAGTTTGTGAACAGGGACTGTCCCTCCCTCAGCAGATGTGGCCGTGGTAAATTTTTGTGAACAAGTAACTCTGCATCCACGCTACCTATTTCACCTTCAATGTTCCTCGGAGAGCCTTGAAAATTGCCCTTCTGCACGTCCGTGTTTGGCATGGGTCAAAGGAAGCACCACTACAGGCAAACAGGGCTTCTGAAACAGCTCAGAGCTTCTCGTGGTTTTTAATCGGCATGAATCTTATGAAAGACTTTCCCTGCCTCTTTGGCTCCTTTTGGCATGGTTTTGGGATCATGCGCTTCCTATTTTTTGTTGCCCTGCCCAAGTGATTACTTTTGCTGTGGCTCGCATTGACTGCTTGCTATCAGAAGCTGTTTATAGTTGTTCTGAATGTCTCTGAAGTGAAAACTTAAGTAACTTTCTTACAAGTCTAACCAAAACCCCCCGGGGACACAAAACTTCACTTAGCAGCAACCTATAAAACACCTCGTGATGGCATCAGCCATCCATCACCGGGATTTCTCAAAAACATTGTCATCCCTCAGCAGTGAGAGCTATTCCATCTCACATCCTTTTCCTCCTCTACTGGGGCCCGGTAGCCTGCTGGATGATCCAGAAAAGAATTAAGATTCATTGGTGTGTTTTTTCCTATGCATGCAAATAATATACACGTGGGTATGGGATTATTTATTCATAGGTGTGAGGAAATCATCTAAATATTTCAAACAAAATTAACATTTAAAAATGTATGAAAAGTGCTTATCATATTTAATTCTACCGTAGGCATATAGCTCTATTTTTTCCCCTGAACTTTTTGAAGTAATTGTTTCTAAAAGACAGCTCACTTCAATAAAATGAAAAAAAATAACAGAAATACCAGGTCAAATTATGTGAACCTCTTCACCTTTTAGTTCAGCAGGAATTGTGCCTGAGCAATGATAAATGACTGTATCCTTTTGCAGTTTATTGTGCAGAGCCCTTGCAGTTTGTATGGTACAATTTCATGTCTCTTCTTTTTGAAATTAAAATACAGTAAAAATTCTTGTAAACTGAAAACCTCCAAGATTATCCAAGAGGACTTTGGAGGCTCTGCAGTAGTGAATTGACCTGAATCTGGATCTCTCAAAATCTGTATCAGAAGCATCGTGGGATGGTCATGACGAAGGCAGTAGGCATCTTGCCATGAGTCTGGTACTCAACTTAGATCTCTTTTTTTTTTAATTTGTTTTTCAGAAATGTTCATTTTAGTGCAAGGGTTTATGGCATTGTTGTTTCTAAAATCTGGAATCTGAAAAATAGTATGCCACAAATGAGCAGAGAGCAGAGTAAGAAGAAAGTGAGTCAATAATAATTTTCAGGCAATAATAATTGAGCCATGTATTTCCACCAAACGGGCTAAAACATACCTTCATGCCTACAGTATTCTAGAACCTTTCCTCTTTTACCAGCCATTCATTGCCCCATTTTCTGTAGCCATCAAGAGAAGAAATAAATTTATGGAGGGATCCTGTGGAGATGAGAGTGAATGAATGAAAAATGAAATCTAAATAAGGATTCAGCAGAAATAAAGAGGTCAGACAGCTCTTAAACTTGACCCCACCTGGGTATTCATTTTTATTCTGCACGGGATAGTAAGGGGGAAAGGCAGGTAGGAGGCTGCTGCGCTTCCTGGAGGCCGATTCGGCCCGGGATCGCGGTGAGAAGCGGCTCCCTCGGTGCTGGTGGCCGCGCGGGGCCGGGGGCGGAGGCTGCGGTGCCCACGGCCGCGGCGCGCGGAGCCTCTTTGTTTGCAGCGCAGGAATTTGCTGGCCCTACCACAGGCAGAACAAAATTTGCAGCTTCTGTGGGTGGAGAGGAATGTTTCAAAGGGCCAAGCTGGGGCTTCCTCGGCCTTGTGACTCTGGGTGCGGGGAGGGTACTTGAAGAGCTGGATTTGGCTTGGAAGGACTGGCCGTCGCGCATCTAGTTGTGCTCCTTTGTCAGGGTTTCTTACATAGTCATTTAGGGTCCTGCTTTGAGCTAGTCTCCGATTGTTAATGGTCTCACAAGATTTTTACGTGCTAAATCAGTTTTGCTAATTGTAGGAAAGATTCTTAGTCTTGTGTAAACAGCCTTCATGTTCTTAATATTTTCTGGATTTTTCTCTGTCCTTGAAGCAGAATTGATGTTAATGCTCTTGGATTAGTGATATCCTCCAAAGTGTGGAAAAAGGCACTGGCTCCATTCTGACATGGCTCCGGTTGTATTGGAGAGGGCCTGTTGTGCTGCTGCGGTCACCACACCATCTGAGACATCTTCTAGTGGTGACGTATCCCAAGGCATAACCCATCTAAAACTGGAGGCTTTTATGAAGGGATTAAAAGTATTTTGGTCTAATTTACCAGCTGCAGATGATGATCAATGTCCATTACTTGGAACCCATGCTTTGAAACCTCAAGGTCTAGTAGACCTTTAGCTTTTGGCTGTAAATGCCTGCAGAAGCATCCAAGGGCCTGCATTTCTATCTGCTCTTGCAAAGGCAAGTGTGCCAATTTGCTTTGGAGAGCAAAGCTGACTTCTTTCATTAATTCTATTGCAATTTATTTGTCTTGGAGCTTACAGGTAGTTCAGATGGCGCAGCCAGCTGATTAAAGATAGTTTCTTGTGGTGAGCATACTGCACCTGAGTACAGGTTGAGCTGCTTGTTCCCTTGTAATATGTTGCAAGATGCTATTTGCTGCTCTTAAATCCCGAGCGATTCAGTCCTCCTGGATACCTGCTTCCTTCTTTTTGTTTTGTTTATTTTGTGCTACCACAGGAATGATCAATAGAAGTCCTTGAACCGAAGCCAATATGACTTGTAGGAGCCAGCCTGGAATTACTTCCTGCTGTTGTGTGCCAGAACTGTGAATTCCTGACATTCCTGCCACCTGAAAAGCTTTAGTGGGGACTTTTGGACGGAATTGGCTCAGAGCTGATTAATTGTATTTAATTAGCTTGCGGTGATCTAGCAGGCTGGCTTTTCAAATCGTGTGACATTGAGAAGGCTGGTGGCTCAGAGCTGCCCGCGTTGCGCACACGCTGCGCTCAAACTGGTACCAAGTAACACTTGCTGGTTCACCAGGGGCCCCAACACTGGAGAGATCCACAGTTCATTTTTTTGTGTGTGTCTTTTAGCTAAATTTCATGGTTCTCTAATATAGAAAACATGGAAATAGAGAAAAAAAAGAAATGTCCGTAATAGGACAGCACCTATTCTTGTGATTCTGTGTGCGTGCCCCTCATGATGGGGTGATACCTCGTGCGAGTACCTAAGCCGTGAGCAGAGTGCTTCTTTCAGCAGCGCTATAGCTAGGCATGAAACGATCTGCTGAGGAGTTAAGAGCCAAATGTAAATGTGCTTAATGAGACACCAGGGGCCTGCTCTGTGGCTGGGGAGAAATGGCTTTTAGGAGCAGATGCAGACAAAAGTATTGGATTTCAGTCTACAGAAAGTCAGAGGCAAACAAAAAAAGAGGCTGTGGTCCCCAGCCGAGGGGGTGTCAGGATTTAGAGGGCTGAACAGCTGTAGCCTGTTTATGTGTTTTAGTTCATTGGCACAGGACTGGATGTTAAAGAAAATCAAGAGAAAAACAAAACAAATCTTGCAGTTATAGTTGACTAAGGCAGACTACAAGGAAGAATGGAACCCCAGAAATTACCAAGAGTTTTAGGGTTATAGAACGTGTCTAAAATGATTTGAAACAATTCTTCTGCAGAAAATGCTCAAAATCATGGAGAAAAACAAGATCATTTGGACATCTCCTAAAAAAATGGGGCGAGTGTCTGGATTTTGCCGTTCCAAAGCTCACAGCTTAGATCTGAGAAATACCCTGCTACAGACACCTGTTTCGAGTACTCATCTTGTGAATTAGGTACACGTTTTTTCCCAAACTGGTAAAAAGCAGCATGTTGCTGAAGTTTAGCAGCGCTGGCATTTGGTACTGGCAAAAAGAAAAGGAGCAAAAATAATTATGAAATGTTTTTATTGGCTTCAGCACCAGCTCTGCAGTTCCGATGGTTTAAATTAGCTCATGACATACCTTTGGGATGGGGTGTAAAACTCATATCCATCTGAACACTTTTAGTGCTTCAAAAAAGGTACTTGCTGGCCCAGATTTTGAAAACAGTCTGAACGAACCCATAGAAGCAGCTGGCTCTGTCTTATTTTACAAGAGTCAAACCAATGCTTTTTTTTTTTTTTTCTCTCTTTATTCATTTGCAATAAAAATTCTTAGATTTAAAAAATTTAAGAAGTTTTTTTTTTTTTTTTGGTCCCAAATTCCGCCTCTTTCTGCAGGGCAGGGACACTGGCAGGGACAGCCCGGCTCAGCTTTCTCCGAACGGGGAGTCCGGGCCTTTCATCCCCTGCCCTGGCCACCCACCTGGGCTCCTCCCTCCTTCCACCTACCCCCGGGAAACACCGCAGAAATCCAGTCCCTCTTCGTCTGTGTGCAGAAAAAACACAATTCCAAAAGCCTCTGACTGCTGTTTTTCTAACAAGTTAAACAGATGGATTGGAAATAGTATTTACTGTTTATTTCCTCAACATATCAATATGTGAGGAGCCAGTATAAATTGTGGTTTGACTGCAAACAAACCAACCCACGCCAAAGCAATCGAGTAAACGTGGTTGTATTTTGTTTCGAGTCAATATTATGGGAATTCAGATGACTGATCTTTCCGCTTGCACGGCCTAGCTCTGACTCGCTGCATTCTGAGCCCTGCAATGCCAGACATTTCAGGTTCAGAAGATTCTCTAGAATAGCTTCAGCAGTTGTTCTGCAGCATGGCAGGAAGGGCCAACTTCAGAAGCTGCAGACTTTGACACTAGACACAACTTATCTGTCTGTTCCGGAACCACTTATGGCTTTTCTCACAGAAGAGCACAAGTGAAGCTGTCCCGGGCACATCCACCAGTGCTGTTCTAGGATAAGACCAGGACAGTCGGCTTCTTCCTCCTGGACCGAGGGCTGCCCTCACCCTGTTACAGCTCTGGGTACCAAGAACCAAAAAGCGATGCATGCCGTGCTCAGAACTTAGGCTGGAGGCTAAATCAATAGGTTTACTACTTGGGTAAATTTAGGATGTCAGACTTCCTGAGCGCCCTCTCTGACCGATCGGGTACTTCCAGCTGTAGTTTTCCAAACAGTGTATTGTGGAAATTGAAAACAGGAGGGGAAAAGGGGAATGGAAAAACAGGGAGTTGATACACTCCCCAAATTATTCACTTATTTCAACAAACAAGAATCACATTGATGTAATATATGGCCGGTTTCGATGCTAAAAGCAAATCAAGAGCTGGAATGTACTTACGTGGCTAGACAGTAAATATCTTTGAGTCCTTATAATCCATTAAATTGTAAAAGTATGTCTGCCTGTCTAAATGGAAGGAGACACATCTCTCCTCTGCACCACTGTCATTTACTCCTCCACTTCCTGCTTCTTTAGCTTTTTTCTTTTTTTTTTAATAGGGCTTCTTTTGTACGTGTGAAACTACTGCTACTCCCACTTAAGTTCTCGACTGCTCCCGAAAGCTGATTTAAAGTATGTACCCATCAGTATAGCAAAGCACGGGGCTGCCTCAGTGCTGGCTACTGCTTTCTGCCATCAGAATATGCCTAGGATCTGAGGTGAGATGGATCCTGCCAGACTGGGATTGACCCCTTGCTGTGCTGTGTATGGAAGCTACTTGTTCTGCTTTTGGTCAGACATAGAAACGGGTTCTGGAAGTGTATTTTGTGATGAATATGCAGTGAGGAGTATATATATTTAGTCTTACTAGACCGTCTTACTCTACAGTCCATGATGTGGCATTAATTCCCATGTGTTGCCCCCTACTTTAGCATCAATGGTCATTATTCATTTTTTAATCAAAATGTGAGACAAAGGTCTTTCTCCTTCCCTTCCACATGCTCCAAGATTTGAGATTTTGATTGTGAAATGTGTGATACTCAGTTTTTATTGATGATGAAGTTCCTTGGGATTTAGAACACACTGTTATAATTTCATATGAATGATATAAATTGATGCACATTATTTAGAGAGAGTTTATATGGGATTGTTGTGTGTCGCTTGTTACAGACCAGACATCATCTCTCAATAAATCACTTGGGCGGTTAGTAGTTATGAACTGTCTGATCTCTAAAACTATCTTTTTGAAAGAAAACATATGCTTTGTGCCTAAGTATCAAGGCTCCATGCAAATCCTATATATTACTGAAACTGTGGAAACCGGTAGCCTCTAAATATGCAACGCAGTGTTTACTAAGTCTAAGTCTGGAAGACCTTAAAATACACAAGTTTGAAGACAAATATCTTGTGTCTAAAACAGCCTCTTTGGTATTTACATATTGGGACTACTTTAATTTTGCTACTTCAAATAGAACCCCTAAGACCTCTGTGAACATGAAAATTTTGAAATCATCGTGCCCTTTTCTTTGATACAGACCAATTTCTATAGATGCTGTGGAGATCCCTGTAGCTGCTATTTCCAGGGGTACTGAGGGTCTGTGGCTGCTGCTGACTTCCCTCCACATTCTCAGTGCCCAGGACTCCTCACACCGAGTACACACAGAACAGGGGTTCCCATACAGAGGCTGAAAATGCCCTTACATTAATGTGACACTCGTTTGGGTTGCTGCTGCTGTGCTGTGGCATGAAGTTTTGTAAGCAGGGTGGTTACAGGGGACCTGCAAATTGGATTACAGCTTCACTGCCTGTTGGTAATAGGACCAGCCTGGGCTCATAAAGCTCTGCTGCACTGTCACGGGTCTCTCCATACCCTGTGGCCTTCATGAGAAAATTAACTTGTTTTGGAACCAAGAGGTCAATGTTTTGAGGCTGAAAAGAAATTCTGCTTTGGGAAATTTAAGAATTTGGTTCCAAATCGTTTGAAAAGATGTAGAACTTGATGTTAAACATGAACAATGTCAAGTCTTTCCCATCCTCCAAAAAATAAAGTACCAATAAGCCATTTTCCAGATCCGTTAGTTCAATATTTATTCTTCCATTGAAGTATTCAGATATGTCTTCAGTGCATGATTATTCTGTTGAATTCATAAAGCTGAAGGTCTTTTCTTTTCTGGGATCTTTCCATAATGGTTAGCTGCAATACAGAAAGGGTTTCCAGTTGCTGAAATAGCACTTTTTAAGCATTGCACTACACCCTGTCAGTCAGACTTTGAATAGGTCTGAAAGGTAGAAATTGGTCAGCATCAAAGAAAAGCAGACAATTATTTCACAGCTTTCATGTTCACAGGCTATTATACTGCTGCAAATTAACGATTGCTGCAAGCTGACCTGTAATTTGGACACACTTACGTTAGGCACACTTCTAGCTGAACGAAACCTGCTAAGATATATGAGGAGAGTCGTGCAGCTATAGGTGATGTGTATGTTCAGACTGGAAAAGGTTGCCTTATTCTTGTCTGAAATACCACCCTAAATGAGCATCAGTAGTCTCTGGTAAGATGAGGCGGGTACAACATGAAAGCCTGCTGGTTTCAGAGCTGTTAAAGAGAGAGGTCTTTCAAGGAAGAAGGCATGAGCAACTGTAAAGCTGTCTTCACTCAAAGCCTTTGAAATAGAAAACTGTGAAATCAGACCACCAAGAAATATTAGGCACACCAGCTAATGATAACAGCAGTGCAGTCGTAGTGTTTTCCGTGTATGACTCGTTTTAGTTTAAATATCTGTCAAGTAGCAGAGTCTAACTTGATATTTTAGAACTATCTTAGAGACTTTTTGTACTTTTGTTTAAACAGGAAAGTTATAACAATAATTGCTCTCCTTCTCAGTTCACACCTCAAGGATATAGTGCTAAAGTGTTTGTTATTGAGCTCGATTCAAGAGAATTTCTCGTCACTAGTCCAAATATAAAAAAACAAGCAGAAATTTATTTATAGAGATACAGTTCCTGCAGACTTCCGAACAGCAGATAAGAAGGACTGTTGGTTATTTTGGTCTGTGATGTGTGTTTTCCTAACTATGGCCCATCTATTTTCTTTCCAAATATCAAAATGTAAAGAAAACAAATGTTCAACAAACCAAGCACAGACTTTATACTTCAAACAATTCTGTGGGGAAAATGTGTGTCTTGCATTTACAGTGGTCTCTGCTTGTGTTCCTGTATTAATGTATCATGGGAATCTTAAATAAACATGACAGCACAGGCAGAATAAGTGCCTATTTTCAGAAAACTCCAAGAAAAAGTGAAAAGCAAGGCATCACTTTATTTAACAGTAAATATGTTACAACTTTTATATATTAATCTTAACTACTCAAAATCATAGTCTTTCTCTGAAGTGGAAGATAAGATTTGCTTGTGAAGGTGTAAGATTCTCCTCCAAATGTGCTTCTTTCTGCAGTTTCTGATCTTTCAGTTTTACAAGCTCTACTGCATGATGTTAAATAATATCAGTATTTTTAATTGCTTTTTCTAGCTGCCCAGCGCTTAACTCTTCTGTGTGGGCCTCTTTGTAGGATTAGATCTGACATAATAGCTGAGAATGAATGTGTGCTGGTACAAAGGAATTGTAATATAAGTTTCAGGTTAAATAGAATTTTCTTCCTGTTCTGCCCCAAGATCTGCAGAGAACCTCAGTGTCTCCAACAAGGTGCATCCATGCTTTGCCCTCCACAGTATGCTAGCATCTCCCCTTCCTTCTTCACCTTCCCTAGGTGCATTTTTGAAGGGATTTATCACTTCTACCAAAGACAACGTGTAATCTCATGCAATGAAATCAGTCTTGAAGCCCTAGCACATAGTAGATTTATTTGATCTAGTCCTTAAGAGCCTCGAGAGCAAAACACTAGTGAGACCGAAAGCTTGGTTCTAATACTGTGCTGCGTGACTTGAGGGAAGTCACTTTATCTGCCTGAATCTCAGCTCCCCATCTGTTAAAGAATAATACTTTGTAAAAGAATTCAAGATCTGTGGAGGGGGACCGTTTTCACACTTCCTTTGTGTCTGTGAACACGTTTCAGGAGGGAAATCCTGCATGGTCTTATATATGTATTCATTGTAAAAATAGCCACCCAAAATCCAAAGAACCTGCTTTTTTTTTTAATTTTTCATGCTGGAGTGCATTTGTACAAGAGGACTATAATCTGATATTTGCAAAGAATAAATAAAAATTAAAGGGATTATTTAAATGGCTTTTGTTCAAGGACTAATGAAATAGCTCTTAGGGAGCCTATGCTTTTTGAACAGTTTGTTATTTATAAGAAAATATTCTGGACCCGTTACACTTCTGCTGCTTCAGAGGAGTGTAGAGACTTAATTAAAGGTTCAAGGGGGAAAAAAGGTTGGTGAGAGGTTTATAACCATAGGCTAATATGTTTAAAAAGCATTATTATCTGTTTGAATATGTAGAAGTCTTTAAAAGCACAAACTTGGAAGGCAAAACTACTGTTTCGTTCAGTGCTGGTATTAACCTGCAGGATCCTGTGGGATTTCACTGTTTGCAGGAGAAAATCCTGAACATTTCAGCTGCGTGGATCATACCTTGTGGTGTATATGGAGAGGGCTGGATTAGCATATTTAGAGGCAAGAAAAGCTACCACTGAAGTAGTTGTCATGTACATGATTGTAGTCTGTGCTTCCTTTAAACCACAGCAAAAATGCAAAATATTCAGACTGTTACTAAGGTTAGAGGTTTCTTTTATGGCCACTTGATTTCCATGATTTCTCAGGAGAGGAGAAGGAAGTGCTGCTAAACCTGTAACCAGCAAGGGGAGGAGAGGAGAGGAGAGGAGAGGAGAGGAGAGGAGAGGAGAGGAGAGGAGAGGAGAGGAGAGGAGAGGAGAGGAGAGGAGAGGAGAGGAGAGGAGAGGAGAGGAGAGGAGAGGAGAGGAGAGGAGAGGAGAGGAGAGGAGAGGAGAGGAGAGGAGAGGAGAGGAGAGGAGAGGAGAGGGAGGCGCGTGTGCCTGAGATGTACTCCTGCAAGATGTGTGTGCAGATAGCTCGAGGCACTTGAATTTGGGGGTATTTGAGCCCGACCTTGTGCACAGCTTCCGAAGGTGACAGGGACCAGGGGGACTGCAGGAAAGACCCCTGATCCGTGGCCACCTCATGTGGAAATAGGAGACTGCCAGGTGGCACACAATGGGCACACAGTGGCTTGTGAAACCTTTCCTGGAGTGCTCCACTCCTCACTGTTGTTTGCTTATGTTTTTTATAATGCCCAACATTTAATATTTCTTTGAGCCTCATCCCCAGTCTTATTATGACAGAATTTCAGCCTTTCTCTAAAACAAAGCTTGCAGCCTTCTGAGTTGCGAGAGAAAAACTTGGAAACGTAGGCCCAGCTGTCGAAGTGCCAACCACTTGTCACTTGTAATTTCACTACCTAAAAATGGCTCAGAGAATAGCGTTGCTGCGACCTGTCTGGTTTGTGCTTTCATACTGCAGTGCCCTTCCTTGATAACCGAGGTGTCCTTTAGTTTCCACACATCCCGTAGCGTGTTACTCAGCGCTTCCTGCCCTTCCTGAGCCGAGGAGTTAGTCAGATTGATGTCTCTATCTGTGCCTCATGACTCCGTTCCTTCCACTTGGGTCAAAAGGGAGAAATTTTAGTTCTGAAGCACATGGCTAAATTTACCCAGTTCTGCATACTTGATTTGGCAAAACCATATGGACTTTTTGCTGCATTCCCCAGCTCGGCGCGGCGCGTTTCGGGAAGGCTGAGTGCGGGAGCCGCGCGCGCCTCCGTGGGAGGTGTGCGAGAGCGAGGCCTATTTCAGGCAGGTTTCCTGGGCATGTTCCCGCCTGGCATGGGAGCTGTGGTCGGAGGTTCCCCCGCTCCGAGCCCCCATCCTCATCTCAGAATCCTCCCAGGCCACTAAATCCCCATTGCACCGGACAGACCTCAAAGAGACAGGAAAAAATGGGATTTGCTGGACACCCGTGACCTGTGCTGAGCTGCTGCAGCCTGGCGGGAGAGAGGGCTGCTTTTTGGGGTCATTGGTGCTTTTTTAATTCCCCAAATAAGATGTGAGAGTCTAAGTGAACCCGCGGGGGGTACTCGGGCACGTCCCGATGTCCTACGAGAGGTTTCGGCAACCTCAACACCGGTGTGAGGAGATTCACTTTTTCATCAGAATTATGTGTCATTCACTTCCTAAACTGAAAATGTAGAAAAAATAACTTGGGATTGAATGAAACATTTTGTTTCACATAAAATTTATTTTTTGTTAATTTTTAATTTATTTTTGACATTTCAGGTCTTTCCTGCTCTGCTGTAAATTCCAAGCTGAACTTGCAAACACTTTGTTTACTCCAGAAGCATATTTTTGGAGAATAAATTATACTTTTTTTTTTTTTTGGTGCCAGCTGTAGCTTTTAGCGCAGCCTTGTAAACTAGGCTACTTCCACTCCCATATATTCATTGTGAGTCAAGATTGCGGGTGGAATGTGGATTTTGTCATCACCAAGAATAAAAAAACACTGTTTTGTCCCAGCTGAAAACAGGAGAGTATGACTTTTTTTACAAAAATAAAAGAAAAAAAAAAGAAAAAAAGTATCTTACAGTTTTCAGTTGTATATTTGTATTATTGGCGTTTCTTCTCTTTGGAAATTAGAAGTATTTAATGGAGACATAATTCTAAGAGTACTTAAGCGCCATCAAAGTAGAGTGCACAGTGTGCCGAGCGCGTTGGCCTCCTGCAAGGAGGCCCCAGGACACTTGTGTCACCGTGTTAATCACCACCGTGTTTCCAAAGCCAGCGCTTCTTGCTCTGCGGGCTCCAACCCATATGCAGCTAAACTTGCACAAGATCACAGAGAAGTCTAGTATCCGTTTAGCTGAACGGACACATTTTCTGGAAACTCCCCTCAAATCTGGGCTAAAATTATTTCTTTTTGATGCTGAAATCACAGCTGTGACAAATATTCAGCCTTATCTATGATTCATGTGTTCTCTTGGAATGGGAAGTGTTAGAGTAGCACAATTTAGTAACTTTTGTTTACTTCCCCCTAGCTCAGCACTTCTAATTTAGCCTGTTTTCTCCAGGGTAGGTTATCTATCAAGCTTACCCGTTATTACCTGTCTATAACTGAGGCTTTGCCATTTGTTCAACCTTTCCCTGCTACCTTCCTGTTAAGATACTCACTTTCCCGCAGTGTCACCAGTTTGGGAGGAAAAATTCTGTATTAAAAGGTTCTCAGTTGCAAGACTCATTTATAGCCTTATATGTTTTTTACATACGGAGTATTTTCTTCCTTCCAAACAAATCACAATTTACCTCTTGCTAATTCTTCCATCCGTCCAAATGTCTATCCCGTGCTCAGTGCCTCCGGAAAGCCATGCCTCCTGGCATCTGCTGCCGTTTGGTTCCTTTATACAACTTTAAAACATTTCAGCGTATTGGAAACTAAAGATTGGTTTCACTCATGTGATAGTTGTGCCTTTCACAATATGCTTTTCCTAGGAGTTGGAGAAAGAAATCTGTGGTCTTTCATGCAATTAAAATCAAAGTAGCTATGGGGATCTTGACATGAAAATATATTTCCCTGTGAAGCTGTTATCCTAACGAGTTACTTCATGAATACTTGCTTTTCTTTCTCTTTTGCTATAAAATAAATTTCAAAGCTGAGATTTTTCTTTTTGGTCCCCGCCAGTGGTCATAGAAAACTGTAAAAGAAACAATTTTGTGTAGCAGCTGGTAGTCATATTTAAAAATGTCACAGTAAAACCAATGAATTAATGAAGCACCACAGCTAAACTCTGTGCACCGAGAGATGGAAAAGATGATAAAACTACTCAGAAGGTCCTCAGGACCACTGAGTGCACATGACAATATGTGCGTTTAAAGAAAATAAGAAAGCGTTTTGCTTGCACAGAGTTCTCATAAGCCTGACTTGTCTTAATGACTTGCCAAGCCTAAGCTGTTAAAAGTCATATGGTAGCATTTGTAAGAGATTAAAATAAATGATGTGCATTAAAGAGATTCTCTTGAATTGGAGCTTTTTTTTTTTTCCTCCTGCTTCCAGCAACATCATTTCATTTAAGTGAATGCACTTCATGCTGGAGTACAATGTAGTTCACTGTATTTAACTGTGGTATCAGCAAAAAAGAACAGCTCCGTGGCTGCCGTTATATGGACTGTAACTTTTATGAGACGAGAAGAACGGAAAATAGATGTTTTTAAAGGGCAGGTTATAACTGCCAGTCCTTACAGCGGTGTGCAGAGAGAGCCCTGCCAGTTGTGAGGGACCTTTCCATGGCAGTGGTGCCACCGGGCTGCCCTTGGAGGCTCCCCGCTGCAGCACGGAAACTGCTGCTGAGCTGCAACGTCCATCAGAAAACGTGTAATCCTTCATCTGGCTTTCCACTGCAAACAGTGTTTTCCTATGAATTCTCATGAATTTTTTAGATGAATTGAGAGCACAGATCCTTGTTCACATTCAAGTTGCGGCATTTTGTTGTTAATAGAGCCCATACATATTCCAGATACTACGTGAAGACTCTTCACCTCCAGGTAGTTACCATTACTCTGAAGTCTACTAAAAGTAACTAACTGTTCTGTCTGCAAAGAACAGATTGAATAGGCCATGTAAGTCCACAGAAATAGTGGGGACCTGCCAGCTCTTCATAACCTGCAAGCCCTGTGGTGTCACCAAGTCGGCTCTGAAAAGTGCTGTGCTACTGATGCTCCCAAAACCAACATTATAATAACCTAGGTTTTGTCAGTTTAGCTTCTCTGTCTCCGTTTTCTCCTAACAGTCTAACAGTCCAGGAAATGTATTTTATGTGTGTAAGCTTTTTTTTTTTTTTTTTTTTGCATTTTAAGGATAGAAGTAGTCATTAGTTCTTGCGGTGTTACTTTGATCAGCCTTCAACGCACAGATGAACTGGATTTTCTTTCTTTCCAACTGCTGTCAGCTGCAGGGTGGGCAGGATGGAGCCTGTGCTGTGTCTGACTCCAGGCTAGCAGGCCCGATGGCCAGAGACAGGCCAGGCACGGGGGATGACTGATGGGTTCCCATTTAAGCCTTTCTACCAGGGATGGTACTAATCTGTGTATTTCTTTTCTCTTGCAGCCATCAGTTTTCATTAAGCTGATAGAAACTCATATCTGTGGGATGTCTACCTGGCTTTCAAATTCGATTAAAATTGGTCCAAAGTTATTGGACACAGGAAAGATGGCCAGGGTGATCACATAACTCTTTTTCATTAGCAGTGCAAGCCAAAAATGCTGTATTATAGAACTGTGGCATGCATTTGTAGGGGATACTTACTTATATCTCTTATAAAGCAAGTCCAGTCCGTCTCTGGCGTTTAAGCAGCCGTACAGACCGTGCACGTTACCAACAGCTTGAAGTGGTGTTTTATGTCACCTGGAAACACAGTGATGGAAAATCTCGGTGGATTATCCTGCAGGAGAGAGAGATTTGGAGAGGAATACGAACCACGTGAAAATTGTAAGGGTGGGATGTTAGCAAGACTGTGACATTTGAAGACATTAGGTAGTTTTCTACTGTTATGCACAGAGCTCCCTAATAGTTATTTCTCATGGATCTGCAAAACACAAAAGACTTTAGGTTAAAAGAATAGTAATGAATCATTTATGAGATATTATCTACGAAGATGGATTGGTTCCATCTGTTACAGTAATAAAAATAATAATGCTTTGCAATTACATAAATGCTTTACAGGTTTTCAGTGTGCATCACAAACATTAATCTCAGATCTAGCCCATAGCACGGTTTTTAAGAGCTTGTAAAATGGCTGCAGCTTATACATACTGGTTTATTTTCTTATTTCTAACACAGAAATTCGTAGTAAAGAGCTTAGAACTGGTTTAGAAAATAAAGTTGTAGTTACATGGACTAAGACACCATATGAAGATAGCCATAATATTTGTTTCTTTATGTTAACATAAAGAACGTTGTGTTAACGTTGCTGTAAATGTCTATGAAGAGCACAGCTCTATGGGCAGGTGTGGATGAACATATGGATGAAAAAACAAAACAACAAAAAAAAGCATCTTCCATGATCCAGTACATGCATTAGCTCCCTGCTGTTTGATAATTTCTTTTTTTGTGTCTTGTAAACAGCTCACTGATTGAAAGCCAATGTACTCTGAACCTTAGCATCTTCCAGGCTTCACATGCTCTACCCATGTGTTACATTTCACTGTATACTCAGTCCAGGATGAAATTGTGTGTAAGAAGTAGCTGTTTCCCATGAAATGTACTTTTAGGTACAACATAATTTACCCAATGGAATGAGTATTGGGTTTAGTTTTGCTCTATTCAGTTTTTAAATTGAATTCTTGAGAAACAAATCATAATAAACTTAAACAAAAAAAAAATTAGTAGCTACTGGGATTGTTTGATGTATACCAGAGCAGACAAAGATGTGCCAAAGCAGTTTATTAAATGCTTTTCCCTACAAATATTTTGAGGATACCTGTATGAATATATGTCATATGAATATATAGATCAGTATATATTATTACACTTGCAGTACACATTATAAATAGCTCGTAAGTGTGTGTAGGTGTTGTGAAGTTGGCTTTTTTGCTTTGTAACCTGTGTCCTTGAAAGATAAGGTGCTATGTAAGCTACTGTTTTGTAAATCTGTTTATGTATATACGTCATAGATTAGACATCAGCTTTACATAAGACCTGATTGAAACAAGTGACATTAATTCCATTAACTGTGGTCAAAAGTACTGTATGTGTTGACAGATCAAATGAGGTGCATTGCATATCTTGAACTACCAAACGCTTCGTTTGGGAACATTTAATATGTTATTGACTATACTAGATAATAGAAAGGCTTTAATACAACTAAAACACCCCTTTGCCAAAGTAAGATATAATTTCCTTCAACAATATTCTTTTAATTTATATCTAATGAGGTGAACAGACAGAAAAATGAGTGTTTCAAACGCGGGCAACGATGGGTTTTGTTTAATGGTACCTGAGTGCCGATAATCATTTACCAAATAGAGCACCAGCTTCGAGTTCGTTATCCGGGCTGCCTCTGCCCTTTTAATTATCCGTGACCTGGAAAGCAGCGCTCTAGGCTCATTACCCGGCCGATCTGGGTTAGTGGTACAAGGAACAACCTGCAAGCGGAGGAGGCGATTAGCAGTGCCGAGTCGCAGCGCGGGGCACTCGCTGGGGCTGCTGGTGTCTGCCCCGAGAGCTGCTCTGGGGCACGGAGAGCAGGGAAGAGCCTCTCCCCTGGCCTGGTGGGAGTTACATCTCCCTGGCATTCCCCTAACCTGGTTTTGTTACGTGCAGGAGGGCGCTGAGAGCAGCGCGTCCGTGTTGGGTGTGCCCAAGAGCTTCTACAAACCGGTTCCTGCAGCTCTGGTTTTGAGGTTAGGTCTCATGGTCCCATGAAATTGGGATCATGAGTCTGCCCAGTTTTACTGCCAGGACTTGCTGTCCCAGGCCGGAGCTAGTGGAGAGCAACACGCACGTGTGTCCTCACCAGAGCCTTGGGCCGAGCTTGGGCACCAGTAACGCGGGTCTCTGGGAGCAGGATATGTCTCGTGTTGTGCTTGGCGGCCCCTCTTGAAGGTCTTGCACCTCCCCGAGGATTAGAATCTGTTTCTGGGAAATCTGGCAATCTCTGTTGCCAGATTTCCCAGAAATCTTGTTTCAGGCAACCTTCATCTGCAGAATCCCTATATAGACTAATATGTAATTGGTTGATTTTTTTTTAACATTATTTCTTCATTCATCTAGGAATAATTTCAGTACTGTTAGTGCTCTTTACCTCCGTTAAGATTGGTATTTATGGTTGTCCCAAAGTTCTAAAATGTGTGGGCACATTTTTTGAGAAAAGAGTCCTAGGTTGCTGACCCTTACATGGAATCTCAACACGTAGCAGGGGTTCAGAAAATTGTTAGAAAAGGGCTACTTAATGTTAACACTGTCCAGAATACATAATTAACTAGCTGTGTTACACAGCAGGGAGATACCTCAAGCTGAGCTGAAACACAGCACAGCACATCCATTTTTCATTACTGTCTCATAATAATGAAATAAATGTGCTAACTTCAGAAATTGCTATGTTTTTTGTTGACAAGCTGCTTGTTTAAATATGCCTGTAATATTTCTGAAATTATTTCTTTTTTCTCCTTATTGCTGGTACAGGACTGTGTTGGAAGCTTTCCCTTTTTTCCCCTTGCATATTTTACTATAAAAAAGTGTTTTTGTGTGTGTGTGATGATTGAGTTCTGGGTTATATCTTCCCTCAGCTGAGTTGCCTTTGGCTCATGCCCCACATCTACCAGGGGAATGGAAATCTGTTAACTGAACAAATCTTTATGGTGTTCTGCAGGCATAGGAGATATTAAGCATTTTTTCTTCTCTTTCCACTGTCTTATAAAGAGACAGTACATTTTCTTGTAAAATATGACTGTGGAAAAAAAATGCATCAATGACTAATGAGAGATAATCTGTGATTAACACAAGCCATCCCTTTCTTTTTGCCTCTGTCATGATCAGAGTGTATGATGTAATTGTCACTGAATGTTGGGTTATCGAGCGCTAATGTCTTCTTTGCAAGGAAGTTTTGCTTTATCTCTCCCCATCATCTCTGCAATCACTAGCAGCAAATACTACACGGGCCTATGGACTACTCTGCTTGTAGAGAGCAGCTAAGTGGAAGCCTGAGAAATGACTGTGAGGCTAAAGTGCAAGCAAGTTAGCATCTTAAAACGGTAGCGTGCCGTGATAAAGTTGGATGTCGACTCCTGCAAGATGGGATGTAGTCCAAATGAGTTGTGAGCTGCAAGCTGGAAAAGCCCCCAGATCTAAGGCAGATTTGGTCAGAAATCTCTGAAGCTGATAAACAAAATACTGCTCCACTATCAAATACTGTTAGACACTTGTATGTGAGCAAATTAGCAGAGCGGTTTGTTAATGTCCTTGTTGCTGACTAAAGCAGAGTTTCCTTTAGTGGAATTTCCTGTATTGTTCCTGCCTGTGTCCTTAGGAGATGACATATCAGGTAATCAGGTCCTAAATTATTAAGAGCCTCAAGGTAAACTTGAGGAACACCTCACAGGCAAGCAGCGAGCCACTGTTCTTGGTTGTATCATGAAGACAGAAGGAGATGTCTTGTCGTTGTGTCCATGTGAAGTCCATGTGAAGCAATGTAATTACTTATCACAGAGGGACAGCTTATTTTTGTTTTTATTAGTAGGTGTCCACAGAGTGTTAGGCTGCAATTACAAGCGAGAAATTGCTTTTATCTCCTCTCGTGCTTCGCAACATTTCGGTGATGTTGTAGTTCACTTAATCTCATTGCATGCTGTGCTTATTTGGAAAGTGCAGAAAGTCAGGATCACAAAATAAAATTGAAAATGGGATAGAGCTTAAAGCTTCCCAGCTTCTACTTTCTTGCTTCAGTTTACATTGCCAAGCAAAAACATAACAGAAGTTACTATCGTGACAGAAGTTTCCATTAGATTCTCTTTCAAAAATCACAATAGAGTCATCTGGAGAATAACCTTTAGAACAGGAAACATTAATGACAGCTGAGGTCTGGGCAGGACAGATACACACTCTCTTTCCATAGCCTTAGCTCAGTTTATCAGGAATGTATGAAACACAGGCAACTACAAAATAACTCCATGCAAAAACCTTGCCTTCAGATTCTCTTAAAGCTCATCAGAGTTAAACTTTTTAAAATGTTGGTTCCTAAATATCCTTACCATTATCAGTGATGTCATTTGACCAGATTTGCAATCACATAAGGAAGACTAGTACAAATAGCTATTAGCAAATTGCTCCCCAGGGAAAAGGAGTGCTGTGGGTTGGAGTACAAGGTTGGCTGATTTTATTTTAGCCGACTCCATTTCAGCTTGAGCCGTGCGATCTCTGCCTCTCTTTGCTGTATGACTGGTCACACAAGTCTCGTTTCTCCTCCACGGAGCAGATGGGATGATTTGAACTCTTTAAATAATGAATAAAGAGCAGGGAACACTGTGGGGTGTATGTGGGCAAGGTTAATCATGACTGAACAATGTGGGAATTCATGTAAAGAAAAGCCAAGAGTTCTTGCTTGGGTATTTGGCCACACAAACGCACTGAATTGGAGTTTGTGCTAAGATTTTTAACCTGCTCTACCTAAATATCTAAATATCTACCTAAATAATTGCTGCTGAATATTAACACTTCCTAAAGTCATGGCAACTCGTGAGCCTAAGATGAGGTAGAGCCCTAGTTGACAGAGTCCTATTAATGAGAGGCTTTGGCAGAATCTGTGTATTAAAAGGGAAAATTGTCTTTGAAAGTGTTATTGAACTATTTTCTTTTTAAATGTTACTTGAGCCTCCCTGGTTCTTTTTTTTTTGCTGGCAAATGTATATAAAAGGTGGAGTGAGAGAAGGGGTGGACTCGTTTCCAGAACATATTTATGATTTAGTAAGGCTGAAAGAGAAGTGAATTTAGGTAGTGCATCATCAACAACAACTTTACATGCTGATAAAGATCACTGGAGACGGCGATGGACACTGAAGCCAGAAATTATCATGGTAATTTGGCTGCCTGCCATTCTTTTAGTGTCTTTTGCTAATTTATGTATGGTATTGCGTGACGACTCAGAAAATAGACGGCTTGGTGAATGGTGCCTTTTATTGCAAAAGTAGCTGTCAGATTTTATTTAATTTCATTAAACATAATGCTCACCCCTGATACTCACATGACAAACACCGTGACCTGCAGTGCATATCCGTTGGGTCAGGAAAGGCAAAAGCAGTCTTTCTTGTGTGTGTTGGGGCTTATTTGGATGTAATTTTCCTTGGGGGGAAATCTCACATTCCTGCAGGTCCCAGATAAAACCTCTTCTTTCATTCCCATGAGAGAGGCAGGAAGGCAACAGTTCCTCCCTCCAGTTTCTTGCTGGATAGCAGCTGGGGCTGATGCTGGGTGCTAACATAAATGCTGCATGGGACATTTAAGTTTGAAAACAACAAAACAGCATTAGGAGCTGCTTGAGGTTGTTAGCAGCATCAAAACAACTTTATAAGAGAATCAAATGAGAGAAGCAGGAGCAAAACATCCATGCAGGAGTGTGCGCTGGTGCAGCTGCACCAGGGACCATGGAAAAAAAGTAAAACAAGCTCAAAGGAAGATGAATGTTCCTAGGAAAATGCCTCAAAATGTTTCCCAAGAACAAAAGTCGAACCCCCTGTGGAATGTATAACAATTTATGTAACTTGTCAGTTGTTGTATAATTGGAGTTTTAGCATGACATTAACAGTGCAAAAGTTAACATTGAATAGGTTTTATCACCTGAATGGAGCGTGTGCCTCCCCTCTGCAGAGCACTGGCTCATTTTGCTGTTACACTTTGCTAATTTCTTCATTTCCAGTGAGTTTGGTTTTTAAATATCTGCCAACTCTGTGAATTCCAACAAGCATTGGCATGAGTAATGAGTCAAGCGTTAGTACAGTATTATTCTTTGACAGTTCTAAAAGGATTATATAACTAGAATTTTAAATAATATTTTTGCAATGTGTAATTTAAAAGGTCCTCATGTTCTGTAAATGGTTTAATTTTTCATAGCATTTAATTGACATTGCAAAAGAATCATTAAGTCAATGATGATTAAACCAGCACTTTTATGGATTAAACTCTCTTTTGGAAGAATTTTAGTCATCACGAGGGATATAGACATATACTCGTGTAGAGACTACAATAAAAGCAGGGACTGGAAAGGTTTTCCAGTGTAACCTAGATCTCCCTCCCGACCAGTCCAAGACATCTCCAGAGGCAGCCCTGAGTGCTGTGGCAAATGCTGTTGCACTGTCACAACATGACATTTATTTGAGAAGCAGCAGCTTATCTCACTCATGGATTTCAGTCCAAGTGAGAATGAAAATAAATTATTTTTAGTGTATTCTCATGTTGATATTAAGCTGCTTGAAGTTTCTATATAGTAAACTTATGCATTCACTAAAGTAATGAAGTTTTTCTTGCTTTTGTGTTGATTGGGTTCATGTATTAAAATTCTACGTGTATAACTAAAAGAGTATTTGCAGACCCATTTACTTTTTCTTACTTTGTATTATATTTCACTCTGTAATAAATAAATGGTAGATGCTGAAATAGGAAAAGAAAGGAAAAGATGTGTTTTGTCTTTCAGTATTTCAATCCTTGCAAACGCTCTGTGTGTTAGAGCATTTACTTGTCGTGGCTCCTCCCGAGGGCTGCTGGACTGCATTATCCCTTCCCATAAAAAGAGGAATGGGGACATTACGGATTCAGCTAGGCTAGTCTCATCTGAATCCTTGTGGTAGGTTTAACTGTGGTTCCTCAGTACTTCTGTTTAAGTAAGTTACCTGTAGAATAGTGTGAGATGTGACCTTTATTGGTGTGAATCGAAGAATCTTAAAATTTCCATTTAATGGATAACATCCGTGCAGCAAGTTCTGTAAACAAAATTCATAAAGAGGAGTTGAAAGGAGTTGAAATAAAGGAGTTGAAAAATAAAGAAATGATGAATATAAAAAATCAAGTACTAATGGATCTAATTCGGAAATAGTAATACTAGTAATACTCTAAAAAACAGGGCTGATGATAAGAGGGAATTGAGAGAGGGCAGAGTTACAGAGTGACACAGAGTCAGGAGCTGCGCAGAGAACCAAATATGACCGATCCCCCAGTGTAAAAATCCACTCCACGTTAATATGTAGCTTTAGTGAGCATATTTTTAATTTTATTTTATCAGTGAATATTTATTTTCCCTTTAAATAGTATCTCCGTTCAAAAGCATTTTCTTCCAAAACTTTGAAGTTCATAAAACCAAAAGTTCAAAACTTTAAAAAGGGAAAACTGTAGAATATAGAAATTTCAGAATATAAATTTGCCAACCAAATATACACTTTTATTTAAGTTCCCAAACTTCTCAGTGAAACATTTTAGTAAACGCTTGAAAAATATTTTTCAGAAGCTCAGGGAGCTTAATTTAGACAGAACATGACTGGTGCGTTCCTAAAAGAAAAGAGCAGAAGCTCATCCAGCCACATCTCTCTAACTAAAGGTTGCTACTAAGCAGTGGGGCCATTGATGATAAAGATGTTTTTCAGACCTAGCAAAGCTCTTTTAGAACTTAGTAGTTCCCATCCCACCTTTGCGCGGTCTATGCCATTAGCAGTAGCAATAAAGAGAAATCACTGGCTCCAAACACACAGACTGTTCCCAGATACACACCCAGAAACCTCTAAATCTGGACTAAATGTCAGCGCTTTGAAGGTAAAACTGCTAATTGCAGCTAAAGCAAATTAGTCCTTCCCCTAAAGATAAGGAAACCAAATCCTGTATTCTGCTCATCCACAGCTCTGTGTCCCGCTTACTCATGTTCCCAAATACACTGTACAAAACAGAGCAAAAACTGGGAAATCTCAGCAGAGAATTTCAGCAGCGGGAGAGGACTAGTGAGCAGTAGTGGAGAGCAGAGCTGTGCTTTTAGTTCCCTTTGGTTTCAGCAGCAGGAAGGAGCTGCAAGCCCTGCGCGCCCGTGTTTCAGTTATGCTGATGCTGTTCGCTGCAGCGAAGTGCCCTGTCAGGTGCATTTATTTTATGGACGAGGACTTCAGCCAGTCTTAGGCAAAGCAGAGCTCTTCTCCCTTGCGCAGACACTTTGCAAGAGCAGATCTGGGAGCTGATGGGCTGCTGGGGCTGTGCCAGACAGTCTGGGAGGCGTCTTCCTGCTCCGCTTGTGTACGAAGCATCCTAGCACTTAGGGGAGGCCGAATAAATTTAAACAGCGGATCAATCTATACAATCTTAATTTGCAACTTAAATTATTTCTTTGGAGGGAAAAAGATGAGGCCACCCTAAAATGACAGGAGTTTTAAGTCTCCTTTTCAGGCTGGTGGCTTCAAAGCCAGCAGTTTGTGATTGCTGTGATTGCTTTGTAGATTTAGTGTTGGGCCGCTGGGGCTAATTTTAGGAATGGAGCTGTTCTAACTACTTCAATTAAATATAAGGGACATGCAAATGCATAACGTTTTAGTACATCTTTTTGCATCTAGAATCACTGGCAATTACATGGCAGTGATGTGTAAGCTGGACTTCATTCTAGAGCAGCAGGAACCTCAGGGCATAGATGTCTTCTGGACATGACTCTTGTCTGTTCTGGTATTTGTGCTGCTCTATCATAGTTGTCCTCGAACACAATTTTTAATGTGTTTATCTGGCAGTGTTTGTGGGCATTGTGCACCTATTGTCAATATTTTACAGAGACTGAAAGATTTTAGAGTTCTGAAGAACATTTGTAACAGCATTAGGATTCAACCACTACCTCCCATGTCTGAAATCTCATCATGAAACCATCACTCCTCGTTTCATCTTACTGGAGAAAAATGCCTTTTAAGAATTTCACTGGAAAAAAAAAAAAGTCCTAACTTCAGACCACTTAATGCTCTCTGATGACTTGACTACATGGCCCTGTATTGGCGAAGCAGAAGTTTGGAAAATTTAAGCTTGACTGTTCTTATTAAAAGGAAGTTTCATGGGATTTTGTTGCCTTTTTTCCCCTTCCTGTTTTAAATTTGTTCTGTATTTTGAACATACCAAGTTATAATAAATTGTTCTATTGGAAATGTTATTAAAGAGACTATTCAGTTTCTTTTAGGTCCTATAATATCCAAAATATTTCCATTTACCTGAGTGTATAAGATACTAGTGCGAAATCTGACTTTCTACATTTCTACTTTCTAACTTTCTTTCTACCTTTTTTTTTCTATAGTTTTGATATTTTATTTTACAGCTCAAGTTTGCTCATCAGATCAGAAAAGTTTTATTTTAGCTCCATGATGAAAACTAAATCTACACACTCTTCTCTCAGTTTTTTTTTTGGAAACTCTTTCCTGGAAGAAAAATCTGGAAGATGTGCCCATATGGGCATGGATCTTATTTCAGTATTACTTAGAATCCGTACATAAGCAGATAGGGAAAGCAGGATGATAGAAATTTTGTGACCATTGACTTCCTGTCTCCCTGGTGCTGGTACATTAGCTCTTATCAGCGCTGGACGAGGAGCTACAACACAGGCACTGTAGGCACCGGATCAATAGCTGGCACGGAGCCCGAAGGTCAGATAAAGTACTTAGGCAGGCAGTATGCCAGGCTAAAGAGATGTCAAGAAAATCAATTAGATACTAAAGAAAGAGCAGCAAGCTAACTAAAAATCCAATCTTGAAAGGCTCTTTATATTTTGAAGCCAGCTTATTAGTGTTAGCTATATCTTTATCTCTTTAATAAAATTACGTTTGTTAAGCAATTAAAACCAGACTCGGGTCATACAAGGCTAGCACAAAACTGATTGTAAACACCTGCACAAGACTAGATTAGGAAGAGCTGCAAGTGATGGAGATTAAATCCGAGTACTTTTAGGGTACAGCATTATATAACTTGTGATTAATCTGTTCGCCTCCTCCCCATATTGATTGCTTCACCTATGTGCATTTGGCATATATCTAAGATACTTTCTCCTTTGAGTGGTAATGGAAAACATAGACTTGGAGTTTGTCTACTGGTGCCAGGTAGTTTACTTAGTAAATTATAGCTGTCTGTAGTCAATAAATAGAAGACAAATTCAGAACAGATAGGCCATGGCCCCCCATTTCTTCCTCTTCCCGTTCAAGTTGCAGCAATGAAAAAAAAGCACAAATTTTCCTTTATTAGCAGATGAAAAAACAATTGCTGTGAGCAAACTTGTTGCAGCAAAAACCCTTTTTGATCGAATTTTGTTGGCTTATCACACTGCACAAAGCTGGAGCCTTCCGAGGTCAGTAGTGGTATTTTCTCCCCAACATCACGGAGGTGATGCAAGGCGGAGCAGTTTCCTTGTACCTCTGTTTTGCATCGCCGTGATACAGGCTACAGACTCATGCCTTGTCCTTGTCTCGTGGGCGTTGTAACCATAAGATACTGGAGTTGAGGTTGGGCATTGAAATGAAGGAAATCCCGGGAGCAGCAAATGCTTGTTCACCTTTTGGCAAGGTCAGTAACTCTTCAAAAATGTCTGTCCTCTTGTGGTAGATCCTTCGTCACTTGATGTCTCTGAGTAAAATTCTGGTCTTGCTGAAGGCGGCACTGGCTGCATCTGCTGTTTTAGGCTAGAGTTTTNTGAGTAAAATTCTGGTCTTGCTGAAGGCACTGGCTGCATCTGCTCTTTTAGGCTAGGGTTTCATCTCTACTGAGGATGATTGAAAATATTAATTAAAATTAGGTCATCTTGTTGCTTATATTGATATATTTATCCATGGACAAATGTGCTCAATGGCTTGAGCCGGTTTTATCAGCGTTGCATTTGGGGTGACTGCTAAATAGCAAGCTTTTCTTGGAAAGGAATGGCACTATTTTCCCTACTCCCCAAGACTTTTGTTACACAGATGCTCTCTTTGGACTGACAGCTTTGAACTTGTGTTGGTCAGACGCTGGAAGCATCGTGTGGTTTGTGTACCCATATGTGTGGGGATGCTCATTTATGGACAGGCACATGTTATGCCTATAAATCACTGTGCCCTATAAATCACTGTGACAGGTTCTTGAAAACTAAATAATTTCTATTTTGATTTTACGTGAAGACACAACATTCAACACATTAAGGAAACAGAAAAGAAAAATCTGTACATAATTAATAAGGTTAATTCATTTTATTCAGAGTCTTACTGGATGACTGAGGAATCAGGGTAAGCAGACAAAATGGGCATAAATAATGACAGCAGGAGTTTGGTCTGTCACTGCAAAAAACAATATAGTTTTTTGCCACTTATATTTTTTTGATTAAGGGCTCGAGCTCTTTCTTCATTCTCAGATATATTTGTGATAACCTCAACTCGTAGTGTCAGCACATGCACCAGCCTTTCCCTCACCTCACCTTTTGGTTACATGTGGTCGAAATATGTAGCCTTGTATGTTGTGGCCATATTGCAGCTGTGTATTGCAGGTCTTTCAGCCTACATCTTATTCTCAAATTCTTTAGTAATGTCCAGGACATTCTTGGTTTGTCCAGGAGAAATCCATAACATCCTTGTCAATACTCTTGAAGATTATTTTTTTTACTCAGATCCCAATTTCTCTGGCTGGCTATAACTTAATTCAGTCTCTAGGGATAGAAAAACTTTGAGAATTTGACATGCTTTTGAAATTACAAAAAAAATAGAGATATTGGGAAATTTCTATGAGAGTGTACTTTACTGGTTTGAATTGGCATCACTCAGAACTTCTAAAACTTCAAAATTTTAACTGTATTAAGGTTTTTAATTTTTCCTTCCTGTTTACCTATCTCATCTAACTATATCTAATATCTAACTAATATCTATATATTTTCCACAGAACCAGCTTTATTAAATGATGTTTGTTTGTATGTTTTAAACAAATATATACACATGTACAAAGCTGATTCCTCACTGGCCTTCTGAATACAAGACAAACTAGTTGATCTTCATAGACTTTGCTATTTTATGTTCCGTATTGGTAATGCCATCGAACTTCATTTATAATGAAGTGTGCACCACTGTTTTCTCCCTTGTGAGGAGTCAAACATTGCCCTCACTGTCACATAAAACAAATTCCCTCTGCTCTGAGGGAAACCCGCTTAAAAAGCAAAAACTCCCTAAGAAGTCAGGAGTGGCTGACGACGTTTCATTGACTCTGTCATCAGCTTTAGCATAGGAGCATCAGAGGGGCTCTGTGGCAGGGGTTGCTCCTTGCCTAGTCCTTGGTGGGATTCTCCCTGCAGCTGCAGCGGGCGGAGGAGCTGCCCCCACAAGGCTGGACCTTTGCCAAGCGGTAGCAGGGCGGCGTGTGCAGGAAATTGGGAACATTCATGTAAAATCCTCTGTATTCTCATGGAATTTTAGGATTATAAAAATATAATGAAGTGGGAAAATCTGTTCTAGAGTGTCAATCAAATTATGTCACCTTGAAGACAATCAGATAAGACTGAGCTGTTGTATTAAAAACAAATCAAAAAAGACAAAAACAAAACCAAATGTAAAAATGTTCCAGCCCTAGGACTGCTAACAGGAAGTAGAACTGGAGATTGCTGCATGTATTTCTGGTTTTCCAACATCCACAGATATATTCTGCCAGCAAGTGTTTCATATCTAATTTAGTTTTTACAAATCCATGAGTGATTTGGGTGTTTTGACACAAGAATTCACCAATTAAGAAACAAGCAAAAAGACTTTTAAATAAAACTTAACCACATTTGTTCCCGTCATTGAAAAGCAGGAAATTACTGTTGCTCTCCCCAAAGCAGCTGTGTGTATAGTAACTTTTTTATTTAATGATTCAAATTATAGCATAAATATACATTGTATTCTTGTTATTCTCACTGGTATTACAATTCTGCCAAAGAGCCTTCAGCACGGACAAGAACCGAGGCTTTACATATGAGCAGCAAGAAACACAAAGTTTACGAGCATTAATAGATATTAACTGTCTTTTAGAATCTGATGCTACAAGAGTTCTATGCATAGGTTTTGAATCCCATCATACTACATGCTGCTCTGTCTCTTGCCGAGTGTGACTGTTGTTATTTAATGCCAGTATGAAATAATAATAATGTTTTAGAAGTCATTAAGTTAAACTTACAAGGAAAAAAAAAAGACTGCTCCATCAGCAAAAATAATCATGCACAATTGATGAGGGAACTGAGATCAATTGCCAAGTAGCTGCCATGGTTCTTTAGGGATGCACCAAGGTCTTCTCCTTGTCTTCCAACCGCTGCCCAGTGACCTGCATGTGATGTCCAGGGGGATGGGACATTCTCCAGAGTCTCTGGGCTGCTGGAGAGAGAACATCCCAATGGATTTGTGCACGAAACCGCCTGCTCAAATCGCCCTGCTCCCTGCTGCTATGGTTTCTCAAATACCTTGCTCTTGGCCATTTCAGTCTGTATTGCAAACTCCAGCACCGGTGAAAGTACTGCTGCAGATCCCAGAGCACCAAGCCTTGGTTTATTTAAATAGATGGACAGAAGGCACTTCAGAACTGTGCAACAGCTCATTCCCTTGGGAAACGTGCGTCTGGGCCTGTTGGATGCTTTGGAAAGTCTCTGGAGCAGAGTAGGAAAAGATCCCAATTCAGAAGGAAAGGAATTCAAGAGGAGGCCATAGGCCCTACACAAGCCTAATGTGAATGCCTGAATAGACTGGAAATATAAAAAATAGATGTCTGACATTATTTGAGTAATGAGTGATGAATAATGAACTAGAAACATGAACTATGACATTAAGAGCATTCTGTATTTTAATTACAGGGTGGATTGTAAGTGATCTAATTAAATGCATTTCTTTTTTTCTTTTTTTCAGAGAGAAGTGAAGCCTTCTGCGAGTGGAGGGAGCTTATCTTGGCCTCCGTTTTGGGCTGGAGTGGGAGATGGGAGCCGATGGTCCCGCACGGTCCATGCTTGACGGACTTCGGAAGGAAAGCAGAAAGTGCCGAGCGGTCAGGTGAGGTGGCTGCAGGCCTGGTTACCTCCTGGGCTCGGCGCAGGGCTGCTGCTGCACACCCGGGCTGCAGCCCCACGCGCCAGCGCTGCCAGCAAGGCCAGCCCCGCGAGCGGGATGTGGCAGGGAAGAGCTTTGGGATGCAGTCCTGGGGCATCATCGCTTCCAGCAGTGTCTTCTTGAGGCCTTGGTTGCACTCTGAGCCCTTTTGGGTTTAGTTCTGAACTTTTCAGTTGATCTATGTACATAGAGGGCTCCAAGCTGTGCTCTGCCCTCTGGGCTCTCGTAAGGGAGGAACCAGGACCCGTGACTGGCTTGGGAATGCAGATTTAGAAAACCAGAGAAGACAGTCTGGAACATCCACTCTCTGCTCCGGTGCTGATACTCCCACAAGATAATTCACTTCTTCAAAGCTTCTTCAGCTCAGCTTGAAGCCATTTATATGAAAATAGGGTCTCCAGGAAGGAGAACATACTGCTAGTGTGCGTTTATACCACAGTGGTACTGGGGGTCTTGGAAGTGATCTCTGATGCTTGGTGCCAGCTACTGCCTGACTCTAAGCAAATTCAGGAAGGCAACAAAACTCCTGCAGAAAGGAATGAATTCATATAGAAACTATAACTTAATTTAGCTTTGTTACAAGTTGGAGAACTTCATCCGTGCTCAGGGCATTAATAATAATTGAATATTACCTGAAATGTCCTGAAAAATGGGTTATTTTTTTTCTGAGACTTGCTTCTTGCATGATGAAATCTCAGAGATCCAAAGTGCATTTGTTCCTTTTGACAAAGACAAAGTTGTTTTTATTTAGTACAAGGCAATATATGGTAAAGCTATTAAATTAATTACTTTCCTGAAATTAATGTTTAGGGTGGGCACATTCTAGATGCTTTGACAGTTACCAGAGTCTCCTGATTGATTTAAATTAGATTTTTTTTAATTTATTTGTTTATTTTAGGAGGTAAGATATTTTTTACTTTCATTCTGTAAACTTTCAAATTTTTTCACCATATACTCTAAGTGCAAAGAAATTTCTTGTCATTTTTTTAATCTAGAAAATTCAAATATGTGACTTGCAATTAATTTTCTAGCAAAGAGAAATGCTCTCATGTGAAGGAAAATGACACCAGTTTTATTCAGTCCATCAGCACTGATAATTCAGTTGTAGAGAACCGGCTGCATTGATGAGATAGTATTTACATGAAACTGCATGTAAATCAAGCCATTCATTCCTGAATCCCCACCTAGGGAAACCTGCTTTTTAGGGGAATTTGGATTTTGTTTGTTTGTTTGTTTTGTTCTATTAAGAGATGTGAGATAATTACTGCTGGCAATCCTGGAAAACAGGAGCAGTGCATCTGCTTTGTTTGAAAATGCCTAGTTGGTTGGGGATTGTACATGTGAAAACAGTCTGAATTGTCGTGTTGTGGGGCTGGGCAAGCAAATGATTAAGTGCTTCTATTTATATGCAGATCAGGGCTATGTAATTAAATATGTACTGACAGACTAAAACATAAATGGAATTGCTTCCTTAGATTCAGGGAAAAATAATAGCAAAAGATATAGAATGGAATGAATAAAGAAATAAATGAGAGCCATAAATGGCCAGTCATCAAGGTTTTCTGGGATTAGAAGAGGTCAAGCTAACTCAGTTCTTTTATTCTCTTTTCTTAAATTCCTCTGAGATTGCAGGTTAGACTGAAAAAGATAAATGTAATGTAAGAAACTTAAACTTCAATGAAGCATTTGACTTGAGCCTTATTTGAAAGGCTGATTAAGAAGTATAAATCTTTATCGGGCACATATTAAGTAAGTTAAGAGCTGGCTAGGTAACTGGCTTCAAAAGGTAGCTTTGCATAGAGAATAATAGAAAAATATATGAAGATTCTCCCTGGATCACTCCTGGGATATCCAGTGCTCTTTAAATTTTCTGTCAATGATCTAGAAATTGGCAGTGATCATGTGCTGATATATGTAGACAGACCGACATATATATGGTTAAGCATGTATGATGGTGTCATATATGTATGATAGGAGGAATAGGGCAGTAACAAGTTTTAGAATTGGCCACTCTCCTCAGTTACTCCAGGTTCACTATCCATTTTCCAATTCACAGAGTGCACAAAAGCTAAGAGCATGACTAAAATATTGGCAAATACACTTCATTGAGAAGGCATATATTCTCTCTATATGGAGAGTATGACATATTGGTCTTATCAAAATAAAAACTGTGGGATGACCTCATCTGTAATAAACTATGTGGTGCATAACACACTGCTTAGCAGACAAAGGTATAGTTAGACTCAGACTCAGACTGGAACTAGGATAACCTGACTGTGATCACGGAAGGCTGCACTGTCACATTACTTTTATCTAACTTCTTTCTGCTTTTAAAGGAGCAGATCTGTTCGTATTTCCAGTCACAGGGTGGATCAGATCAGCTCTCAGATGCAGTGAAAACCCAACTCCACCAAAATAGCCGCAGCCTCTCAGCTGATCCTGCTCATCCTGTGGCTGGGGAGAAGAGTGATTCCTCTTGGTGACCAGGTGGCTATATTGAATTAAATGGCATATTTTAAAATAGCATTAAATGTATTTTTTTTTTTCACTCCATGGCTAATGCACAAATTCTTTTCCTGAAATCCTCCTCTATTCTGGACCGGAGCCCTACAACCACAAGAGTGTTTCTAACCACCAGCGTGAGCAAAAGGTCCCAGAATCTCCTGTCATTTCCGATTCAGACCATCGCCCTCCGCTAAGGCAAGTGCCTGAGAGCATCTCCCTGCTCTTCCTAATCTTGTGATTCGCCCTCATTTTGATTCTCCTTATAACAAATATGTATGAAATGTTAATAATTTTGTAAGTTATGCAGGTGAGGAGAAAATCTTTTATCCTAGCTCACCCTCCTTCGTGAAAGTGCAGGGAAAAGGATATTTGCGATGGCTTATTAGTGGGACATCTCTCAGTGATACGAAGGGTAGACGCTTGTCTGGCTGCCCGTGCACTTGTCTGAGAGCTTCTTCTGTGGATACATGTGGTTAAATTCTGCTGCTGTCGTTCGGCTGCTTTTCTTCTGGATCATTTGATATATTATATAAACTGCTTACTAAGATATCATGTAGTCTGGGGCTCGCATTGTTTCATAGAGAACACTGACAAACGTGCTGAATTTATAGCCCTGGTTTGCCAATGAATGCCGATGCTTTGCCAGTCCAAGTGCTGCTCTCAGCCCTCTGCTTAGAGGGGAACTGTTTATGCTGTGGAATTACTTTTTGACAGTGATGCATGGGCAAATTAGTCCACAAAAACTGAAAAATATGGTGCATACTCTAAGCAACTCAATGAACTAGCCAGGATAACCCACCAGATGGGCCAGAAGAGTGGAAGCCTTCCCAAAGATTTGTGTCATGTGCAGGCAATTGTGTGGTGTGCTGGAAAGATTCCTGCAGGACAGTCACACTCGGAACTCCTGCTGATTAGCCTATCATCAAGTCATCGGGATACTGCTATTTGAATAAACGCAGCTGTTGTTTTCCAAGAAATATGGCAAAGAGCAGCAAGGAAGAGGGGACAATTAGTGCTGCTAAATGCCAGGAAACTCAGGCTGGCACAGCTCCGTTGAAGAGGGTTTGGGCTTTCTGGAAAGTCCTTTTACAAGGCAGTGATATAACAGAAAAGAAAAGTAACCTGCCTATTTTATATCATAGTGTCATTCATGCTTTTACAAATTCAAATCCAGTGATATGGGAATTATTTCTTTCTTGAAATATATATATATTTATTCTAAAATCTTTCAGTTTATATCACAGCTATGTGCTGTAACTGTAACCTCATGCAGTACTTTAGCTATATAGAACATGAAGTCTTTATTTCATGTATTGCATCTCATAGCATAACTATGTTTTTTTGTCATATTTATTACAGTAGTTTTGTCCTGCAGTGATTTGATTCCATACTGCTCCTATTTCTGTTTCTGTTCTTATCCATATCTTAACCAGGGAAAGCATCATTCCTTTTGGAGTACTTGCCTCTCTCCCGTTACCTGCTTTTCTGGCATATTTTGTGTTGAGCTGAGATTTGGGAAAGAACTTACCATTTGATTATGGTATTATCACTGACACACATCATACCAATCTAATCCATTTTGTCCTTAATTCCTTAGAATATAGAGGGCATGTTGGGTTTTCTGCTAGGAATAAATTAAAACATCTAGCAGCTGAGCACTAGTCCATCATACTCTGGGCAAGGAAGTATCCGTGTTGCTGGGTCTGCAGAGAACCAGGTAGCTTGAAGCCACCTAGTCTGAATTCCCCATCCTCTGATCTTGTGCCAAGGACAGTTCAGCCAGGAGCCAGAAGCAGATCTGTATATAAAATTTCTGGGGGAATCTTAAAAGTTAGGCCCGAGTCTATGTATATGATGCAAAAGAAATACATTACCCTTTCTGTGCTTCACAGGATTTATTATTAAAATAACTGCTGCTAACATCTTACTCCATAGCAAAAGGTAATTGCATTATTTTGGAACTTGGAAATAAAAATACCCTGACATCCTTCTTTGTTTTTGATACAAGATCCAGAGAAAAACAAAATAGAAGGAATATGATACTTCATTTTTTTTTTTAAAAGGAGATGACACTTTCACAGTGTAGTCTCCCTCAAAAAATCTGAAAACATTATAAAAATGAAGTCAAAGGCTCCTTTTTAAGTTATGATCTCTATATTTTTTCCCCCAGATAGTGCAGCATACTATTTCTGTGAACAGACAGAAGACCAATGAGGGATTCAGATATGAAGAATTTGATTTTTCCTGACTTTTCTGAGGCTTTCAGCCACTCTGCTGTTTCCCTTGTAAGCATGGTGCACTGATTTCCACCCAATGCCTTATGCTGCCTTTAGGTCAGGGGAGTTCTTCCCTGATATCTTGCAAATGTCATGATAGGTGGTCATGGAGTCCGGGCTCTTTTCCCTGGACCACATGTGATCTTCAGTACGCGCTGTTATTTAGAGCAGGTCCTCTGAATAGTGAGGGGAAGCTCAGTTCAGATGCTTTAATTAAGGGAGAAAGAGGTCAATTTGCAAGACCGAGAAAATAGAAGAGTTTTGACCTTGTTAAAGGAAGAAAATGCAGGGAAAATGAGAAAATAATCACATAATGTTATCACGGACAATGTGGTGGTCCCTTGACAAGATGACAACATAGACAGGCAGATAAAATACGGGAAATGAAGATTTGTTAATTCCCTCTGAATCAGCGTGAGGCATCTCATCTCAGAGGCTTCAGTGTTGTGAAATGTTATTTATAGCTAAATTTTGGCAGTATACATGGAGCAATTTCCTTAGTGGTCATTTTATATCCAAACTGGAAATCATCCTGATATCTCCGTTAATTGTGGGAAAGATAATGCAAAAATATATGAGACCTAGAAAAGGGACCTCAGAGGTTACTTGAGCAAGTGTTAGAATCATCACTCACTTATGACATTCAAAGGACAGAAGGCTTCGAAAAAGCACTTAGCAAAGGCCTAGTTTGGCTATCAAAAACCTGCTACAAAATTATGTAATGGGTGACAGTGTCACACCAGATGAGGGACCTTTGGAGGCTGCTGCCTGGCCTATGCACAGAGTTCAGAAGCTTTTAACATTTTCTGCCTGAAGTCTGAAACCATTGCTCATCTGTGGGCATCAGGTGGGCTCGTGGCTCATGGCTTTGCCGCAAGGCAACATTCAGTGAAGTTGTCCTATGGGGCATAGCCAGCTCCTGCCTCTGAAGACACTGAAAAGAAGAAGAGTTGAGTTATTTTCCTTGGACATTACTCAATTCACCTTATGCTGAGAAGTTTACCTCTTCCTCCTGCTTTTAAGCTTATTAGTACAAATTTCCAACTCCTTTACTCCTGGCAATGTCAAAGAGTTCAGAATAAAAATTCATGTGTGTATTTAAGCCCAGACAGGCTGGCAAACTTTATTCAAAGTAAGACTGGGAAATCTGATAAAATGAATGATTCATGCGCTGCTGGGGTGGTTAGTAGACTCTCTGTTGTGTATTATTTTTCACTGCTTAAGGTGCAATGTCATAGCTGCTGGCACTGCTGCTCTCTGGGGAGAAGTCCTATTTCTGAGGTTAAATGGAGAGTCCCATGAGATCTCAGATTTCTGTCACAGTAGGTTGTGGAACTACATGTTGATATCAGCCCACACTTTGCTGTCTTAGTAATAGGAGGAACTGCAGTTTGTAAATATTGGTGGATAACTGAAAGACTGGAGAACATGGAAGTTAAGAAATTAATATATTGAAAAAAAACCAAATCTATGATGTATGAAATTCCAGATTTAGTAAATATTAGCCAAGACATAGCTCTGGTTTGATTTTTATGTAAAATTAACAAGTGAGGATGGCTAACAAGATCACTGGCAAGTACATTTTTAATCTGGCAACGTAATGTTCTTGCTGAAAACTACTGTGGGATGAAATATCTGAATTCAGCTGTGCATATTGTGAACTAGGAGCACACTAAGCATGTATGGAGAGAATATATGGCAGAAATATATTCTTTTTGCCTCTTTGCTTTGCATGCAGTCCCATACTGTGCTATCCTGTACTGGTGCTCATGATCATATGCAGTGCATGTGTATAATGCATGTGTAGCCCATGCATGGCTGGCATCCCTACCTGTTACATCCTCTTCTGATCATCAGGCTCTTGTAGGAATGAGGTGCACATGGTATTTACCCCAATTTTTCAGTCTCTTTATGGCTAATATCATATTACCCACAACCTGGGTGTTCATCTGAACCCTATGGGAAGGATTTCTGCTTTATGTATGTTAAGCACTTTGGGATTTGGATGATAAATGGAGCCTGTGAGCCCTACTACAAATAAGCAAATAAGAATAATAACGTTAAGTTAAAAGAGGTAAGAACATTTTGAAAATATTTTCGAAAATAAAATAAGTTGTGTACAGGTAGAGGGAGCCAATTTTTTGGATCTAGGCTCCAACAGTGATGATGTGATTTAGATTAATTGCAGTGTTTTATTGCTTTGTATAGAAAACAGCATTTTATAGGCGAGACAGCAGGTGCAGAATATCTCAAAAGCAAGGATCCAGTTCTCCTGAATGCTTACTAAGTAATAAAGAGGGGAAAGAAAAATAAGACATAAAATTCACAACACAAAGTGATTTTTTTTCTAATAGAATGTCTCATCCTCCCCCTCATCTCACTTGAAGCGTTCACAGGTCTCCCAGGAGCAGATTTTTGACATGATTCACTGTGCACCCTAAAGCTTGAGATCCAGGTCTGATCACGTGCCATTTCGAAGCATCCACGTGTATGCTGATTTATTAGAGGCTCTAGAGTATTTCATTGTAAAGGTGAGTGCTGAGCACCGTGATGCAGCTCAAGCAGAGAGCAATTGTCCAGAGAGCCCAAATGTGCAAAGAGCCCTGTCCATCACCCATCTGTACAGCGGTATGGCCAAGGATGTTGTTCTAGCATCAAAATAACAAGGGACTTTAAGAATGAGGCGCTTAGAGGTGCCCTCCTGGAAGCACATCATTAGCTTGTGGCATCAGTGCTCGGCTCTCTGCAGAAAGCTGTTTGCTGATTCTGGGAGGATGCAGAGATGGGAATCTGCCACCGATGCACGCTCTGCTGCTCAGCACTAAAAGTGCTTTTCTTCCTGATTTAGCCCAGAATTACTCACCCTGATGTCATTAAATGTGGAGAGGTGTGAATTGTGGGATTATCCTAAGTATGTGGTGTTCTGTGGTCTGCGAGTGGGAGGATTTGGGTTTGCAAAGGCAAGGGGAACACGGGGAGCAGCCGCAGAGGCAACGGAGCCCGGTCTCCCCAGATTCACTCTTGGTCTCTGAAGCATCAGCAGATGATACCCAAAGTGACTGTCTTTCTCCCTCCCTCGAAGTTTCCTTTAATGACAATAAATAAAACAGCAAATGCTCCTTGTTAGAAGAGCATTTGCATTTGGAAATGTAAATTCATCGTTTGTAACAAAAGGAAGAAGTGTCTGGGCTCTATTTTGGCAGCAGCAGCATGAGCAAGACCTAAAGAGAGGAGAAACAAACCTAAACATAAACAAACATTTCCTATTTTAAATAACAATGTGATTCTGACATTTTCTGAGAGTCATTTTACCACTGAGTTTCCTGTATTTTCCTTACCAGTATTTTCAAGGTTGACTTTGCATATGTGAGGTGGGTAAGGAGAGCGGTAGCCTATCTCGTTGACAGGAATTGGACTGAAAGACCACGTAGGACTGGTGAGAGTGGCTGGTTCTTCCTTGTGGCCAAGACCTCTTGGTGACTGAAGTGGCTGCCGAGCTGTGGGAACACGTAGAAGAGAAACAGTAGCTGTGCCTACCCTCTGTGCCTACATACAAGTAGAAAAATGAGCATTGAGATGCCTTTTGCACCAGATAAACAATGGTCAGGTAGGTCTGGGGTCGGATCAATCTGATTCTACTGCTGCCTCTGAGGTTTCCTGCCTGGCTCTGTGCAAACCATTTTAGGTTTTTGGTGTTCATGTGCCCAACGAAAGCACCGGCTGTTCTCTGCATCTGAAAATGCTGTTGATCAGACTGTTAACTTCCCTTTGCTGCATAGAATCAGCCGCATGGCCCTGCCGTTGAGTGCTGTGTCTGTCTGCACCATGGACGGAGCGTGTCAGGTCAGCTGCAGCAGTGCAGGTCTGAGCTCAGGGCACAGAACCCCCAGTATGAGCAAGTAGGTCCCAATAACGGGGTAAAAATGTTCTCCATTAATTCTGCTTTGCTTTCAATGGGATTTAAGAGAAGGCACATACTCCCCAAGGAGTAATAGGAAAATTAGGCAATAATATTTTTAGCTATAAGGGAGGAAGGTATATTTGGAGTAGATGATTGCTAGAATGACTGGAAAACTAGATTTCATTTAGTTGTGACACATCCAAAATATTTGTTCTACG
This sequence comes from Crypturellus undulatus, assembly GCA_013389825.1. Taxonomy (NCBI): domain Eukaryota; kingdom Metazoa; phylum Chordata; class Aves; order Tinamiformes; family Tinamidae; genus Crypturellus; species Crypturellus undulatus. The sequence continues at coordinate 1,710,657 of VWPW01008057.1, read as the reverse complement.
GATGATTGAAGTCGCTGTCATACTTAGTTTCCCTCCTAACCCTGTCACATGCCAGTCCTATTTACATGCTTCATGTGCTTATTCGTGTAGCAGCACAGCGAGAGCTGGTCTCGTTCAGAGCAAGGACTTATCTTTTTCCTTCTGCTTTCCTTTGGGGTTTTCTGGAGTTTCAGATGAGGCTGTAGTTCTTGGCAGTGATGCTCACAGAAGATCCATATTTTTATTTAGTGTTTTTCAGTGAAGAGTATGTTTGGCACTTTTATTTTCTTAAAATATTCTATAATTCATTATATCTTGCTCATTTATAATTGAAGCTAGGATGTGATCAAAATTAGAGATCGAAACCACATGAATAGTCTCCAAAAGCTTGCAGGTGAGCAGAACTAGTGCACTATTAGAGAATGTAACATTTAGATTGAAATGGAGCAGTCAGCCCCGTTCAGGAAGATCTGTTAGAGTCCATGAATTTAAAATGCTGAGGATTTTGTACGTGATGGAGCAGACTTTCTGCTTGTGTAAATTGTCCTGTTCTCTCAACTGCACCATTTCATGCTGGCTGAAAACTGGTTGCAGTATATTGCCTTTGGTTTTGTAGCACCATAAATGAGTTTGTACCTAAACAGAAAGGAAGATATCCCTGCTCTAAAGTTGTCTAACTTAGGCTTTTTCTATATTTTTTATTTATTTTTAGGTTTATGTATTTGTTATTTATTTTTAGGTTTTATGATATGTTATATGAGTTTGGTAAGAGACAGTTGGAGGATCAGAGAGGAGGCAAATGGGAAAATGAAAAAAGTGCTGCAGCAGTGAGATATGCCCCCTTCTGATTTATTCATCTACCCACGCATGAAAATATTTAATCTGAGGATAGATGACAGGACATCCCAGTCCCTCGAAAGCAGCATGTGAGGAGTTATAGACAGCAGTGAGGAAAAGCAGTGGGACTGTAGTTTTGCTTCTTTATTTCTGCCCCCGTCTCCACCTTGTAAGTGAGTGTAATTTTTACAAACATACTTATGAAAGAAATCTCCCACTGGAAATATCACTGTGTGTTTTTAATGTCTTTGTAATGCTTTTCACTTCCCTGTGCTGCCTTTTCCGTGGATCTGAAAGTGCTTATGAACTCATCACCACAGAGATCTGCAGGAGGCCTGGAAGAGCTGTATCTCCACTTGGCGGATGGGGAATCCAGGCAGAGATGGAGTTTCATGACTCGAGCAGGGAGGTAAAAGTCGCGTATGGTGACATTGCAGGACCTAGAACATCTCATGTCACTCACATCCTTCTCCAGCCTTGAACTGACATTGCTGCTACGTGTGTTAGGGCAAAATTAAGCCAGGGAAATGATGAATTCCTTGGTACTTCTGTGTGATTCCCACTAGCAGCTGTGAGACTGCAGCCCAGAGATGTCGTGGTCGGGGAAAGGAGCTTGCAAGAGCTCTTAGACCTTGGACAAGTTATTTATCTTCTCTGTGCTGGAATTGTAGTCCTCTTGTGGGAGAGGACTTTGAAATTTGCTTCTTTCTAACACGAAAGAAAGGAGTCTCTGGCCTTCGCGCAGGCAGTTCAAGTCCAGAAGGACAAAGCAGCTTGAAACAAAGCAGTTTTCCTCAGAAAGTCTCCTGGGAGCTGGCCATCCTTGCCAAATTTTGAACCTTGGTTGTAAAATGTTCTGTTTCGTGGAACTGGCACATTTCTCAGATTTTATTTCCACATTGATTAAATGTGGAGGCCAGTGTTTTCTCAATGCTCAGGAGTACTGTGAGAATAAATACATGAAGGGTTACAAGAATCTCAAGAATCTCAGGATCAGAAGTACCAGGAGAAAGGGTGGGGGGCCAGCGCTTTAGATATTTTCAATAGACTGGACACAGTGGCAAATGTCTAAAGGTAGATAAATCACTTCTATCTTTCTTTAGCAAACAAAATTTCCAGTAGGTATAGAGAACAGTAATTGATGGGAGTAGCATTCACAGAGCCAAGAAACCCAGGCATTTACCCTCATGTTTGTGATTCTTGTATTTTAATATCAGATCAGGTTTCCTGGTTGAACTTTTTACTAGTGGGACAATTAATTGGTAAATGGTTTCATGAGAGGATTCAGCACTTGAATGACTCATTCTTCAAGCAGCAGCCACTGTAGTCATCTTCATGAGTGATTCCCATCTGTCTCACTTCCTAGCAGTTTTTTTTGTATATGTGTTCAGGAATTAAGTGATTTTTTCTTTATACATTGGGGTAGGAAAAATAGACGTATACTGAGTTGAGTAATAGCAGTTCTGTATCATTTTACAAAACAAATGTGAAGTAGTATGCTTTAGAACTAGATTTAGCATGTCAGAGTTCAGAGCTCATTTTGTATTTCAGTTTGGAGATATTATTAAACTTTGTATTGCTGTGAATTATGTATCAGTCAGCACATTATCAAAATAGCAGCATCTTGAAATACTTACTGAAGCAACATGAAAGTCGCTTCTTAGATTACTTGTGAAGTATCTTTATCCAGCAAAGGAATATACAAGCTTTCTATTTTTCCTGTAATGAAGGGCAACAGATTCAAACACATTCAATAAATAGCTGCTTTTCAGAAACATGATGTAATATTCTTGAACGTCATTATTCTTTGAAAAAGAAGAAAATAATCTGAAAGAAGATAATGTAAAAATTCAGAACTCTTCTCCAAAAAAGTTCTCCTGAAACCTCCATCAAGGCCACTTGAAGGGAAGATCATGGGCAATTCTTAATTTGTGGCAGAAGAATCTCTCGAGTCCAAGATTCACCAAGTGCTTCGGGAAATGTTCCAAGTTCATTAAGCTGCATGGTGGTTAAGTGAAGAAAGGATAATTTTTATAAAACACATTTTTAATGATTTTCACTAACTTTAAGCATTTTATTAATCTTTTTTGCTATGTGTTTGCTGCCAGTCGCTAATTTGATACTCTGTGAAAATAATGTGTCTGTTTAATGCTCAAAAAATGGTAACAGCATGAAGTCAAACCTCAGTGAGCCCTAACACTGCCATTGTTCCTTGCTGCTCATTTTATTACAATAACCTAAAAGTTGCCCAGAAGGAGATCACTGTTTGCCGGGGACTGCGCAAACAGAGTAATAAATGTTCCCTGTCATGGAAAAATGTGTGACTTGCGTGGAGGAGACAGAAGAAAGGCAGAGTGACGAATGAGTTGGCAAGTAAGATGTTTTCTCTGTGCTTGGGAGACACAAGGTCCTAACTTACTAATGGAGGTACTGGTTAAGCAGAAAGAAGAGAGCAATAGGTGAAGGGCAGGCAGTAGGGAAAGGAAGGGAAAAGAAGAAGGGAAAAGATGCAACTTGAGCTTGAGGGGAGGACCTCAGTCTCCTTCTCAAATGTCAGAAGGACCCTATTCTGCTGCTGCCATGGGATGTAGTGTCCATGGGGCCCTCTCTGCAGGACAGGAAGAAAGAGCCGGAATCCCTGGGTCCCGTGGCACCCACAGAAACATGGATGATGTGCCAGGAACTTGCTGGGTGATCTTGATTTTGATCTCTTCAGTCTCCTTTGAAGTGATGAAATTGGTTTAATTTACTTAGGGTTGCTGTTATTAAAAGCAACATTTGATACTAATCACGGCTTTCTTCCCATGAGTATAGCTTTCCTGTAGTGTTTTACACAGCTCACTGGTTGCTTGAACTACCTCCTGAAAAACGAGTGACTGTGCTCAGGCCTCTGGATCTCCAGGTGCAAGATTTACTGCAGGTCTCCAAGTCTGCTCCCCAGACGGGTGGGCTGTAAGACTTCAGTGGCACCAACCTCGCGAGCATCCTTGCAGCAAGCTCAGGTAGCAGCGTTAGCCCCACTGCCCTGAATGCAGTTTCAAGCTACGTGTAATCTGTAAAAATCTTTTGGCATCCCTGGGCTTCCTGGCAGCGCTCCGGATCCCATCCAAAGGCGGGTGGCTTTGTCACTGTCATTATATCAAAGCTTTGCCTACGCGAAACAATGTAATGTCAGGACCAGTCAGTCATGCTTTTGCAGTAAAAGTAAATACAAGAGACTTCTCCTCGTGCATCTATACGTGGTGGCATCCACATGTAAAAGTCCTGCCTCCACGGTGATTTTTATGACTGCTTGTTTTAAGTAGCACTGCAGAGTGCACCTGCTTGCAGTGTCACTCACGCCTATGAAATGTGCAGTAACTCTGCTCTGGAGAGGTCAACAGACCCGCTTGGTTGGTAAAATCACTGTAAAACACTGGCGACCCAATTACAGTTGTATAATCTCACTTTTTCTCACCTCCTCTTTTATATCATGTCCCTCATTCTGTTCTTGTAGGAAGCAGTGCTAACAGCAATTTTAGTAAGCAGGACAACAAAAGTGTAAAACTTGTTTCAGCTAATTGCTGACCTATGCCTTTCCCAGGATAAGTAGCCTTGCAGGCACTAAACTAAGTGGAGACAAAGCCATGCTGTCATTTGGTGTAAATTGATCCGACAGTGCTAAAGCATTCAGAGCTGAGCTGATTTATTCTAGCAGCTGAGGATCTGGAAATCATAATTCTCAATGGTTTTAACCATTTGTAATGTTATTTGGACTGACAGGAGCAAACTAATATATGCAAGTTTTGTAGGAAGATGCTTTCATCTCCCGGAAAGCGTGTGTGTGGCTCCTGCAAGGTGAGGACCCCAGCACCCGTGTGGTCGGAGCAGTCGGACAGAGCTTGGTGGTCACAAATCACACTGCCATTAAGCTCATTTGGAGGCAAAACACTGCAGTAAATATGTTTCAATATATATTTAAAAAAAAATAAAATCACTCAATTTGCATGACAACTTTGGATACTCTTGGGTTAGCCGTGGCTTGCTCCTCTCCGCCGCTATTTTGCCTCCATAAGAGGCACAAATATTCCATCCGCTGCATTTGAAAGTGGTTGATACATCCATTGACTTTGATCCAAGCGCAATTGCAAACACTCATTTCATGGCAGTCATCATCGCTACTACTCCTCAGCACTGCACCCTTACCTACTCTAAAAGCCTGGTTATCTAAAGCAGCCTTTAGAATCTCATTTAAATGAGAGTAATCGATGGTATTTATGGACCAGTTGGTACTAGTAAGGCATATCAGCAATTTTTGAACATATTGCAGAATGAACAGGCTACATTTTAAACCTTAAACTGTTACACTTTACTTCCAAACACTTATTTCTCCCCCTGCAGGAATGACAGAAGTGCAGGACAAGGTTCAAACAGACCAGAAATTCAGAATGATTTTTTTTGTAGCCTGATAGGAATATTATCATGCTTAATTAGTCTTTTATTGTTTGTGAAATGTCTTGACCTTAATAATGTTACTAATTAGTAATTTGTAATTTCCTTGTTAATATTACCAGTGTTAACAGTGAATTATTGCTAAGTTAAGAATATTGGTTGGAGTCTCCTCCATGGGCCAGTAACTTTAAATGTCTTTGCTATTGTGTGGTTCACATTTGATTCCATTTTGCTTGCGATCAACAAAATTACATTGTCTAAAATGTTGCTCAGTTTTGCAGGGGAATGGTGAATGTGGGGACCTCAGTCCATAGTCTGAAATTGTCAGGCTTTCAAAACATTAAGAAAATTTGCAAAGCAGGTGAGATGCAGTTTGCCTGTCGAAGTTCTCTCATTTAAGAATATAAAAAAATATATTTATAAGAATAATGAGTCCCAATGCAAGTTAAGGCTGTTGATTCCTAGATCAACTTTCAGGGAAATTAATAAGTGCAAACACCGCTTGCCATTTCATGAAAGTGATATTCTTTTCCGGGTTTCAACTGTTCCCTGAAGCAATAGAAGTGGGGGAAAGGATCCTGAAGCTTCTTGACATTTGTAAATTCACTCTTATTCATCTTTGTATCTAAGATTTCTCAGCTGGATGACAAATGTGTGTCATCCATAGAGTTATGTTTTTTAGATGTCTCCCTTTATTGGATGCTCCAGGGTGTTTGGATTCAATTGGAACTTACAGCTTGTCTATGTTTTATTTGCATAATAAGGTTATGAATGACAGAGCAGCTCCAGCCAGACGTGTTGGCTCCAAAGACTGCAATTTAAGCAGGGAGTATTTTGCAAGAGTGAAAAAAGAATGAGAGAGAGAGAAGGAGAGAGAGGAAGGGAGGCAGCCAGGGAGGGTGTGTGTGCTGAGGAGCTACAGGAGGGAAACCATTCCATAAAACTTGTAGTTGTCTGACCAGTGTTTTCTGGGCTGATGTGGTTGTAAACAGCCTGAATGCAGGTCGCTGGCACTGCAGTGCTTTCCTGGCATTCTCTAGGAGCAGGTAAGGAAGCGCAGAGCAACAAAGAGCATTGCAGGTGTGAGCAGACTTGGAAGGACGGCAGTGGGTTCTGTAGTAGAAGATACGGCTACTGGACGTTGCTGCTGTGGGATCTGCCCTTATCAACCTGTTAGCTTGAACAGACCTGACTCTTATCTGTAGAGACCAGAAACAGAAGCAAATAGAAAATAAAATAAAAACATAGCCCACAGCTTCCCATTGAAGCCTCAGTGTAAGTTCTCATGGTCCCCTAGGCCATTCCCAACCCAGCCCCAACGCCCCTCCGCACTCGCACGTGCCCAGCGTGTGCAGCAGCGGCTTTGCCGGGGGAGACACTGGCTGCTGATTCCGGCTCGATGCGGGGCCTGCACTGCCGCTGTGCTCGACGTGCATATTTAGACAGTAGATTTCTGTATTTTCCAAAATGTGTCCTTTTCTTTTCCCCTCCATAAGTCACAGTCTGTGACATTTCAATTACGAACCTGAGGAATTCTGGACATTTGCACATAATGTCCCCAAGAACCTTTATTAAGGGTTCATTAAAGGTGTCTTGCTGTATGGAATGTCCTTCAGAAATATCAATTTCAGAGACTGTCCACTTGAGAAACACCTTCCTTTCTATGAGCTGAATTATGGAGACAGAAGAATGTGCTTAAGCTTCGGCATTAGTCCTTGCTGGAACCATCCCCTGTCCTCACAGGCTGTGCCGCCTGCTGGTACCATCTCTAAGAGTGCATTAACTGCCTCAAAAAGAGCACAGCTTTTGCAGTGCTGAAATGCGTTGTTGTTTTTAAATATCTATGGATTTGTGTATATAAATATAAATAGTAAAATCAGGTAACATATACGTACATGTAGGCAACTGACGTGGGAGCTAGTTCTTATGTACTCCAAGAGTTAATTCTCACGCAGAAAGCCAATCCGAGCTTCCCTGTGAGGCTGCAGGGATTTACTGAGCCATGAACTTTTATTTCTAAAATGAGTACTTTTCATCTACGTCAGGTAAGATCTGCAGCTATGCCATTCTGGTAATGGACATCTTTAACAAGACATCAATAGAATAAAAGATTTTTCTTAATATTCTCTGATCATAGAGGCTATTGATTATACACAATGGTCACGTCAGGCAGTGCATTTTTAGATGATTACTTCATGCCTCAGGTGATGCTGTGTAACATAAAGATGATGGATTGTGCTTTGCACTTCTGGTACCTTCCAAGTGTAGCTTAAATAATGCCTGTGATCTTCTTCCTTACTTTCTCCTTGGGCAACAGCAATGCCGAAATGGTTGGTCTTCTTCTGAAGCAACAGTTATTGGACAAGAGATCTCAGCTGCTGAGTTAAGTGCCGCCTCGTGTGAATCCTTTTCCTAATAACTACATTTATTTTCTATTGATTAGCTTGCTTCTTGTGCAGCTTGTTCAGTCAGAGCAGTATGCTAGCAGACATTATGAAGTTAGTAAACACTATAAAGTGTGAAAGCATTTGCTGCAGGAACTGTAGTCTAAACATTACAGGAGAAAGCAAGTTTCCAGCTCTACTCTTGGCTCTGTCTCTGAATATGATTGTAACCTTGGGCAAAGCATTTAAATTTGCCTTTCCTTAGTTGACTTAATCAGTGTAGCAGGATAAGGAGACTTACTTGGCCTCCTGATCCCCGTTTTTTCCCTAAGGAGTTGGTGGAGAAAGGGTGAGGGAGCTGGTGTGGCAGTCCTGGGGACTGTGAGGAGGGTGGGCAAAGACAGTGAACCCAGTTAACTGTGAGACTGGTACTGGTCTGCTGCCTCTCTTGCTCACTTTCACCATGATGCTATTCCCTTTGGGATGGCAGATTCACAACTGTTAAAGAAATTAAAGGCTTATTTCATTTTCCAATCCATCTTTTGGCAAAAGCATTAGTGCTCCCCGTTCTGCATGTACTAGGGGCTCTTGCCCAGTCATGTTTTAAAGAGCTGGGGATTAACTGCTTACCTGGGAGACTGTTTGAAGCTGAAATATTTTGCTGTCAGGAAGTTGCTCTTCAGATTCTACCTGAATTATCTTTCTTAATTTAATCACATCACTCCTAGCTATGCCCAGTGAGTTGCTCTAAATCTTTCGTCTCCATTCTTTGTGTTTACATGCTTTGTATGTGTGTTGACAGAAATGTTGCCCATGGGTACTGTTTGGCTTGACTATATGCATTTAATTGAAATACTTTTAATTATTCCTCCTATATCCACCCTTACAGTCCCTGCTCTTTTGCTTTGCCTTTCCTGTGCCCAGCTTGTCAGCATTTGCTGGTGAGAGAGATTTTCAAAGCGTGTTTGGTGCCCAAGTTCTGAGTAAACCAGAGCAAGGGAAGAGGCCTCTCTTGTGCCTGACAGGAACTCATTGCAATCTCTTAAATCCTTGCAGAGCTTTTGCACAAGGCAACAGCTTCTACATCTATCCTTTGCCTTGCTTCCCGCATCCGAAGGAAAATAGTGCCCTGAGAGCAATGCTGGCCCTCCTCGCTGTCCTGACCTTTGGCATCTGCTTGGGATTTGCGCATAATATTAGAGGTCTGTTTTGTAAACAGCATAAAATCCTAATTCTGAGACTTTCATGCAGTGAGTTTGTACGTACAGTGCTGGTGCAAGAAACCCATGTGATGGGTTTGTATGTAGAGTGCTGGTACAGAAAACCCCAGGTGGTGGGAAATCTGTCTTGAAATCTGCCCAGTACCTGTTCTATGTACATCTCAAACCATTCTCCTAGCTTCTGTTTTTGACTTGATCTTCTGACTTGTCTCACTTTGCTATTTGGCTAATACTGAAAGATTAGTAAAGTGGCTTTCACTGAAAGATTTCCAAGTGGCTTGAAATCTCTAAGTTAATACAGCCTGAATCACTGCCATCGTACAGCATTAGCTGCAGCATCAGCTTCTGCAGGTTGAGCTGATTTTTGATCTAATAGTTCCCCTTTTCCCCTTTGCCTCAAGAGGACTCTAGAAAAGTTACCCTCCTCCCAGCTAAAGCCAAAAGTAGAAAACTCGATTCTTTCCCTGCCACTGTGCATCTACTCCTTAGCTTTGGTTGTTTTTACCAGTCCTCCCCAGCCCCAGGCTGGGCAGTCAGGATTGAACGTTGTAGGGCAGTTCTGCATCCCTCCAGTCCTGGAGGACCTGTCACCCTTACATCAGGAATAAATAAATGCTATGGATGTTATGAAAAGGTTTTACCAATACTGACTAAGAAATAGTGTTTAAGGGCTGAATGCTCTGCAGGGTAATTTAGCTTATATTGTGCTTTAATATCTGTTCACAGATGTCTATGAAAATTTAAAATAGCAGCTCGGGCCAGCAAAATCCGTACTAACTTCCTATTGCACCTAAAAATACTTCTGACATTCAAAGATGGCAAAGATCTTCAAGAGCTTTAAACCCATAGCCTGTTACCTCTGGTTATTACGTGCAGGACTTGGCCAGAGTCACAAAAGCACATCCATCCCCTGCAATTCCGCTTCTCTCCCCGTTTTTCCGGAATCACTCGTGCAGCAGGTGCGTAGAACAAAACGAGGGAAGATGACAGCTTGGGCTGCGTAAAGACCTGCATGTAGAAAACTGTTTTCCTTCCCTGCATCACAGTCCTAACATCAGAGAGCAGCAACTGCAGTTCAGTTTCACCTAATAATGAGCGAAAATTTACCATACTATGTACAGAAGCTACCCACAGCAAACCAGGTCTGAAAGCTCGTCTCTGCACTACTATTGAGTGGTGTTAACAAGCTGTAATTGATCATTTTATTGTGGACTCAGCATGCCAATAAATACTGAATGCTTTCAGTTCATTTCATACCATCATACAATTCCCTTTGCATTGTTCCAAAGTGAATCCTTGACAAAACGATTTACCGACAGTGCCAGTCACTGTCTAACTGTGGGACTGCTTGGACATCCTCTTCTTCAAAGTGACTGATACCCTGCAGCGTCTACAACAAAACAAACAACTTTGCCAGACAATGCAAAAATATCTTGACAAGTTCAACTGTTTTACTTTAACCCCTTGAGTACTTGCGTGCCTCGTATTTTGCATCTGTGGGCTTCACTGCAGTGCAATAGGGTAAAGATAGCAGAACTTGGTGAGCCTCTGTAGGTGCAAGTTTTTTAAACATATGCTCTGTAACTTCTCAAGTTGTGAAATTGGTTCAGCATAGCAAAATCACACTACTTTTCCACTCTAAGTTGTCAGGAAAGCAAAGTGTGGTAGGCTACTGACAGATAGTTCAACTTTGCTTGAGGCTTTTAATGTTTTTAAATTGAAATTATACACAAACTTGGAGATTTGAATTTAGTGTGTTACCTTATTCAACAGCAAGTAGTTTTTCCAGGGAAATTACTATTTCTATCAATAATGATTTGTTCTGTATAAAACACACGGAAATTAATTTTGATTAAAGTTTTGCTGGAGTAAGTGCTGAAAGAGCAGATAAGAATTCCACATCCAAAGACATTGCAGCAAATCTGTAATGGGTCTGAGATGCTTCTCCTGTAATCCAGTACTTCAATACTACTCAAGTAAGGCCATTGCAAAGCATGAGCATACAGGTTAGCGCTTGACCTCCAGGTGCCAAAAAGGTTTCAAATGATAGGTCCAAAGTCTAAAATTTAGAGTTCAGTGCATTCAGAAATGCAGAGTTTTTCAGTAACTCAACACATTTAAAAACCCAAATTCCATCATTACCTTGCAGTTAGGGAACCTGCATACCATTACGTAGGCCCTAATCTAAATACCAGACTGGATTTGGTAAGGGGGAAAGAGGAAAGAGATATTAAGTGATGGATTTGGGGAGAGCCTTAGGTCACTCCTATTTCCATCGTGGTTGAAACTGAGCCCCAGACTCCTCCTCTACTTTAAGAGCATCTTTAAAAGTCATTGTCCTTTCTGATACCTCCTAGCTCACAAGTTCTAGTAAAAAAAAAAAAAAAAAAAAAAGTAAATAGTGGAAAAATCGCAAGCCCTAGAACAAACTGGCAAGAAACCTTTAGGGGGAAGCTGGCAGAGATCTCTGTCAGTGGGAGAAGCTGCAGAAGCTCCCCAGGACGCCTGGAGAAACCTCTTTTGTTTTTCGTGGGCTTCTCCTGACCCAAACTGTACTCCAACCCCAGTTTTCTTCTCCTTCATCTCTTTCTCTCGCCCTCAGGCTTGTTCCCCGCCTCTGCTGCTCTCCTGGGCCTTTCCTTGCCATGGCTTTGCAGAAGCACAACAGGGCCTTCAGGTCCCAAAGTCCCTGAGGCAGGGAGGATCCCAAGGCATGGTCCTCTCTGGGTGCCTGCTATAAATCACTTGTCTATATATTTAGAAAAACCTCCACGCTTAATCTCACCTCTTTACTGGTGACTGTTTGTTTATTTACCCTCAGGCTCTCTGCTTCTTTTTCCCACTGTCAAGTAATATGCAAATGGGCGTTGCTTTTCCTTTCAAATGAATTCGTTAGTATTTTCATTTTATTTTTCCTGCATAGAAGCAAGGGATTCCCATCCTTGGCCACGGAGCCCTCCGAGCAGTGGGGGTGGTTTTGTGGGGAAGGTGCTGAGTGCCCGCGGTGGCGGCGCCCGCTCGCCAGGGCCGCCTTCACACCCACGTGAGCTGCTCCTGCCCAAAGCGACAGCCGTGGTGTCCGGCAGGGCGATCCGGCCCTGCGTGAGCCCCCGCGTCCAACGTCCCCTGGCAGGGACAGGAGGCAATGGGAGATCGTGAGGATGCAGGAAAATGGCTGGCTTTGATGAAGGTGTGTGGGGAGCAAAGCACCCCGAGAAGGTCTTCCCTCGTAGCAGAAAGGTTCCCTCAGGAGCAGAAAAGGCCTTTTGCTCTGTGGTGCTTATCCAAAACAGTCCCGGGCACAGCTGGTGCCTCACATGCGTGTTAGGTAGCGGAGTTACTTTTGCCTGGTAGTCACCTAATTGCTCTATTGCAGTGGTCCTGTCTTAAAACGGGCAGCTCCCCCACCTTCAGGTGCTCCTGTGGAAGTCTGATGAGGGAATGGAAGCTGCAAACCTGCAAGGAAGCTGTTAGCATGAAGCCAAATGTGAAGTTTTGCCTGATGTCTATGATGCCTTCTGCTGAGGCCACAGTTCTGCCCCCCTGCTCCAGACCATCTGTCCTACAGATCCCTTCTGCTTCCCCAGCAACTGCCTAAAAACCAACAGAGACTCCACATACGCAATCAGAAACCAAGATTCAGTCACCTCATTAGTTGGTTTTAATATGTGTTGATAAAGTCTTGGACAATACGTAGAGGTCCATGTGTATTGAAATACTGTCAGCCTCAAACTTTCATCCGACAGGTCTACCCCAAATTGTAAAATTTCCATCATTCTTTCATTTGTTTTCCTTTTCTAGCACTTCTGATGATTATTTTCTTCCTTTTATCTGCCAGCTTCAATAAAAACAAAAGCTGAGATTCACACGTCCTGACACGAATCTCGACGCTGGGGATTAGTCCTGCCTCTGCAGGGCTGTTCGGCGAGGTAATCACATCTGAACAGCGTGACAGGCTGTGGATCTTGAAACCTTGGTCCTCAATGGGGAGAAAGGGCAAAGATTTCAGAAATGCAGATTGACAAGTGCCTTGGCTGTTACGTTCCCAAGGATATTCGCATGGCTGAAGTTTTCTGCCTTTCCTGTGCTCTTTGGTCTCTGACTTTTCTATAGCTCTAGCAAAGTGATTTACAATTACCCGAACTATCTATGGGTGCAGAGTAAAAATTTAGGTCCCACTTTGTGTAATGGATGAAGGAATTGCAAGACAATTTCTTCACTAATTTTTGGTGAAATTTTTTGCAACACTGAATATGCACAAACACAGTATCCATGCTGATGAGAGGATTTTTGGCTTTGGGAGATGCCAAGACTCAAAATGTTTTTAGAAGTTCACATAAACAAACACAATGAGCACTCAGAAAAGTCTCAAAGGCAAAGAACGGGATTGGTAAACCAAAGACCTACAGTAATATAATCTTTCACAGAAACAGTTGCAAAGCTAAGCCGTTCCTGGAGAAAGCACCTCCAAACCCACCCCAATCCCCAACAAACTCCGAGCCACTGATTTTGCATGGATATTTGGACTTTAACACGGAGCCTCAGCCAGGTTTCCAGCCCAAGGGGCCTCGCTGTCAAGGCAGGGACAGCAGCAGGGACGGGGTGTCCTAGTGCTGATCTAGTGACCAAATACACTGACTTTTCCAAAGCACCTCAGGTGCCTCCTGGTGTCCTGCCGAGCACCGTCTTGTGAGCACTAGCAGTGGGAGATGCTGCTGTCTGTGCTGCAGCTAAGTTTGCTCACAGATTTACAGAATCATCATTTATGAAGTTCAGAGGCACATTGATAAATCCCTTTGCTGCTCTAGTAGCGCTTCAATCAATCATCAAACCAACAGCATCAACATTTTTCCTGGGCTATTATCATCACTTCAATTGCTGCAGCAATACTTTCTGCACCGATAAATCAAGGGTGATCATTTCAGACAGGCAGAAACATAAGCAACATTAAAAAAAATACCTTTTAGCAACCTCCCTTCAGCTTTCTGTTGGTTATTTTTATGATACAGAGCTAGGTTTATTTTCTGTGTTTGTGCTAGTTTCCCTATTTACACAAAAGGCAATCTCATAATTTGCAATTTTTTTTCACTACCCAGTCGGCAAGCGCCTTGCACACTCATTTTTCATTTTCCACCTTCTTTCTCGTTTTCACTGCACGTTACACGTTACACTGTGGAATGTCTTTGCATTAAGAAACGGGTTGGATTACCTCAGGCAACAGGTGCTTATCTTTTCTGTTACAACCTATAACTGCCAAAGCAGCTCACGTATCTAACAGCTATCGTATGAAAATCTCAACCCTCCCTCCCCCTTGGTGAGCAGCTTGCTTTCTTTAAGGCAAGCTGCAGCTGCAACACCTGAATTATTGTATGACAAGGCTTTCTGTGGGCTATATTACATTTGCCTCTTATCAAGGCAAGAAATATATTCTTTCTTTACATCATTTGCACATACAAGTTTTCATGAGGTTTTCAATACATATGCCTAGTCCAAGAGAATTTCTTAATTTCTGTTTTAGCTTTTCCTCAGGGATTGCATGTTATGTTTTTGCTACCTTCCTGTATACAAACACGCCTGCTGCCTGAAAATAGTAAAACTAGTCTTTGCTGAGAGTTGGCAGCTCAGGTGATGACTACTGGCTCGCTCCCCGTGCTACCCAGCTGTAGCATGTGTTGACTTTCGTGCCAGATGGCACGCTGTGCACATACGATAAGATTGCATTTTATGCTTCTGGATGAGTAATAGCCCACTTGATTCTAGTATTTGCTGCTTCATCCAAAAAGATCCAATGTCTTTTGCAGAGCAAACCTTCAGTTTTGGCTTTGTACTTAGCCAACGTCGTCTAAGTTTCCACCTAACACAATTTTATCAGATTGCAAAGCCGTTTTGTCATGCAGTGCAAGGCAGAAGGGTGAGGTGAGATAAGGGTGGCTTGCAGAGGACTTTCTGTATTTGTCTGAGAACTGAGACTGTTTTGTTGTGGCCACTAAAGCTGTTTTTCAAAATAAAACAAGTTGGTAATTGGAGTTATCTGCCTAAAGAGCAACATCCCTATTTCATGTACAGTGGATTTTCTTTGCTATATTCTTTACTATATGTACTATATCTTTACTATATATTCTATACCATATATATATATCTACTATTTTCTTTACTGAGCTGTATCTTTTTATTTCCCTTCTGACTAAAATAGTTGTAATGAGTTGTTTACATTCAGACCTTCCTTCCTTACATCGACCTCTTGGCTCACCATGGCGTAGCTGAGAGGAGATGTCTCTTGCAATGACAAGAGTCACATACGGGCCTGAACTTGCATGGTCAAAGTGAATGGGAACTGGATAGGGGTCTTGCATTCCAGGTACCGGTGTAAGCTTGGGAATTGCCAGGGGAAAAGCAAGCCATGTGCTCCATGAGCTGCTCTCATCCTTTGGGAAGTCCAACTAAGAAGTAGGAAGATGCATGTTGAGAGGAGGAGCTCTCAAGAGTAAAATTTTGTAAAATTTGACTAAAGAAAAGCCAGACCAAACACTAGGCACTTACCATACTAAGGGGTTAGACATCAGCTTGCAGTGGGACTGTCTTCGTTCCCAGTGTTGTCAATGCAAAAAAAGACTTTCTTTTGGACAGTTAAAATTATGACTTGGATTGTAGAAACAAATGAGGATTTAAGGAGAAAACAATGTGTATTGGGGGGTAAAAGCCTCGTTAGAATAATAGTTTAATGTGAAGACAAAAATTAAAAAATGCAATCCTTAGTTTTGAGCTCACAGAATTTAGAAAATAGCCTTGTTTAAAAACTATCAACATCAAAAAGTATAGAGCAACTGCAGGCAGTTTATTAATATTCAGGTATCTTAATATTCAACTTGTAATTATTAAAACTAAGAAAGTTGTATCCACCTCCTTTGGGAGTTTTTACCTCCACAAAAAGTTGCTTCTGAATGCTGTGCTAATCTGTGTTGTTCTTTGCTCTTGAATCCAGATGGTAACGTTCAGAACAAGCAGCAAGCCAAACATTCTTTACCTTTCCTATTGCCTGAATTGTGACTTTGAAAACAACTAGTTTTCTAATCAGCTGGTATTTTGCATTCAAACTTCTGATCCATATTCAAATTAGATGTTTGGAATTGAAAAAAAAAAAATCAGCATTTTTGTCAGTCTCCTGAGTCAACCAGTTTGGCAGATACGTAAAATGATTTAGGTCTTTTATAGTTCCAAATACAGCAGGATTAGCAGTTTGTCCTCTTGTATCAGTATTTCTACATTAATTATTTCAGTCCTCTTTAATTAAACAATAAACTTGCCTTTTCAATTCAATGGAATGACATGTTCTTAAATCATGTAAATATTATTTAGACTAGGTGATACCTGTGCAGTCTTGCCAAAATATCCTCATTTATTTTTTAACTTATTTAGCATACTCTGTCATCCAAGGAGCAAGACAATGCATGATTTATAAAGAGCATTTAATGAATTTCATCCATTTCCCATCAGAATTTAAATGTCTCTGAGCCATGGGCACAATTAGAAAGATCAGCCACAAAAATCCCAAGGAAGTTACCGTCCTGAATTCTGGTTCTAGCTGTGGGTAAAAAGGCTGAGCTGCTGCTTTGCTGTCAAAACCTCTCAGCACCTTGTGGCTGCAGGGAGGGAGGTTTCCTAAATTAAGACGAGCCTGACAGTTTCAAAGCCATCGTGGTGTCGCTGCTGATGCAGCCTTAGTGTTTTCTATAAAGGATTTTCGTCCTTGAACTGGCACCCCAGCCTCCCACGTCAGGTATATGCTTGCTGGCTTCAGCAGGCAGAAAGGTTGACAACAAATTCCCCTGTGCAGTTCTAGGTTTGTTTTATGCAACCTGTGCGTGGTTCTCATGCCAAATGCCGCCTGTCCCTGTTGCAGCCAGCGGCAGGATTATATATGACTTCTATTGAGAAGGTAAAGGTCTACCCTGGTACAATCTGTATGGTACAATCTGCACACAATGAATAATGCAGTAATCTTTTCTCCTCAACTCAGAGGAATCGTGTGGCCACGCGGGCTGTGTAGATGTTAGAACCAAGGAGGTGTACAAGACAAAATAATTATGGATCACAGTATTTATTTACAGTAATAACCTTCTTATGGTGCATTTAATGTTTATTCTTTTTCCTGCTTTTGGAATTTGAGGCGCAGGTGGTTCAAATGAAATCCTGCCATTTTAACAGTTGTCTGTTATCTGTTAATTACTGCTGTCAGCCGGAGCATTTCTTTCCTGCCACGGTGCCTGTTCAGATGTCAGCTACGAGGCAGCAGTTGCTCCCCTCGGCATTGCCCTTAGTCTCACATTGTTATGGGGTTCTGTTCCTTGTGCTCTCCAGTCTCCTAGCTGGATTGAGGAATCTATATGTAAATGAAAATGCAGCTTATTAAAATAAGAGCTAATCTGCAATGCACCGGCAAGCAGTGCTGGGCACTCAGCTTTGTGAAGGGGGCATGGCGGGGCACTGTTCATGACTTTTCAATAACTAAAGATGCTGATGTGTATATGTTTCACTTAAAAATACATATTTATATACTGCTAAATTGCCTTTTTCAGGGAAAAATTCGGCCTATAACTTGAAATAAATATTTTAATTTTTTTTGCATTTCTTACGGAGCACAGCAGTATGTGCCATTATACGACACCAAGCAAACCATAAATAATCGGTGGACAAGGTTTTGTTCAGAAATGTTGTGAGTTTTCTTGTAAACCATATAAGAAGCAGCACAGAATACCTAAGTCTTGTTGGGGACTTTTTTGATGTCTCGATGTTGCTTCTGAAGAACTTAAGTCAAGGAGATGACAAGACTCAGTACTTCATGGTAACTCCTGTCTTAGCAGACACGTAGTAAAGCAAGACATTGCTTGTTACAAAATAAGGCTGCTTAGGGAGATCCTTAGTTTATGCTGTAATGCACATCTTGAATGAAACCAGAAACTTTAAGACTGAATTCGAAGGTCATTCCACTCAGCTTTGCGTATTTTTGCTGTTTAAAACCAGATAATCATGTTTTAAGCAAATGCAAGGGTGGGAGGGTATTATACTTCAGGGTTTTTATTTAATTGCTTGTCCTGGAAATGATTTTAGCTAGTCTAAGACATTTTATTCAAATAAATGTCAAAGCAGAGATCTAAAAAAATCAATACAAATATAATTCCAACTTTATTTGCCTTCCTCTTCTTCCACAAAAGCAATAGGAAAGTGAATGGTGCGTAAGTCTAAAGACAACATATGTTGGACACCCACATGTCATATTTAAATTAGATGTTGCTCCAGACTAGCACTGTTTGCATTTATTTGTTATCTTCTATTCAAAGCAAAAAAATATTGTGTCTGAACACGGTTGTCTTACCCTTGTATGGACTATGGGAATTTTAGAGCAGTTTATATTTGAAGTAATTCAGGAAGGCAATTATACGTACTCTTTGACAAGTGCATGGTTGCCATTCAGAGCACCTTGCACCTGTACTCCTGCCACATACATGCTGTAGCACGTGGACCTCTTGCAATCTGATTCACTGTGTCATTGGAGCCTTTTGGAAATCCATTTCTTCTCAGGAGACAGAGGCT
Organism: Crypturellus undulatus; assembly: GCA_013389825.1. Lineage (NCBI taxonomy): Eukaryota > Metazoa > Chordata > Aves > Tinamiformes > Tinamidae > Crypturellus > Crypturellus undulatus. Next base: position 1,692,215 of record VWPW01008057.1, on the reverse strand, counting down.
TGTGGTGGAATCAGAAGGCAAAGTCCCAGAATTCAACCTCCCAGTTGAGAAAAGTAAGAGAGCAAATAAGATACTGAAACCAGAGAGCAAATAAGATCCTGAAACCATCCTCCCCTTATCTCATGTTTCAATCATACACCTTTGGAGAAAACAAAAGTTTCTCAAGTATGGAGTAGTTAGTAGAGGATTTTGCTCTTATTCAGTCACAGGTGGAAAAAATAAAAAAGAACCAAAGATTTGTCTCCAAAAAAATTATATATTTTTTAATATGGAAATGTCATCCCCGTGACAAACCGTGGCGCTCTGTGGGACGTGTGCCTGCCGTGTACCTTGGAGCGCTTCCTGCTCCTCTGCCCTTTATCTTGCTCTCCCAACCACTTACTTTCTAAAGATACTAATTTAAAAAAATTAACCCACTACAGAAATCCATTAGAGGTTTTTTTTTTCCTCCTTCACCTACACAAATTGCCACTGCCTGCAGCCAAAGAGAAGCAAAAACCCTGGATGACTGACAAACATCCTGGCTGTTACAGTCTCGTATCCTGCGGCCCTGCAGCGACAGAGGAAAGGGGCCAGCTCGGTCCCAGCCACCTCTGCAGCTTCTGAAGGAGCCAAGCTGCTTGGTGTGGTGTTTTGGGAAGAATGATTGAGAACTCTTTTGTATGCAAAATGTTTGCGCTTTTCTTTTTCTCCTCAAAGTCTTGGGTAATTGAAATCACGGTTATCTGAGGTGCTGCATTTAATTTTTTATAAAGTCCCTTGAAATAATTTTTGAAAAGATACAGTGGTAAATGGAGAGACTATGTAGCAATACATTGTTTTCTTATAAAAGGGTTTATCTGCACTCTGAAATGTCATTATTTTGATTTACTTACTTACTTCAGAGATGGGGAGCCAGCTGAAAGGTGAAGTATTTTGTTGAATACCCATCTTTCCATCTCCTCCTGCAATAGCTGCAGTAAGCTGGTGGGTGGGGATATAGCAGTTTTGTTTAAGCCAGTTTCTAATATTAAACTTATGTTGGAAGAGAATGGAATTATGTGGCAGGTGTTATGGTGAAAAGCAGATAACTGGGATTGGCAATAGTAATTTTTCTTCTCTTTTGAGAAAGGAGAAAATGGCAAGGAAGACTTGGGCCAGGACACTGAGAGAACAGAGACTATTGCTCCAATTAATTATAGCATGTGAAAGGGAAATGACACTTACTGCAACTAGTTTTTATCAAGAACATGACTATTTACATGATTAGGGCTTCTTAGATAACCAGGCGTTTTTTCATACTTGATATCCTCTAACTCTATGACTTCTGAAAAAGCACACGCATCCTACACCACAGTGCAGATGGGAACCGAGAAACTGATTTATCCTTTCTCTCCAAGGCACAACATCCAAATGTTTCATTTGCTTGAAGCGCTGGGGACTCTGACTTGTGCTATTGAATGCGCTTGATCGTCTTTGGATAACTCCAGTTTTAATAAGTAGCGTGTTATCTCATCTGTGTGTGTACAACAGCATATTTCAGAACATAGGTATGGAAGAAATAAGCTGGATTGGCAACAGATAAAAGTGAGATGAGATGCTTCAAAGGCCAGGCAGGCAGAAGGCAGGGTCGGAAAACATGCTCGAGAAAAAGGTCTGTTAGCTATTGGGATGAGAAGCTTTTGAAATATAGATAACCTACAGCAGAGAGATGAGCTCTGTTCTCCTGGCACTAATAATTAGAAAGATAAGAGGGTAAAGTGAAAGGAAGCCAGGAGATATGGACAAAGTTCAGTGTAGCTTATCCTTGAAAGATGAAGCCATGGAAATTTTATTCAGGAAAAAGTAATTAAGTCAAGCTCTGGTAGGAAATCACAAAGAACAAAGTATATACAAAAAGAAAAGAAACGAGTAATTTTGGCGTATTTGTAGCAAACTTGTGGATGTAGACAATGAAAACCAGCAAACCAGCTATGCCAGTGCTACTCTTAGAAGCAGTAGAAGTCTAAAAACTCAGGGAATATTGCAACAGGCATCTCCAAAAGTTTACAGAAGGAAAGTTATCATCGTAACACGAGGATGTAATTCCAGGAGAACCAGAGTAGCAGTATTGGTGGCAAGTATGGTCACACAGAGAGAGTGGGGTTGTCCCATTGGGGCTGTCAGTCTCTTTTTACTAGAAGACGCTGAGCCAGAGCAGAAATTCCTGTGTTCCTTCTGAGCACCGCGCTTCCAGAGCTCCTTAATTCTGTGCCTATTAATAAAGCAACACTGTAATAGCTACAAATTATTGTAGGAGAACCAAAATATCAATATACCTATGGAGGGACTGCCTAAAAATGAGGAAGTTAATTAAAAGGAAATTAAAGGAACAGCTCAAAGGGGAATATATCTGTAGGTGGCTCGGATGCCTTAAAGACAACCACGTACTCTACTACTCAACACAAATATGCATGACAGAAATTTTAAAGAAGATCCTACAAAAATAAAATAAATATATAGAAAGGAGCTATTAAATTAGAAATAGCAGTAATAATAAGGAAAAAGAGAACACCCTCAGTTTAAATGTAAGAGGCAAGCCAAACAGATCTTGAATGTGGAGAAGCTAATAACACAAACTTTTCCAAGCACATCAGAGACAGGGAGCTTGCCAGAGGAGCAGTCAGACTGATAGATGATCACGGCATAAGAGGAGCATTAAAGGCAGATAAGGCTGTAGCAGGGAAACTGGATGGATCCGCGCTGCTCTTTGCTGCAGCGGAGGTTGAGGTTGGCTGAGGGACAAGTCCGAGGCTCCTGATCTGCCCAAATTTGCCTTCTTCTTGCATGGAATTGTATCAAGAGCTGAGTGGTGCCACTCGCAGATGCCTACATGGGTCTGCAGAAGTCAACTAAACTTTAGAAATCGGCTAAATCTTGAATTTGGATGATTTCAGTGGAGTAAGCTTAGGAGACAATCGCTATAATTATGCAAACTTAAACAAGTGAAAAGCCTGAACACATATTGTGCACAAAATAATGGTTTAAAGGAATTAGGTTTGGGAACTAGCAGAAATTGGGCATTTGTATCTAATGATAGGACTGGGAGCTAATGGTGCTGGGGAACGGGTTGTGCCAGTAGATATTGCTTAGATATATTTTGTTCCGTAACTTCACACTTGTGTTTGTTTTGGATTGCAGCCTGTGTCTGTGTTACTGTGCTGAGATTTCAGTCACTCGCCAGTTCTTAATTAGACAATATACCTGCTATCATAATTATGGCATGAATTGATTGTTTATTAACAAAGATTCCTGTGATAATTAATAACAGAGGGTGGTAACATAAATGTTCCCAAATGGGCATTATTACACACTAATTGTGACCCAGTGGATTAATTGTTAATATGTGTTTAAAATCCCTGCTATCCAGTTCAGTGTTTGAAATCCTTAGAAGCAGTTGCCAAAAAAGACAATTTCTTTGTTGCTGTGGCATTTTTCCAGACTGCAAAATTTTCAATTTATCTGCCAGAACAGCCCGGCTTTGTTAGCCCAATAGCGGAGCGGAGATGTCTGTGCTCTTTAGGCTCTGTTTCTGCCTCGTTTCTACTGCTGAAATCAAGAACAGTAGCAACAAAATCCTATCTGTGCTTGATAAATGCTTAGCTACTGTCGTGCATATATATATGCGTGTGCGTGTATGTGTGTGTTCTAGCATGTTGTATATATATTTGTCTATTCAAGTATATTCACTTGCATTGATTGTAAAAGACATATCCTAGGAATCTTTTACTGGTAACTTTTGCAATGGTTCTGTCCTAATAATGAGGACAAATCTCCTTCTGCTGATAGAATCAGCAGCTGATAAAATACCTGTGATTATTGGTGCCCTGGGCCCTGCTGCATTCCGAGCCCCTGTCCAGGGGAACTGAAGACCCGGATCTCCTATGAGGAGGGCAAGCAGCTTTGTAGAGAAGCAGATCTGCTTTCCTAGCCCCCAGCTGAAGTTTTAGCGGTGTTAAAGCATGGTATTTCTTTCTTTCATTCCTTTTTTTTTTTTCATAACATGTTTGCTTTTCTAGTTCTGAGACAACCTCTCCATTTAAAATGCCTTTTGCATTCTGCCGTCAAGCAGAACAAGGGATGTTTCAACTTCTCCAAAGTCAAAGGAGGGCTCTCTCCATCACAGGGATGATGAAAGTGGGGAGTTTATTTTGTTCTGAACTAAATCATATTTCAAAATGTCAGACTCCTCCTAGAAATGCAGCATCCGTCCTTCCTGCAGCTTGAGTTGAAACCAGCCATTATCTGGAAAAAATACCCAATGGGTCAGATTTTGGGGGAGAAGGCAGATTTGCATCTCTTTCTCCCTTTACCCTGTTGAGTTCCTGCTAGCTACAAGTGTTTTCCTTTCTCCTCTTACCTTTTGTGGGGAGCGCAGGCTGGACACACTGTTATCCTCTGCAGCATCACCCAGGAGAAATCCTGGTACCTCCTGCCCCAGACTGAAGCTTCACTCCAGCAATGAATACTGAAAATGATTTCTCATTATTATGGCTTTATTTTAATGAGCAATTTCTCATTATAACCTTAAGAAAATATTCTACTCATCTGTATAAATAGCAATAAAGCAAATGCATTTTAATGATTTTTTCCCAAGTGCTTATAGGGTGTTTCATTAAACTATCAACTTTTTCTTCCATATACTTCCTGATTCTTTTTCTTCCTTCTGCCCAACCGTGTTGTTGCCAGCATCACCATGACATAGACTGCTGCCAAGGCTAGTTAAAATGGGAAATAAAAAATGAATTTCTACCCCCTCTTTAGGTCAAACTCCTCCAGCGCTAGAGGCTGAGGAAGCTGGAACATCCAGAGCACGGCGGATGAGCCCAAGCAGGGCCACGCAAACGGGAAGCGGGACCAGGCCGTCAACATGGAGCAGGAGGTGAGCCGTAACCAACTGCGGTGGTTGCTGACCCATTTGTCACACAGAGACTTTGCCCGGTGCCCGTGGACGTTTCTGCGGGGACGAGGTGAAGCAGGCCCGCACGCGAGAGCCCTTCGGGGCCGACTGGGGCAAGTCGGTGCCGGTTGTGCAGGAAAGCGCACGTTTCCCCGCGCCGGCCCTGCAGGATCCTGCGGCCCCGGGGCTCTGCCTTTTAAACACAGTCACTGCTGCCACTCCAAAGGTCACAAAACGCACTCCAGGCAGGTGTGAAGCCATCTGGTGTCTCTGGGGTAAGAGGAAGGGAGCTGTTTTACCTGATTTTGACTCGTCAGGCTGGAGGGGGCACTGACGCAAACCCCCCTTGGCGAGCGGCGGAAAGGGGTGACTGCGCTGGCTGCTCGGGCGCTTTCACACCTCGCTAATTAAAACAAGCCTGCCCGGGCTTCCCTGCAAAGACCCTCATTTTCAGCCCTTCAGCAGCAGAGATCCTGATGGAATTTCAGGATTATTTCTGCTGTCACGTTTTTACTTCTTGCGGGAGCTGCTGGGTGGTGCCTCAGCAGCTAAGGCAGCGTCAGGACGGGGGCCCGAGGCTCCGTCTAGATTGCGCCTTTGCAAATCCTGATTTCTACGGCCGCCCATGCGAGTGGAGAGACGCGGTGGAGGGTCCTTGCTGGTGGGACGGCAGCCCTGGATATTCAGAGCACCAAATTATGGCTTAAAAGGGTCTTACAAACTCAATTTGCCCTGTGATGTGGCAGGAGCAGCTCTGGGCATGAGGAGCGCGAGAGGCCGGTCTTCCCCCCGATCACGCTGCCGTGTGGCTGTGGGAATGCTGCCCTGTGCGTGATGCTGACGAATTTAGAGGTTTTAGGCTTTTAAACAGCCTAAACCCTCTGCCATGTTTTTTGCTCTGCTTTGCCCTCATCTCTGAGAGATTCTGATTTAAAGGGGTTTAATTTCCCCCCCGTGTCTTATGGGCCACAGCCCCATTTTGCTTGCACGCTCCTGGCTCTTCCAGCAATTTCCAGGGAGAGCCAAGAGCTGCTGAATGCTGCTGTTTTGTTTACATTATGTAAAACTGGGACCCTGCCATAGGAGCAATCCCACGCAGCCCATGCACAGCAGGGCGTGCGTGCATCAGATAAAGCAGGTGGGGATTCTCAGCCAAGGCCTCTGACTTGCCCAGACGAGTTCCTTCCACAGGCCGCGTCCCACTTTCCCAATGCAGAAGCATTTGCAATTAAGAAAAAGAAAAAAATTAGCGTGTAATTTAGAGCTGGCCTTGGGCCGTTCCATGCTGTGCCTGGTCCTGGGGCCCGGTCACTGCCTCCCGCGGCGGCTGATGCAAGCAGGATGCAGGAGAGCAACCCGGCAATTTGCTTACACCTACTGCTCTCCTTCAGCCTCTCATCTTATGTAAATAACACTGGCAAGCTTTACCAGTGCTTTACGGAAATGCGACTGATTGAGAAATATTATACATGGAATAGATTTCAAGTCTTTTGAGTAATAAAGAGAACATTAATTTTCTGGTGCTGCCTTATGCAATGTATTGCAACTGTGCGCTGCATAATGCATGTAAAAATCCATATGCCTATACATTTATTTTTAGCACTGACAGGCTCCATGTAGACTCTTTTCTGTGTCATATGCAGCTGGAGTCAATGGTTCTCCCGTGTCTCTGAGACCATCAGCTCTCCCCAGTGGCATATTGATTTCTGGGAAATAATCTTCATGTGGCCATCCTTGCTTAAATATAGCATAAAGATATACTCTTATTCAGAAATGATCACATGCCTGCCACTTTCTGCTAGAAATTGAATGCATTTCTCTGTTTAGCAAAGCATCTACACAGTGAAGTAGAAAATTACAAATGTCCCTATGTTATATATGTTTTACATATATATATATATATACATTTTTCTTAACATACCAGCTACCACACAGGGCTGTAAATTTAATGGTTTTCAAGCAACCAAGACTATGAAATAGAGCACAAAAGAAGAGGGCTGGCATCTGGCTTGATGAACTGTGAAGAAAGGACATTTTTGAGATATCCTTTGCACTTGGCCAATAGACCCTAGGGCACGCACCTCCCCGAAACGGCAATACTCTAGACCCCTAATATGTCAAGGCATATTATAAAACATCAAACACTGAATGTTATCTAATTATATAAAAATAATATATAAGGGGTCAAGGCTAACATAAAAATAGTTGGCTGAACCCTATTAAAAGAAGGTATGGTTTTCCAAATTTAATTTGATTTTTCATAACGTAAGAGTGTTACAAGTTCAAACAGGTTCAATTTAACCTGTATGGTTTAAAATCTATCTTGCTGCTTTGAGGTGTTGAGATTATTATTTGTTAAAACCAATTTAAAAAAGAGGTAAAGAAAATATTTACTTCCTAATTGTTAGTAGTGTAATTCAGGCTAATGGAGGTGTTGCAGAATTGCCCTTTTGCAAATGACTGCACCCTTGTGAAACCCTGCTGTGCTGCTCTCCATCCTACTTGTATATTCAGGAACACCCTGAAAAAGCATTCTTCATTTTTCAATTTCAGCCATACAAATATCATAAATCAGGTGCAGCTTAAAAACCCAAAGAACTAAATTAATAATTTAATTTCACTTCCTTCTTGTGGCCTTCAAATAGCTGAGGTTCATGATGAGACACTCACAATGACACTGGAGCAACATAAAGTGCTGTATTTTTATTTGCTTTTTTAGTATATAGCAGGAATTCTTCAGTGGGAAAGGCTGGACACCAGCCCCGTGCCGGGAAGGTGGAAGGGGATGTGATCCCTGCACCTGCCAGTGCCACTAGCCTCATCCTAATGTCCATGACCCAAGAGGTTTGGGTCTTGTGTGAAATGGTGTTGCGGGCTGTTCGGGTGAAAATTCCTACTTTTCCCTGCAGAGCTCCTGCTTGTTCCCAGCCCCATGAGCCGTCCTTGGCTGTGCCAGAAGGATTCGTTCTGTGCCGGCTCCGCGCTGCCACCTGCTCTGCTTCTCCCGGCCTCCGGAACGGCAGAATGGGAGGAATCCACGTGACGGAAAATCCACCGGGGAACAGGTAAGGTGATTCATTCCCTGGCAGAACAGCAGCAGAGCTTGGATCCAGGCCTCATTTTGAGCAGACTGATTAAAGTGGGGGCTGCACGTCCGGGTGCACCGTCGGCATTAAATTATCCATGTCCGGCACGTCTCCGGCCACTGCAGAGCGGCAGAGGTGACACATCCCATGTCCATGTCAACACAATCCATCTTCGGGATTGGAGGGAAAAAGGAAAATCACTTTTACACTATGATACCGCTTGCCCATGAAAAATAATTTTCAAAATTGCTTTCTTAATCTGAAAGTCTAATTAAGAAAAGATCACGGCGCCAATGGGATTAACCCTTTTTTCCCCCCCTCTCAAACGAGGAACTTTTATGGACCAGTGCAGCTGCTGCAGCAGCCACCCATAAAATTATCTAGTGCTCAGAGAAATGCCAAACTAAATGACATATTTTTGGATTGCTAAGTGTCACTTCAGTGAAATGTATTCATGTTTGAATAGCTCCAGTTTATTTTCTAGGCATGGTTAAAAATGAGGAAATTGTGTCAATTTTTTGAATATTTTCAATTGCTTTTCCTTCTGTTGTTTTGCTGAATGGGGAGAATGAATTTATTTTTGAATATTTTAAGGGGAAGCATATTCAAAATGTTCCTTTTTGCCACTACTTTTAATCACTTCACCTCTTTTTCTCCTTCCCCCATTTTCCACTGAAAAGAACAGAAAGTTCAAAAATGGGGAAGTGGCAGAAGGAGGGCAACCCACCCCCCCACACCTCTGGCAGGTTCATCTTGGAGATGTCGTAAAGATGAGAGAGAAAAAAATTCACAATTTGGGTGTTTATGTGTGGCTTCGGTGGGGTGAGCAGGAGAAAGAACAGAAATGCCTAAATAATGAATGAATTCCCCAGATATGTCTTTGAAAATACCAACGGCAAAACTCACTAAGAGTGAAAGCCCTGCCTGCTCTCAGGCGTTATTTCAAAAGAGCATTTGACACCCTGTGACACAACAGATTGATGTGTCTTTTTTTTTTTTTTTTAAGATAAAAAGTAGCTTAGGAGAAAAGCTATTGAAATGGATTATAAACTGGCATATGGAGATGAAACCGAGGGTGTCGGTAAAAGAGAACGATTCAGCGGTGCGGTAGGAAATGAGCAGGGTCAGGGCCCTAGGACGTTTTCCTGATTAATCTTGAGTGTGGCTGCCCTTGGTGAAGGTGGTATTTTGAAATAGGTTTGCACAGTGCTAATCACACAGGGCTGGAGCAGCCCGCACAGCCGAGCAGACAGACAAGTCAAGAGAGCTCAAGTTAAGAATAAACACGAATAAGTGATTCATGTAGGTTAGCATATGCAGTATAGTGCGGCAACGTGCTTTTAAACTTCTGAAATGAGAACTTAATTTAGGGTGGAACAGGGATTTCACGGCATCAGTTTGAAAGGAAACTATACTTGGCTGGATTGAATTAGTCTACCAACTATAGTCATGCTATATAGGGTATCATCTCATAAAAAATAGTTAAAAAACAAATTTTAAAAGTATTTTGCTGGAAATGGTGGAAATCATGTTTTCCTGAGGCTCCGTGTCCCCTGCAACGTGTCTCTGTAGTCAGGAGACTCTGATGGGTCGCCTTAGCATGAGCCACGTTATCACCTGCGTTCCTGGCAAGGCCATGGGCAGCTGTGAATATTTTAAATGATGGTCTAAGTTCAGAGCAGTCAGGGCATTAGAAAGCTGACAAGAAAGCTGTTGTGATGTGCTGTCCGCAGCAGCACATTTCTGAGCAAAACTAAGCTTTGAAGTGCTTTATCAAGAGATACCCGGGGGAAACTGAAGCAAGGAGGGAAGAGAATTTGTCATTCCTGTTCAGAGCTTGAACAGATCCTGAATCTTTGGCAGCTGGAAAACAGTCAGGGGCTTCGTCATCACTAAGACGATGCTCTTTTTGGAGGAATATTTTGTGTGATCATGTAGATGTGCTTCATCCCACAGATCATTCCTGCTCAGTTCTGTGAGGTGGTGAAGACTCCAAGGGTTTGGGTGCCTGTTCAAAGTCTCTGAACTTCTCAGAGCAGCCACAGCACAAGATGTATTTTCCCTTGATTTTTGTTTGCTTCAGGACCCAAATACTCCCTGAAGGGAGACAACTGTGGCTTATTGCTCCTTCTGTGGCTCCCTTGTTTCTTCTTGCTTCTGGCCACTGAGCTGGGGGCTGCCACCCTTTTGCAGGCCTTGGATGTTCTGGGTTAATACCTGGAACCAGAGGCAAGAAATGTGTGAGGTAAAAATTAACTGAACTTTTTTTTCAGTCCTTAAATTTGTTTTAGCTTTGGCACATTCTGTCCAAACCAATTTGTCCATCTCTAATGCAGTGTAAATAGCATAAAGCAGCTACTTTGTGAAATATGTGACGTTGGTAGAAAAGTATATATAGCCTGGCCTCCAAAATCAATACAGTCAGCTCTTGGTATTGCATACCGAAGTTCAATCCTGTTTTGACACATCTTCAAAGTGAGGCAGAGTGTCCACTACTTCATATGCTTTGTAAATGTAAATGCAGCAATTTATGTTTTGATGAAAATATATAATCATCATCTTTACGAATGGTTTATGGAATCCATTTATCTGAAGTCTGTGGTTCTATTTTGCATGCATTTTTCCTGTTTGAGTTAACAAGGAGTCTGTAGGTTTACATGGTCTCTGGACAAGGTGAACTGCTAAATGAACTTATTGCTAAGGTTCTTTCTCAGTAACAAGTGACCAAGACTGCACAGGTCACTTGTACATCTGTCTTGTGGTTCCTAGAGAAATTACCTTTTGATTTTTATAAAGATTTTTGTTGAGTAATATTATTGGGGAGGCCATGGCATACGAAACTGTCCTCTGATCTCTGCTCTCATGCCTGTTGGCAAGTGTGACAATGCGAGGCCTGGTGCCACCTCGGGGATGCCTTGGTCCTACTGCTGTGCAGCTGGTGTGACCCTATCCCCATTCCTGTCCTTATCTCGATCCCCATCTCCATTCCCATTTCCATCCCCACCTCCAACCCCATCATGATCCCCATCTCCTTCTCTGTCTTCATCCTCATCCCTGTCCCCCATCTCCATCCATGGTGCAGGTGCTCCAGCACCCTTGTACCTGAGGCAAAAAGACTATTTGCCTCCGAGAGGCAAAGAAAGTCTGAGCTCCAAGGCTCCAAGCTTCAAGGATGCCTGAGGTTGCAAATCTAATTTAAGCTTTTTATCAGCTGTTTTTTAACTTTTTTAACAGTTCTCTGATACATGGGAGAGAGAAAATAGACATTACATCTCAGCCCGCTATGCAAAATGAAATGTTACCTGAATGTGTTGATTGGAATGGTTTAAAGAGTTGTCTACAACTAATTTTACCACATTTCCAAAATCATCTTTTCAAGCAGTGAGGTTTTGAATTTATTTTTTTGCATATATTTTTGCTTTAGCCCAATAAAACAGAATTGCTTCGGTGTCTGTCTTCAACAGCTGGGTGGCGTTTGCACAGGAGGGCTGGAGCCCAGTACTGTATTTTGGGAGCCCAAGGGTGGCTGCTGTGGTAAATAATTGGAAGCAAAACTGAGATTTCACCATTGTTACACGCTCAGCAAAACACGGTCCTCGGGGCTGCTGGTCTAAGCAGCCCTCTCAAGGGCTTTCCCTGGGTGCTGGCGCTCCTCAGGCTCAGCTGTCTCCCTCCCTTCACTTACTGCAGACAATAAGGGCTGAATTAATGAAAAAACCCCAAACTATTGTTCCCGCGCACTGCGGCGGCGTGTGGGAGGAGAGCTGGGGCCAGATGAGAGCAGCACATGTTGTTTTTGTAATTTTTATCCCAGATGTGCAACTGTGTGACTCTATGTAAGCTTTAGCAAATAACTAAGTTTCCTGATCTCGTGTGGATGTAAATGCTGAAAGAAAACTTGGTTATACCGAGGAAAGTCTTCTGGGGCTGTGAGCCGGTGTTTGTGCGTGATGCGGGGCTGGGCTGCACCTCTTCGGGGCTCTTTGCAAAAGTTTGCCATGGGGACTGTGAGTAAACCCTGTAACTTCATCGCTTCATTACTTTCTCCGTCACTGAGGGATCTGTTTGGAGGGTAATATCTGCAAAGTGTTTTGAATCTTCCAGTGAATGGGTCTACAGAAAAGTTCCCTTCACTTCAGGCTGCAGATACAGGCCGCCTTCTGTTCATGTGCTGGGCAGCCTCACCGCCCAGCCACTGCGTGACTTATGTACCTTAAAACAAGCAAACAAGCAAACATAAAACCTCTAATTTCTAAAATTTCTAACAAATTTCCAGATATTGATGTTTGGACAAAACTTTTTTTTTTGTGGAGGCAGCACTGTGTAAATGTGTCCGCCAAGGTTGTGGTTAGCTGTGGTCCCATGGGCAGTCGGGATGCAGGGAGCAGCCCTCAGGGTGCTCGTGGCCAGGATGGCTCCGTTACTCCATGTGAATCCTCTGGGTTGGAATGATGCATCCTGGACGCTCCTGTGCCCGTGCGCTGGGGCATCACAGGTCTTTGTGTCTCAGCAGAGCTGGAGGTGTCAGGAGAGCTGAGACTGCTCTGCACTTTTCTACATGCTCAGGGTGGTTCAGAGTTATTCCAGGCTGAGCACCCGGCATGTGCCGTTTGGAGACAGTGCCCGCTTCAGATCCTGTCATCTTTGGATGGAAAATCAGCTATGTCAGCTCAGCCTTAAATCCTGGAACTGTTCTAAATAAACTGCTTCTCTTCCTGTAACACCGGCAAGCGGTGGCCAAGAAATGGAGTTTAGGACATGCAGTATCTCCTACAAACCAAATTTCTGTTTCCTTTTTTTTTTTCTTTTTATTATTATTACTAGATACTGCAAATACAGTGACTGTTCCAATCAGGATCAACATTAATTTTTTCCTACCTTTCAAATGCTATTACTGCGCTTCTTCCAACATGTTGGCATCTGTGTTGGCATTTATAAGTTTGTGCATGCTCTGACTGCCATGCAGACTGTTCCAGCAAGTATCCTCTGAGGAACTGAAGCAGGGGAGAACTCTGCGGTTGCAATAACCTCCTCTCTTAAAAGATTATTTTGCAATTACAGTCTTGAAGTTTTTATAAAATAGATGCCCAGAGAGTAACTTGTTGGCATCAGTAATGGAGAAAGGAGGGTTTGCACGTCCAAATGGAGGCACGGTTTTATTGCACTGGACTTCCAGGTGTAGCACCAGTTATTTTTTTTCTGTTTCATGCATTTTCCTGCAGAAAGGACACATGCAGGCAGCATCGAGGGGCCACCCATGGTATCACAGGGCTGGCAGTGTGCGGCTCCTGCGTCCCTTGATGGCCCCTGCGCTGCCCTGTCGCCCTCGGGAAGTGCCCGGCAGCCAGGGGACATTCCAGGGTGCTGAGCTGGAACCGTATTTAAAACCACGCGGTGAAGAGGGAAACTCAATCTATTTATTTTGCTTCCTAACATGCGCCTTACCAAAGAGATGGAGAGTGGTGGGAGAAGGACTTCCCTGTTGGAAAGGGAAGCCGGGGAAGAGTGCAAAGCTCTGCCTTTGCCAAGGTAAGCCGAAAAGCTGAATAATGTCAAAAGCAGCAAAAGACACCCCGGTCCACCCATCTCGTGCAGGCGGGAAGCCTGTTCCTTGCCACTGCGAAGCTCCGCGCCTCTCCTTCCCTTTGTCAGAAATAAATTTGCCCTAACAAAATTAGGTCTGTCCCAGCAGGTTATTAGTGAGCTGAATATACAGCGCAGCCTCTGAGCTCACCTCCTAAAATCGCTCTGTCCCCACTGAAATCCCTGGGGATTTTGCCACTGCTTTCAGGGGAACCAGGGTTTATTTGCAGGTTCCTAGGAGGCTCTGAAGTTGCTCCTCCAAAAAGGAGAGCTGTTCCGTTGCGTTGTCTGTAGCTTGGATATTTATATTGCTGTACCGGCACGTTGCTGTGAGCTGTGAACGCTTACAAGTAACATCGATGCTCACAGGGGTCAGCCTGTTCTGCTGATTAAAGTTTAAACTAAGCTTAGGCTTAGAAAGATACATCAGTGCATGGAAAGTTAAATGTTTAAACCTGAATACGTGAACTGAATACAGAAAAAAAAAAAAAGTGAGATGATAAAGACACATCTCAGGCACCATTTGTCACTGATCCATTTGTCACATCCTAAGTTATGAAGTGCCAACAAACTGGTTATCCTTCACTGTGAGTTTCTCCTTCCACTGAGCACTTTGTCCTGTGCCCCATTTTCTGGGAAAGGTTGGGAATACTCAGTTTAGGGTTGAACAGGGAAAGTTTATCCGTACTGTAAAGTTCCTTTCTGCTCGGAGTTACCAAGTCGCATACATGATAAATGTAACCCAGTTGTGCCTGTGTTTCTGTCACCACTCCTCTCAGATTGCAGCCTCATATGATCTTAAAATAGCATTGAAAAGACATTAGTGCATACATATACCTCTATACCATATGCTAGGGATAAAGGAATCTAATTGGCTTTTCTTTTTTTTTGGATGTTTTATAGTTTTAATCTGAAAATATATTTGACTCTAGTTATGCAAACAGTCATTCTTGTCCTACTCTTTACTTTGTTAAGGCCTTAGAGAAAAACTTGCGGTAATGTAACATGAATCTTAAGCTGGTTTATCCTTGAGTATACCCACAGAATCAACCTTTTGGGGATTGGTCCCTCATCTGTTGAAACCAGCTCTCTCCTAGTGTTTCCACAGTATAATTTGCTCGAATGCACCTCAAAAGGTTACGGCGACGTGTGTGTGATCCGTGGTACTTGCGTGGTGCAACTGTGGGCAATTGGGTGCTCGCTGCTTGCCACTTTCCGCATCCACTGATGCTTTCCAATTGCATAGACGGAAGTGTTCATGGTAAAACCGTGTGTTGGATATACAGCACTGAGAAAGCATGTGCTGAGGCACGATGAAGCCGTGCTGCTGTCCGGAGCGATGCAGTTTCCATATGTCCCTCTCTGCACACAAATGTGTTGGATTCCCATGCAGTCCTGCCCGCCCAGCAGCGTTTGCTTGCTCAGCCCATCAGGAAATGAAAACACTTGCATGCAAGTTGTGTGTCAAATCCCTCCTAGACAGCACAACTTGAATATCAGATTATACTTTTCAGTTAACCCAGAACGTGAAAACCTTTTGCAGAATGTTTTCTCGGTTCTTTTCTTGGTTATAAATGTTATTTGAAGAAATGATCAAATATGAACAGTAAAATCATGAGCAGCATCTGCTTAGAAAATAAGCACAACTGTCTCTAGCTCAGTATAATAAAGTGGCTCTGCACATGGTCGACCTTGGTCATTACTGTGATAAACATGATTAAAATAGTGAAGAAAAATGCTTGTATGACATGAAGAACATAGGAAATTGTATTTGCTTTCCTTGCTTTTATATATGATATATATGAGCTACTCATGTGAGATTTTATGTGTGTTCTTGCTTAAAGCAAGAATCTGTGGTTAAGAAAAATTAGTTCCTTAAAAATGAGAAAAATGTTCATAAAACTTCTAATCATTTTGCAGTATTAGAAAAACATAGTCAGAGCTCCTTTTTTAGGCCGCTATCTCTTCGTATATTTAGAACACTTTATTTTTCACCCTGTCTCTAAGAATTTGTTGTTGTCCCATTTTACAAAAATATTTATAACATTTCCTTTGGTCTGCAAATAACACGCTCAGCTGGAGAAAATGGTAAGTTGGGACTCAGCGGTCTTAAATAGCAGCTGGTTTTGCTGGTAAAAATCCACATCCATGTTGAACCGTGGCCTCAATGCACTTACATTCCCAGCCCGGGGTCTCAGCACCAAGAGTGTTCATGGGTTCTCTCTGTTTGGGGACCGAGTACAGGGAATTTGTGACAGTACCTTTGCAGTCGAGGGTTACGTGCCCAGCTGGCTCTTTGGTCTGGTGGCACCGGTACATCTTTTATGCCATGTTTTAAGTACGAGCCAGTGGCACGGGCAGAAGTTCCTTTGCATCCTGAGTTTTAAGCCGTTCTCAGAAGCGAAGTTATTGATCAGGCAGCCTGGGGAGCAGTTGTTGAGGCTGAAGCACAGCATCTTCTGGAGGAAAATTAGCATTATTAGCACCTCGGGGGAAGTCTCTCCTTATGTGCTGTGATTTTGGAACCCTCCTTAAAACCCATCTGTTTCAGGCTCGCTGACAAATAAAAAAGCCAAGCATCTGCATGCCACTTGTTTGTGTGCACATCAAAGTACTAGAATGGTCAGGCGTGCTCTCTGGCGGACCCAAATTTATTATTTTGTTCTGCTTTTTGAATCCCAACAATTTTCAAGGCCAGGCTCTTTACAGAAGGAGCAGGTCCAAAATATAATTGGGAACATTTTGCATGTTTTTGGACCATATGACGCATGCGTCACCCGTCAGGACGTTTTGGAGTGCTGGAGCTTTTCTTGTCCCCTTTGACGCTCAAAGCCACCCTCCTTTGACATAATGTTTTGCAAAACGCTGCAAAATTGGGGTGAGGGTGATGGGAAGAGGATCAGCAGCTGTGGGCCAGCGAGGTGACGGTGACACGAGCCCTGGCACCGCTCGCTTGGTGCTTTCAGCGACGCCACTTCCCATCTCTTTCACACTCAAATCCTCAAAGAATTTAAATGTCTGCAAAATGTTTTGCGACTCTCCATTTTTAGATGTAATTAACATTTTTACATTTAGGCGTAAAAATACACTTAACTAATGGCATGCAAGATCGCTATGTTTTTATTGCAATTTTATATTGTGTGTAAAGCTGTAATCAGTCTAATACAGCTCACCGGACCTAAACAGGGAGTACACTGTTAATAGCTTAGGAAATGGTAAGGGATTTTTTTTTATTATTTTTCCCTTTTATTGCCCTCATGTATCTGGTAACGCGGATCCGACCCCAGCCTCGAAGCCTTTAATGCAATTATGCTGGACAATACTTAAAACCGGGAACAGATGCAGCCCCCCTGACTCTCGGGCACGTTTCTCCATGCACATGATCCCCCTGGCTGCCTTTTGAAGTCCTCCCGATCCAGGAGGTGGAATTTGCTTGGTATGGGCTTGGAAATGGAAATAGCTCAGCAAGGCCGGCGACAGATGGCCAAATCCCGGCTGGAACGCGCGGGCCGCTCCGCGTGCGGCCCAGCTGCCCCGGGCGCCGGCGAGGCGCTACCTGCCCCGTCCCTGTGCCTTGGCCCCAAAAACTCCGGGTGATTTCCCCGGAATGGGGAAAAAAAGCCAGGGAAGTTGAAAATGAGCAGTAGTGTCAATAATATTTATGCTGTCGGTTGAGCGGAGTCTACTGCCTCGGCTTGCTCAGACACAAAGCACAAGGTGAGCGTCACCAGTGAGGATGTTGGCTTCCTAGTGCCATGGGGACCCTCAAATGCCCAGTGAGATACCAACCAAAGGGAACTGGCCTTTGGGTTTTAAAAACACTTTTAATAAAATGCCTTGAAAAATGGTGTGTTCCCACGTGAGTCCAAGTTGGGAAGATCTGCCTTTAAAGACCTTTAGGTCTTTTTCTTTTCCCTCCTTTGTTTTTCGTTCACTTTCATATCCTCAAAATAAGCAGTCTGCTCACGTCCTGATTCCTTTAAATCGGATGGTGAATTTTGTTGGAAAACAGTGTGAAGTTGAATCCCCGAGCTGCCGTGTCCGGTGCTACCCTGCGTTCCTCAGCATCTCCTCGCTTTGCTGGCTCCCCAGTGCCCTGCTCCATTCCCTTCACCTTTGCTCGGCTCTCGGCACCTCCCGCCGTCTCCGGGCCCATGGCATTAAGGAACAGTGCCCTGCAGTTGAGTGCCGTGACTAAAGTCCCAAATGTGCCGTTTCATTTAACTAACGTAAAAAGGCTGGTGGCTGGTTTAAGGAAAGTTTTCTTTAAAAAAGAAAAAAAAAAGAAAGAAAGAAAGAAAGAAAGAAAGAAAGAAGGAAAAAAGGAAAGAAAGAAAAACCCTGCAGATTTCCATTCAATTCAAAACTAAATTCCTATGGGGGGACACTGAATGGAAATCTACAAAGTTACTGTTTTAGAAGGAATGTGGCCTGGTTACGAAACTTGTTAGCACTTGCATGTGAGTCTGAATTAAGTTGTATGTGAGGGTGCCTGTGTTTGTGGGGAGATGGATAGACAGACAGGTGTGTGTATTGGAATCTACTTAATCTTCAGTTTCTTAACTTTTAATAACAAGGGTCTTAGTCTGTTTCCCAGTGCAGAAAAAGCTAGTTCATAAATATTAACTCACAGCTTGTATATTCAGATTTCTAAACATAATTAATCACAAAACACAATGTAGATGCTTTTTTTATCTGCTGATATATAGTGGGAAAAAAAACAAATTATGTGGGAATTCTGAGCAAAAAAAGTGGAACTGAGCTATTAAAGTATATAGGATTAGGAGATATGATTTCATATTTATAGCAAGATTCTGAATAGGGAGAAGTAAAGCTAAATTCATGGAGTATGGGAAATTATTAGACAGTACAGGACTATGTTCATTTTAACCAGGCTGTGGTTTACAGTCTGTTGTTCTCAAAGATATAAAAAGCAGTGTTAGCTCAAGCCTTTCTGCTTATGGGTAAGTAGCACCATTACTTCTTTTTCTGTGACTTTTGGTACTTTAGTTGCATTGTTATGAGTTGGTTTTGTATTTGGAAAGCATTTTTTAAATGTTAAAAGAATAGCTTTGGAAGACTGTTCTTTTAAAAAAAAAAACCACAAAACCAATCCAACAAAAAACAGTCATGCTCTTGAAACCTTTATTCTGGTAACTGTCTCACTGTTTAATTTCTCTAGAAGAAATGGCCAGGTCAGATCTGATGGTGGGAAAAAGTCCTTCTTTACAAAGGATGTTCTCTTTTCATGCATCCAAGAATGGAGCGATGGTCTTTTCAGAGAGGGCATTGAACGAGCAGCAACTATTCAGCTTTGTATCCACAGTATCTGCCAGGCTGTTCCCAGAGTCCCAGTTTCCAAGGAATCCCCCATCCTATAAATAGGGCCTATGCTCTTTGTTCCTAGAAGGACACCCAAAATTCCCTTGTGCTGAGATGAATGTTGTTTGCTTATGCCAAGGAGCTCCCTGGAGGCTGTATCAATGACCTACTTGTTCATTTAATATGTTAGGGACTTTAAACTAACCAATTATTAATGAACCTGTTGGTAAGTTTATGTTCACTGAACTTTTCATCGTGTCCTTCAGGGAACGTGCTGCGGAACAGAGGAAATTTGCTGTCCCTCCTGGTGAGAACAGGCTGCGGGAAGGACTTTCTGGGAGCAAAGCAGTCCCGTTCTTTGCTTAGGGCAGAAGCTCATAGAAATAACCTTTATTTCTCATATACCACTCCTTAGGCATGTTTACAATGTGGGCATCATTACTTCTGTGGTTACAGATGCAGAAAATGAGGAAGAGGGAGATGAATAAAGGGTCTTTTTTTACAGATGCAGAGATGAAGCCACAAAGCCCCGTAGGAGCAGATGTACTGCATGTTTTATAAGCCTTGAAGGACCTTTTCAGTTGTGCCTGATGGACTCGCATCTGCACCTGCACCTGTGCCTAGTGATTTCTGCAGAAGTGTCACTGATTTCCAACAGCCTCTTTGGGGGCCCATCTTGCCTGCAAATATTGTTGGGAAGACACCTGCACCCCATGCAAAAGAGTAACTGTGACATGTGAGCATGTAGTTGGGTTGGCCTAAATTTAGCTTTCCCAGAGCCATTTGAAGCAGATAAAATGCTATTATTTTGTGCAGCAAAAGATAATATCAACAAAAGCATCGGAGCAAACCCCAAGCAGTCGGGTTGTTTGAAACAAAGAGGTAAAAACCCTAAATCCATAAACCTTCAGCATTTGATGGGAAGACGGGCAAGATCTGGTAGTGAGGCTCGGAACTGGGGAGGGGGAAATGCCAAGTAACTCCTGTCTTTCCCTAGATCCTCAATATTGCTAGAATCTGCCATCATCGCCATCTTTACCATGCGTGGTGAAGAAGAGACCTGTCAGTACAGTCATTTCAACTGTTGAATGGGCTTCCCTGAATACTTAGTTGTTTCCCCAAGCCAAAGTGTTCTAGATAAATAGTTGCAATTATTTCCTTCTCATACTGTGTCCAACCACCTGCTTTTTTTGTGTTGTTGTAGGAGCTTGTAAAATACACCACAGTTCACAGGGTTTTTTGAACTGGAGCCCATAAGCATGGCAGGACAAATTTGGAGCTAATTTTGCAGTGGCACAGGTTGCCAGAAAGAACCATTATTTAAAGACAGCTTTACTCTTGTCATCTGCAGCAGTACTGATTAAAGGTTTTCCCTTCAAGATCTTTCAGATATCTACTGCACATGAACTTGCAGGATCTAGAGCAGAGCTCAAGAGAAGACTTGAGGTTTTTTAGGAGGAGAGAGGCCGATGTTTTTTACCTTTTTGAAAATGCTTGGAGCTAAGAACAAGATGTAAACAGGGGTCTCATTAGTGAAGCAGAGGCCCCACCAGTGCACATATTGGTAGTTATTCCGGAGAGTATTTGGGATGCTTTTTTGGGATGTTTTTTTTTTCTTCTTGGCTGTATAAGTCAGTAAGTAATACAGCAAACACATAACTCTATCCTCTCTAATATTAAGGCTTTTTTCTCTAATTTAGGTACTGGAAAGCTTCTTTTCTTAAACCTGACAAATGTAATTTTCAGTGAGGAACCGATCCTGTGGTTCCAAACCAGCACCAAGCATCAGCATGAACTCAGGATCGTGTAAGGAGGAGCAATAAACCTTGGCAAACCAGAACCGAAATATTTGCTTTACAACTCCAAATAGACCTGTAACCAGAACACATGGTTTGTAGATGGCTCTTTTCACTTCCCAAGGCAGAAGGCAGGTCTCCCTCACTGCTTGGCCGTGGGGCTCTGGAATGAGCCTTTGCTGAGCAATGTGGAGCTTCCTTCTTCTCAGTGCCCTTTCTTTTCGTTTATTCCCATTGAAAAGGACCTCCTGGAAGTCTGCAGAGAGTCAAATATACATTAGCAATAGGAGCTATGAAGAGATCCTTGAGACTCAGTCCTGCCTTGAAAGGCTGCTGCGGCATCAAGGGTCTTACACAGAGGCAGCAAGTCAGTGCAAAGCCTGACCTGAGGGAACACAAGATGTAACCCCAGCCAAACCCGAAGAAAACAGCAGAAAAGTGCTGCTGAAAAATAAAAAAACATGGTGTTAGGAAAGCGAATTTTGGTAGGGGTTGCAGGGTTTAGCAGGATCAAGTAGTTCTAGCAGTATAAAATCTCCTTCCTAGTATATCGTTTAAAAGAAATTTGAATGGAGGTTAATAGAAATGGGTTAAAATTTCATATGTATTATGCTTTCATTTTTTTCTTATTCTATTTCTAAATAGAGTTTTTAATGAAATTAGTATTACCAGACAGTCTGCTCATCTCACTTGCAATATCTCAAATGGCATTTTTCCATTTCTTTAAAATCCTTTGGGCTGCCTCCTATTTAGAGGAATGAGAAAATTTAAATATAAACATGAGATAAGAGATATCCAAAGATGTGGATATATATTTATTTTAAGAAATTGAGAATTTAGGACAGGACAGGCACTTATTTTTTTCTTAGGAGATAGAAATCCTTATTCTCTGCTTTCTTCCAGTAAAATGCAAAGATTTTTTGTTTGGTTGCAATAGGTAAACTATTGGTACATACATGGTAGGCAAGAACAGTGACTTTTAAATACCTAATGCTATTTAATATTGAAAAATGATTTTTACATGAGATAAGGGGAGAGAAAGGGTGTGTGTGCCCATGTGTTTCATCGATGCTAGGCAATGGGGGAGATATTGCCTCTTGGAGCCTGCCTCTCATATGGCTCCTATACTAACTGGAACGGATGGCATCACATTTGTTGAATTGAATTGATGCAGAATGCTAAAAATACTCTCCTTTATGTTGAACTCAATGATTATGTTCCCTAGCTGGCATCTCCACCAGACCTAGTCCATGCATTTAGATCAGTAACAAGGGCAGCGAAAGCTCTACTTTATATTTATAGTTCGTTATATTTAATTTGTTGGTGTGAGGATCTCAGGTCGCCGCTGAAGTGACTGGGGATCATTTTTTTCACAGAATTGTCCATCACTGTCTCGCCCTTCCCGCCCTAACGTCTTCTTTCCTCTCCATCTCCTGCTGCATCACCGAGAGGTGCCTTCCCGACTCCCTTGCCCTGCGCAGCGCGGCAGAGCGCACGGTGACGGTGCCTGCGGCAAGGCTGCCTGGGCTTAGCCGGAGCCCGGGCAAGGCAGCCAGCCCTGCTTGGGGCAGGACAACTTCCCATGCCCCAGGGATATAAGCAGAGTTGTGGTAGGTGCCGCACGCAGACTCCACTGGGGGCACACGCCGGGATGCCCAGGGAGCTGCCCCGCTCCGTGCGATGCTTCTCGCTTGTACAAAGTTCAACCCAACTCCTCCTCATCTTCTGACAGCTCTTGTGCTTCCAAATCAAATCACTTTTTTGTCTCCTTTGGCTCGTCTGATCCAACTTCCCTGCCTCTCCTAGCGCGCCCGCGTTGGCACAGCGGCGCGCTCTGCCCGCTGCCATCTGTGCTCCCTGCTTGCGCACCGCCACGTCCCTCCGTGCTTCCCGGCTCCTCGCAGAGCCTTTATTTATTTATTTTTAAAAATATATATATATCACGTATATTTTATATTATATGCTATATATAGATTGTAAATTATAAAATATATGCTGAGCATATTACATTTAATTGCCATGCTATGTTTGGGGGAAAATCTACGACGGATTTTCGGTAATCAAATATCATTTAAATTCACCAAAAGAGCATTCTGCCTGGCATTCTAAAACAAGAAATAATTCCTGCAGAGTAGCAGTCGCAAACCGATGCTCTCTCCAGCTGTGGCTCCACAAGGTAGAAAAGTCTTTATCTGCAGTGATTAAATGTAGCTTAATGTTACTTAATGAAAGTAGCTTAAGTTGTGCAATAAACTGGTAGGTAATTAGAATTTTTTTAAAAAAATATATTAATTGATAGGATGGTGCTAATTTTTATGTCTCTTAGATTGATGGCCATGGGATAAAGTCTGACAATAAGTATCTACCATTGTGTTGCTTTTAGAGATTTGGTTTTAGTCCGAATTTTTCTTACACTTAAATCAACACTGAAATGAAAGAAGTATTGAATTCTACAATGTGATGAGCAGCAAAATATAAAATACAGCAGAAATGCCCCCATTATATAGAATTTACTGGCCTTTTACATAGAATTTGCTAAAGTCTTTTGAGAGACAGCTACAGGTCTCTCAGACAGGACGTCAGGAAGCACATAGCTTATAAAATACCTTATTCTGTTAGTCTGTGTCTTGCTAATACACTTTTATAATTTCCTACAAAAGAGCTTGTTGTGATAATTTTTTAGTAAACTTGCATTTTGCAACCAAAAGTACAGTTAAATATTACATTGAAAACAAAGAAATCTGGAGCTTCAGTTTGTGCCATGGACTTCTGGTTGTTATTTCTGCTCTATATGGCCGTGCAGCTCCACTGTCCTATAACGGGGAAGACATTAAAGAAAAAAGCTGACAATTATCCTATATCTATCTGCATGAAATTACAAGATTCTGAGTGTGAATGAAGAAAGGAAATATTCGAGCCAAATTTTCCTTGTGTTCCAAGTCTTGAAGATAAAACAAATGCTGCTGAACATAAGGTTTTAAGGCCAAACCCAAAAAAAGGATTTAGCGGTGAGGCAGACTTCAGTGTCGAAATCCAAAATTGCACTACCAAAATATCCTCAGCGCAGCTCTGGAAGTAATGAAAATGTCCTGGCCGTCTCTCCTTTGCTCAGAAAGTCTCTCTCTCAGCTCCCCTGTGTGCCCAGCTGCCTCCCCTTGGCTGCTACATGTCTGGAAGTGGGAAGGAGCCGACCAGCACGTAGCTCGTCGGAGCACGTCCTCCCACACGCTGGCAGGGCTGTGTCCCTGCTGAGTTCGATTGCAGTAACTCTCTTTTCTTAAAATGATGCTGATGGAAGAGTGGGTTGTGCTGTTGCCTTCCGTATAACCTAGAGCCAGCCTGTTAGAGACATTTAGCCAGAAAGCAGCCGCGTTCGCATCTCCACGGAGGTCAGCACCGCGTTGCCCATCTCAGTGACGAGAGGTCACAGCAGTAGGCTGTGGAGCAGACTGCACAGGGTAATTCTTCAAGTTTGCTTCAGTCACCTTGCAGATGATTCAGTATCACACGAACTTCTTTCCTCCCTAACAGGAAAGTCCTGCACATTTGACTTCTAACTTCGCTAAATTCAAGAACAATTTACATACATTATGGCAACAAAGTCAGAGTTGAAGACTTGCTGTTGAAGACACGATGATAGAGAGTCACTCGTCTTTGCAACCCTTGTCCTTTTGGTCTCAGGGATCCAGCGTTCCTAGTTGCTTTTTCTTGGCAGCACAATCTGGCAAAGGAAAGTGGAGCTTTGGACTGTGTTGCCCGGTGGGAAGTCCAGCACACGCAGGGAAGCAAAGTTCATCCTCATAAATGCTCCATGTCCCTATCACTCTTATGTGAGGGGGTGAAATGTAGAATTAAATAGCAACAAGGTTCCTCATGTTGGGCAACAGCTTGAATTTATTCCAACTATCCAGAGCGACTATCAGAGGGTATTCCCTCTGATTTTAAGGACTAACCATTGCAAGGCTGTACTTCGCAAAGACTTGAGGCTAGGGGGTTTGGTCTTTTGGTATTCTCATTAGTTTCTGAGAGAACCCAACTGGGATTTTCTTTCAAATGCTGTTGCAGTGGCAGTGATTGATTTCCTGTCAAATTTATGGATTGTGCCGTGGCAGCATGAAGAGATTTCTCCCCAAGGATGGCATTTGTTATTGGAAACTCAGAGTTTGCTGGATTCCTGTGTAAAGAAGGAAGAGAAATTGGGATAAGTGCTGAGTACCTTCCAAGGGGCCATGTGCTGACCTCCCAGCTGCTGCGGGCTGCACCTCTCCTTCCCGAGCACCAGATTATACTCTGTTACTCACAGGCAGTAGTTCTTCATTCCCACTTGCAAGATAAGGTAGGATTAAATATAAGTAAGGTTGTCAGAGTTTGGAACATACTTATTTTTAGTAGCTCTGTGTCATGTACCCCAAGTTATATAAATGTTTGTCCCTTCTGCATTTGCAAAGGCTGCTATTCTTCCCTTGCATTTCAAGAACAGCCTCCCTAATGCATAGCTCGTGTATTTAGTGCTCTAGAAGAGCATCTTCATATTTTTCCTATTGTAATCTTCCATGAGCAATATGCCCCTGAAGGAAGGTGCTGTACTGGGAGATTTGGCTCCCTGAACTTGTCTGTTGCTTTATAGCAAAAATTATTTGAACAACACAGTCACAGTAATCTTAATGTTATAAATTCTGCTTCTTAATTATTAGGACCCAACATGCCAAGTTTGAATGAATTTGTACTAGCTAGACATTTTAGTCAGAAATATTCTATTAGCTTCTTTTAAAAATTCGTGGGTTTACATTGCTGGAGAGAAGCTTTAGTGGGCTCAGACTAGTTTCAGGAGAGTAATGGTCCAAGATCAGGCCTAGTTGATCTAACTTTTAAGGCTGTTCTTTCAAGTACAACTAGTTAGAAGATTTGCACCAAGTGATTCGCATGTTGTCAGGAGGGCTGGTCAGACCTTTTGGTGAGCTGGGTAGCCCGGCAACGTTTCTGCTCACAAGGGATAGTGTTTTATAGCCGCAGGGCTGGATTCCTTCAAGGCTTTGGAATGGGGTGTTGGAGTCAACTTCCACTCACTGCAACTGGAACAGGATCAAGCCCTTTAAAACATGCAGTGAAATGGCTTTCTAAAGCCTCTGAACTTAAGCCCAGTATTTATCAAGCCTGTGTCATATTATATGTTGAAATCAGGCAACAATTGAATTTTCACAAGGTTTTGGCAAGTAATCAGGAGAGACTTGGGGACTTCAGCCGACTTTCTCATGGAGTGAAACTGGAAGAAATATTTTTACAACACCCCATAGAGCAAAACCTGGTAGTTTGCTACCCTGTTGTCTTCCTGCAAGTTTGGAAGCAACAGGGTTCTTCGCCATGATGCTGGGTTGCACAGAGACTCTTCTCTCTGTTTATCTGTACTTTGTATTTCAACTAGTATTTATGGGCGGAAGGACCCGTCAGCTCTTCAGCAGCAGGATTATAATAAATCTGGCTGAGCCACTGCTTCTCTCTCAGTGAACTAGCCCAGTGCATTCATGTTTATTGCTGGAAGCACGGGGCAGCTTTCTTAGCATCAGGGAAATCAATTGTAAAGTCTCCTTCAACACAAACTTTTGAAAATATAAAACACTGGTTAAGCGCCTTATCACTGATTAAGCACATTAAACTTAGGCTGGAGAACAAAAATCTTGAAAAAAAAGGATGAGTAAACAGATATTTCCCAATGTTTGCTTGATGGTGTGTTTAGAATGGTGAGATTTAAAAGGCGAACTGTAATCATATATGATCCATCTCTGCAGGATAATCTGTGTACTCACTTGATTATAATGTTCACATGCAAGCCTATACACTGGGATCCCTGCAATCAAGCTAATGTAAGTATTTCTTTTCATTTGAAAATGTGCCTCTTGGCTTTGCCTCCATTGCTTCAGCCAACCAGTGAGACATTTCCCTAACATCTGGAGGCTCATAGCTTCTGATAGGGCTTATCTGCTCCATTACCATTATCATTAAACCTGCTTCTTGTTTGTTTGGATGTTATCTTCTGCATGATTGATGAAACATTTTAAATCTTTGCAGAATATATATTAAAATAACAGGCATTTTAGTCTGTCGGCAGTAAGTGCTGGCCTCTGTGGAGATATTTGCAAGTTTTGTAAACTTGGAGGTGTCATCTATGCAGATCTGGAGAGAGGGCAGAGCTTTTGGGGCAAACTGGGGCCTTCCTGCAGGTTTTAAAACCAGCAGAGTTTTGTGTCTGTGCCCCTTGGAGTTTTGCAAGAGCAGAGCATGGGCGGCAGAAGGGAAAGTGTGGGAACATGAGCAGCAATGCTGCTGTCTAAATACTTTCAAAATGCCCAGGGGCAAATTCTATTAATTAAAAGAAATAGGAAACTCTGTGGGTCTCTACTTCCATGGGAGTTTCCATGCGGTGTGCGTGTGCTGCTTGAAGGACTGCTTTTTTTCTGCTTTGAGGCTGGCTGTAGGCCCAGAGCTCCCCTGTTTTCCCCATTTTGGGGAAATGCATCACTGCCGGGATTGCAGCTCTGGGTTGAATCTGCCTGCCCAGGTGCCTCTGTGGGTTTGATACCGTGCACCGTTCGTACCCTGCTTTCTGCAGGTGCCGAACACTGCCAGGGTCACTGCATCCTCCTGAAGTCGCCTGCCCTCTGAGGTGGAGATTTTCAGCCTTGATGTGCTTCAGCGGGTGCACTGTGAGGTCAGGGAGTCACTTCACGGGCGCCAGGGATCCACGTCTCCTTTCTCCTCTCTCCTAGGATCTTCCCGGCGCTCCGTGGCCTAATAGGGTTGTGCTGCGCTGACACCGCTCTGCCCTCTCCGCTCCCCTCCCGCAGCTCCTCCCAGCACCAGAAGCTCCAAGAAGGTATTTTTATAGAACACATTGTCAACGTACTCCTAAAATTTGGCTATCCCTTTGCTGCCATATGTCCCTGGCAACTTCGTTCAGCTGAAGCAACCGGCTCCGAGGCAGCGCAGAGCTCGGAGCCTGCTGTCAACCGCGTCCACATCCATCCCCTCCCTTGCAGGCCCGAGGCCACCTGCTCGTGGGGGCGACTTCTTCCCCACATGTCTTTGGTCTGCCTCAAAGTTGTCCCCCATCAAACACTGCTATTTCTACCAACCACTGTTGTCTTTCCGTGTTGTCCTCTTCCCTCTCTGATCTTCAGCTAAAATGAAAACAGGATAGAGGTGCCAGCTCTGCATGATAGTGATTGGCATAAAGGAGCACGTCCCAGGTAACAGGTAGTCCTTATTCCTCCAGTCAGCCCTACTGATGTGAACTTGTGCCTTGTCTTGTGTCTTTTCTTGGCTCTGAAGTCACAGCTCGTATTTGAAATTAGATTTTCAGTTTTGTGGTAGATCCCACACTTTTGTGAATACCCGTAATTAGCACAGAGATCTCGCTGTTCTTCGTAGTCTTCAAGAAGCAATATAAAGAAATGTAAAACTTTGGAAGTAAAAAGACCATTGAAGAAAAATGTTACTACAAGTTATTATTACTACAGATGTCTTATTTAATGCTAAATTTACTGTATGTATTTGGCTTGCCATTATTTTGGTGCCTGAGCCATTGCTTTCACTGAAATCAAAGAAAAAGTGTCTGAATCTCTGAAAAGAAAACCCATTAGTTTTAGGGATGGTTTCAGATATGAAATTTCACTTGGTGATTGACAATCCAGTGACTCTACTTTTCTTTTGTGTTTCTTTCCCCTAAAGTAAACAGAAGTCAACCTTTCAGTGCACATTCAACGTGTTACTTTAAGACTCCTTTAATCAGGCTGCTTAATGGATGGATGGAATAAGGTGCAAGTAGAGCAGATGTCTAACTTCTCAAATTTGGATGTCTAACTGCTGTCAGCCAGATTTATATTTGGAGCCTGAAATTGGCAGTTAATTAAAATACCAGCCTCGTGTCCCAGCGCGTGCCAGAGTGGCAAGGGGGACGGTGGGAGCGACGAGGAGCTGCCCGGCGTTCCTGGGACGTGCAGGAGCTCTGTCAAAAAATGCCTTGACGAACCTGTTCAGCTCGTTGGCCAAAAGTGGCAGAAGACGGGTGCTCTCTCTGTGCCAGTTTCCTGACAGTTTAGTGAACTGAGCTGCTCCGTGGAGAGGCTGGATAAATGTCCAAGCTGCTGGAGAGAAGCAGTTGGGACACTCCTGGAGCGCAGACCTGTCCCTTTCTGGCGGGCCTGCTCTTAGATCTGCTGAGACTGCTAGTAAATCTCATTTTAATCAGGAAAACGGCCTTTTAGATAGTTCATAGATCAAGATCTAACTTAATCTTATAAAAGTCCTTAAACACTGCTTTTTTTTCATATTCATAAGTGCGCTCTATAATTATAATTCTAATTATCTCAATAACAGGATTTGGATTACAAGCATTGCATAGGAAAAGTACGGAGTTATTCACTCTGCAATCTATAAAGCAGCTCATGGGAAAAGCACAGCATCCGTGCAAATCTCAGGAATACTCAAAATATCTTTACTGAGTTTTCTTTATTCACCAGTAGTCAGTTTTTAATCAGCCAGTAAATCTGCCTTTTCTGCTTATCAATATTAGTTGTCTTTATGTCGATGAAATTAATTTGTCTTTTGCAAATATTGCCGTTAAGAGATGATCTCGTGGTTTCTTCTCCAGGCATTGTGTTCTTGCTGCAGCTGTGGTCTTTTCTTTGTTTTCTTTTTCCCACTCTTTTCTTGTGGCTCACATAAATCTTTCTGGAAAAAAAATGCAATTTTGTGAGAATATTTCAACTTGCTCTTTGGGGAAAATTATTTTGACCTACTGTTCAAAGGAAAAAAAATATCACTTTTGAAAACAATTAAATCTTTAGTTTATAAATACGATTGTTTAAATTTGTTTTTCTGACAGATGAAAATGGAAAACAAACAAACAAACTAACCCCAAACCAAAACACTAGAATCAAGTACAGTACAGCTGAGTACAGATTTTGTACCTTTTTTAGGAACATTAATTTGATTAATCTTGAAAACAAAAAAATAGAGAAGCATAAATTGATTAGATTTAAGTAGGAAAAAAAATCAGAAGACACTAAGAGATACAGCTGGAATTAATGAACATGAGCATTAGAAAAAAGGGGTCATCTTCTTCCCAATATTTCATCATTTTAATCTAAAATAAGAAAGATTTGCTAGCACATTTTGTGCAAGTTTTTAAAGTTCTGCTCATTTCCACATAAAGTAAATCAAGATGCTGAGAATGACGTACCTTGACCAAATATTTTAATAGTATAAAGCAGCATACAAACTCAACTATTTTCCATCATATTATTTTAATAATAGATATTTTACAATGCTGTAAGCTGCTAGACCTCATGAATCCTCCAAAGAGCTGCTGTTTCCTTCAGCTGAATCCCTGTGAGCAGGCTCTGACTCCAGCCCTCGGTCCGTTTTCCCTGGCATTTCAGTTTTCCGTGTGATGCGGTGCCATGGATCTGACAAGGGCGTGGGGACCGCGTGGCCCTGTGCCCTGCAGCGCAGGCACGAGAGGATCCCAACTGATGCCCGTTATCTCCTTAGCCCCCGGCTAGGCTGCTTGGAGCGGCTTTGGGGAAGGCCCGGAGTCGTGCTGGGGCACAGCAGGATAAGGCACGGCTGGTCACGAGCCCCTGCCCGCGCTCGGGGCCGTTCCTTTGGGAAGAGGCAGTCCCGCGTGACTTACGGTGCAGAATTAAAGCATTTCTCACAGCAAGCGCAACGCTACGCTGTGTGCCCCAAGTGTCAAAACTGCCTTTTGGTAACTCACCCCTTCTTTATTTGCATGTAGTGCAGTGTCCCACCCAAGTTAGTGCTTTGCCATCTGATTCACTAGGACCACCGATTTCTCTAACGTCTTTGCTTGTTTTTATCCTTAATGACCTACTTTTCACACTGTGGGCTGAGTACGCATCAAGGAGAGCAGAGTTAGAGTTCTGTTCTGACTCAGGCAGCCAGGAAAGAAAAAAAATTAGCTGTAAAATCTGGCTGCCAAATCTCTGTTGTTTAGCAATGCGTGACTTGGAAAGGATCCAAGGAGTAAGTTTGTACGGCTGATATTTGAAAAAAAACACCTCCCTCTCCCAAATAACCCCTAAACAAAAAACTCTTCTGCTTCGTTACTTCCAGAGTAATTTGATTTCATCTGGGAATTACCAAGATGCCATAACACGAGAACCCCCCAACACCAACTTTTCAGAGGCGCTTTCAAAGGAGAGCTGCTCTTAAGGGAAACTTGATATTGTAGCAGTAGAAACCGGTTTAGATTTATATTTAGTGACTTGCATACTTGCTCAGTGATTAGACTGTTTTCCATTTTCTGGCATGGCTGAAATGGTATGTTAAGACAGGATATAATCCTTTCACACTCTGTAGGCAATGTCACAGTATGATGTTGGCACCGCGTTAGGCTTCCTTAACCCTAGAACATGTTGCATATTCACTCTTGGCAGCCTTGGAGAGGCTACAGGCAGTAACCCAGAAGTAATCTTATTACCTACAACCAACTATATCACCATGGAACGGGGGGCTGAGTACCGGGGGAGACAGTCACAGGCACTTAAGATGCAGTTAAAAACTGTTGCTTTACTCATTTTCTTGAGTCTGAAGGAGATTTCTTCAACCTCCTTCTGCAACTGATGGTTTCATTGAGAATTTTCCCAAAATAATGAACATTATAAACTGTGCTTTCAATACGCTCACTTGCCTTTTAAATGAATGTTGCAAAAAGCTCATCTAAATAAATGTGAGTGGTACTAGTACCCATATAGTCTCTGCTCTTTAGAATTATTAACATTCCCAACTTGGTCAAAACACTTTTCATTGTGGATTAGTGTACCTGCTTGCACAAGAATTTCTTTGCCATTAAATATTTCTGCAAATTTGCCTCCTTTCTGTCTTGCAGTGCATGACTCCTCAAGGATCACCTTATTCACGCGCACTAATAACTTGGAGATGGTCACAGGAATCAAACATTGTTTCCATGTCATAGGCTTTTGTTGCTTAAAAAACAAACAAAAGAAATAACCCAAAGTAGGTTATCACTAACAGCCACTGTGAATCTCTGTACAAAAGAGGCTGGGTTTACTCTGTTGCCCATTCAAATATTCTCTGTTTATAAGTTAGAAAAATGATTTGGAAGGCACTTTAGAAGGGACCCTAGAAGATACTGTGGCCGGGAAGCACTGATTCTGTTGAATAACTTTGTTCAGGCACTCTGCAAGACTCACTGTGAGAGCCCAGCTGGGTCTGAATACCGTGTTTAGGAACTTCAGGAGGCTAGATAAGAGTGGCAGGATGCAGGCAGATGTGTAAGATGAAGTGCACATTCAACTGCAGATCCAAAGCAGAGCTCGCGCTCCCCCAGCGCGAAGATGTTCACCACAAACAGGCTGTGACGTTCACAGGCTCCCTATTCCTGTGTGACGTTCACAGGAATTTAAATGCCTGTTTTTAATGTGGAATCAATCACTAGGTGATGTGAAAGAGAAAAAAAAGAAACTAAGGGAATTTTGCTGTGACCTTTGCGAACGATGGAGGGCTATAGCTCTGTACCAGTTCTAGGCAGAGTATGGAACACGCACTAAATTAATCTTGTGGAGACTTCATTAGAAATGCTAAAAATATTGCAATCATTGTGGAGGGAAAAATGTAACTTCTTTCCTCCTCTTACATGCACCAAAGTAAAACAGAGTGCAAATAGGCTTTGCCTTTGTGCTGCCTAAATGCCAGGACACGCATTCAGTGCCCCTCTTGGTCCCCGATGCTGCAGGTACAGGAGCTACCGAACTGCTGAACAGCAAAGACCTGCTTGTTAGCAGGGAAGGGAATGACAGAGAGGCCTCCCCTTCCTTGACACCGCTGATTAGGTGTTTATCATAAATCTCCTCTGGCAATCGCTCCATGTACATCTGGCTTCTATGCATTCTGTAGAAAGTTCCGTGGGAGGCAATGTCAAATATCTTATCATTAGTATTTCAGAGTACTTAGGTGCAGTCATCACTTCTAATAACTTAATCAACCTCATATTTAAACTGTTTTTTCTGTCCCAAACTATTCATTTTCAACCTTTACTGTTACTTTTAATGAATCAGTAAGTGAAGGGAATTGGTCAAACTTTGCATTCATTATTAGTCATCGAGATTTTTAGGTATTTTCCAGCATATTTTGCAAGATTTCTATTGTTCTAACTAACCACAGCTGCAGCTTTAAATTCAGAAAAGTAAAGTGTAACTACTTGAGCCATGGAAAAATCTCAGTGACATATCTATTAAAGAATGGCAGAAAAAGAGACAAAAGACTTCTCTAGACTTTTGGCTTGTCTTGGGATTTCCTTTTGATGTTAATGCCAGCAGAGAAAACTAAATTGTTCCAGTTTTTGTATGACCCTTAGCCACATCCATGAGCCCATCAGTCTGTTCATGTCAATGAATTACTATAGTTCAGATGCATTAAAATGGATAATTTGGTTCAAAATTGATTTGTTTATGAAATAATTCATTCTTTTGCATGCTTGTGATGGAAACTTGATGCTTCCTTCGTGTAGTTATTATATTCTCTGGACATGGATATGACATGTAATCTGCTGTACAAGTGAATAACTGGAAGTGAGATCCATGTTGTTTGCATTATATTTGTTGATTTTAATTATTACCATCACAGGGGCACTTGCGTTACATTTGGAGGATCAGGCCCTGAAACTGCTTAAATGTGACACATATGTATGGTCAAATAAAGGTTTAAAAAGTAGCAGCACAGAAACTGGAAAGACGAAATGGTCAAGTTGTTTGCTCAACAACATTTCTTTTTGCATCTTTCTTATAAATAACATCCTGTTCTTCCACAAAAGTCCACAAAAATCCATTCCTTTCAGGAGCCTGGCACAAAGGTATCAATTATTTCTGCCAACAGATCTTTTTATAGACTTTATAGCTGTGGGCCCAAATAAGCTGCTATTTAAAGCGTGCGGATATTTTTATTGTCAGTAAGATGGCAGATCACAAGTGTAGTAACCCCAAATTATAATGTTTAGGGATTGAATTTCTTGAGCTTAGTGCCCAGAGCGATGAAAGATTAATTGAAGGGTTTGGGAAGATGCACAATCTCTGTCATACAAGTCCGTCAGTTCACTTCAATATTCATCCACTCACTTCTACCTTCTTTTCTCAGCATACCATTTTTTGGGGGCCAAATATACTGGAGAGAGCTAGATGTGCAAATAATTTAAGGTCTAGGTAGAAACTGCCAATGGGATAAACACAAAGGCAGTATATAGAATAATTCACTTACTTCAAAAATATTTTCCCTTTTCACGTTCTAGTTTACTTTGGTGGAAATTTGCCATTTGGGATGTACTAAATCCTGGGCAAGGTGAGTTTGCAGGGCTATGGCAGGCCCTCGCTGGACATTTCAGTTCCTTTAGACTTATTTGGGAAAGCCTGCAAGGGAGAGTGAGAGCCCGAAACACGACTGGAAAACTCAGGCATGTTTGAGAATGTATTTCCTCCCTTCGGAGGATTTGGTTTCCAGCAAAGTGCTCCCCGGACCCTCACTCTTGCTCGCCAGGTGCAGCTTTCCAGCCCTGCCGAGCACTAATTGGGTCCCACCTGGTGCGGTTTACGGCTTTGCCCATTCCTGTAGCAAAACAATTCCGACTGGAAGGTGTCCCTGAAGAGGGAGAAGGGAGAGCGGGCCGGGGGTGCCCCAGGGACGCGGCGGGAGGTGCGGTGGCTTTAAAAGCGCCGTGCGCGACTCCCTGCGCAGCGCCCGTCATAAACACCCTGCCCCGGCGGCTGCACGTGTCCCCCTGCTCAAAAGGAGCCTTTAACTACTGCAGCCGTCAGTAATGTAAAGCTGCTATGGGGACACGGGTTATTGCCCATGCACGGGTGCTGGGGCATTCTTAGCAACTTGGAAAAACTCTCTGCTCCTACACACGTAGCTCAGGGCCGCCTTTTCCAACAGACTAACTAAGCGGGAGGCTCTGTGCACTCTCTGCAATAAGTTATAGAGCCTTTTGTCACCGGGAGAGCCTCCAGACCCTGGCAATGTAATGATCTACCACTAAAAACCTTCTTTTTTTTTTAATCAAGAGAAATACCATCACAAAGAGAGCCTGAAAATTCACATGGCCGGGTCTATGTGGTGTCTGGCCTTCTCTATTGCAGAGAAAACTGGGGACCTTGATGTACTTTTCTATTTAAGGACAAAAAAAAAAAGAAAAAAAGAGAAATACCTGAAACATGAATTTATGTTGAGTGGCTAAGAATTGTGCACATTTATTTTTTAGATCAGAAGAGAAAAGGATTTCTCAATGTCATTAGTTACGTGGGACTGCTTGGGCTTGGAATTACTCGCGCAGCCCACAGGTCCGTTGAGCAGTTAAATGTCCCAAATCCCTGAGCGTCCTAAATCTGGGATAGCGTTGGAAAGAAAGTAACAAAGTTAGCAGAGAAATAAAGATGGTAATTTGTTTGAGAAGGGAAAAACTGGCCTTTGAAAGCCTCAGTTGTATTTTCTGATTCGAGGAAAAGCCCATTCCTCTCTCCAGTGCTGTTACCTGGCCCCACAGAGAAATGTTTTAATGCATTTTTAGAAGGGGAAAGCAAAGAACGCGCTGCTGTGCTCTGCGCTGCATTATTAAAGCGGTGATGTCGGGGCGTTGCGGTGCAGCACAGCGCCTGGACCTTTGCACTTTGTTTAAACACACGTGTCTTGGAGAGCAGATTACAGCAGGATAAAGTACAATATTGCTTTGACTTAGGCGAGCTTGTGTTGAAAACAGAATGAAAAAAAAAAACCTAAAACTAAAAATGCCACTGATTATGCTTGCTAAATTTAACTAATGTTAATGTTTGGTTTGTTAGCTTAACCTTTGCTAGACTAAGGGCCGGTTGTCTCCTAAGCAGATGCGGTGGCAAAGGGAAAAGCTTCGGGATGCCCGGGCCAAGCTCCGGAGCTGGGAAGCGTGAGAGGATGGACGGGGGCTCCGGCACCAGCTCCAGCTGCTGCCCGCGCTCCGTCCCGCACTCCCTGACAGCGACGTGCCGGCCCCAGCTGCCGCCGCGCTCATCGAGTTGAAATGCAGAATATCCCCTAAAAGCACGGGCCGGACGGCAGAAAATAGCATCGTCCCTGGCCCGCGGCGCTGCGAGGCTTGTTCCACCGGCAATCGCAATCGCAGCTCGGGGCTGAGAGGCTCCCGCTGAAGGTGCAACAAGTTTGCTCGGCCAGATGGATAAAAAATCCATCCTGCCCGGCAGACAGACTGCCTTGCAGGACAGACACCTCGAGCATGAGCAGGTAGTTCAGCTGCAGCGCTGCGGTTTTTATTTTCCCTTCAAGTCTTTTGGGAAGGTGGGTTCAGCAGCTCAAGAAAAGAGATGCCATCGCTTCTGACAAGTTAATTAAGCTTTCACTTCTGAGTATTATATGTGTAGTGAAGGAAAGAAACTTAATTGTCTTTGCAGTGCCTGACAAAAACCCAAGGAAAAATGCCTGCATATTTTCGCAGTTTTGTCTCTATTTTTGATACTTATTCAGTGTGAGCATTATACTTTCATGGCTTTAATTAAAAGCAAAGTTTTGGAAGCTTCTCAAACGTTGGTTTTGGTACATAGACACATGCATTTAAAGCAATATTTTTGTGAAATTGAAGGCCTACGAGGAACGAGAGGGGCTTTGGGTTGGATGAGCACTGCCTCTTTGACCTGTTTAGGTGCCTCACACCTCCTGCATGCAAGAAAAGCTGCTTGCCATGAGCCTTGCTGTAAAAGCCAGGATGGCACAGAGAACATGCCCGACTTCTTGGTAATAGGGAAGAGCAAAAGTGGTGAGTATGAGGTAACAGATTATAAAGAAGTAAAGGGAGTCCTTGTGCCCTGAGAGTGCAATTAAGTGATGCAACTCCAGGCCGTGCATCCTGCAGCAAAAGCCTCATTAAGACCCCAGCTGAATTTGGGGTCCTGCCCCAAAATATTCACCGGTCAAAGCCCAGAGTCCGCTGTGTTCCCAAGGGGTTGGTGGGAGGGAAGCAGGATCGCGGATCGGGAGCATGAGGCCAGGCGGATGGGGACGTGCTACCCTAAGTGGGTTGCAAGTATTTAATGACCTATTCTTAGCAGGACTCCCAGGGAGGTTTCCATGAACGCCGCATGCAATGGAAGCCACAAAACCAGATAAATATGCCTGGAGAGAGTGTTTGAAGAATAAGGAATGTCTGCAGGGAGGTGTTTGCTGCTGAAGGACAAGCTGTTGCTTTTCTGTGCCCTAGTAGGACTTCTGAACTGCCTGTGAGATGCTCTATGCGTAAAAAGCACTTGTGCTGCTCTGTGCTTGGACAGTTTTTCCTGGAAACCCCTGTTGGAGCTCGTGCATTAAAGCCTATTCCAATCTCTGACGCAAAACTTACTGGAAATGCAGTTATGGAGCTGGGAGAAAGATAGGGATCTGGGGCAGGCCATGGCAGCGCGAGGAGCGGTGCCGAGCGCCGCGCGTGTCGGCGGAGATGCTGGAGGCAGGCGGAAAAGATGCCGACTTATTTATTTATTTTTACTGTCACTCTGCCAAGGCCTCGAAATCAGCTAGATTTCCAAGTTCAATCCCAGAAGCAGCTTTTTCCGCTGTCCTTTTTAATCGATGGAGTAATTTTTTCTTTACCCTGAGTGGTTCCAGACGCAGCGGGCTTGATGGGCGCAAGATTTGGGTTTTTTTTTTCTGCTTTTCTGTCTTGTAATCTCCTGTTTCAAGCTCCACCTAACGGCTCCGCCGCGGATCGCAGCGGGCGCAGCCGTCCCGGCCCCGCTCGCTGCCATCGCCTCCTGCCCGTGCGGAGCTGCAGACCTCGACAGATCAAATACCAGGCCAAAAATGCCATCGCTGGAGGGAGTTGGCCTCCGTTTTTATAGTAAAACACAGCCCCCAGTGCTCAGGATATTATGATTTCACCGTGTAAACGTATTATACTACAAAGTGGCCATTCATAGCAGCAGACAGTGCTTGGCTCGAGTGCTTTGCTGAACAGAAACGGTGAAGCTTTAGCTGCTTAAGAGTCCTGCAAAATGATGCACTTATTTCTCATCTCATTTTAAACTCCTTTAACAGTTTTGGTGGGAGGCAGCCTAGAGCAGAGCATTATCCTGCTTGGCCTCATCGCTACTCGAATGAGATTTTTGCATCATTAAAGCGTATCAGATGTGCTACTCCCATGCTACAGGCACAGCTACAGATAATTTGATAAGGCAAACATGCATAACATAAACTCATATCAATAATTTTTTTTTTTAATGCTGAGCATAAGGGGGAGCCTGGGAACCTTGCTTTCTCAGGAGCCCATCTGAAAAGCTGTCCAGGAGCCAAGGATTCAAGTAAAACAAGTAGGCAAACGACTCGACAAGAAGCAAGGCCTGATATCAGATTGATATGTTCCTCCAAATCGTTTTGATTTCGACACATCAGCATTTTTTCAACAAGAGAATATTTCATCAGAAACTCCAGGAACAGCTTTAGTTCTGACCTCAGTAATAATTCTTCATGGGTGAAAAACAACATTTCTTTCCTCTGTCACTTTTCCTGCCTTTGTTCTTTCCCTCTGTTGCCTTTTTTTCTGGTTCAGCTGGATTTAGAGCATGATCTCACTTCTGCCAGATCTCATAATTTGGTTGGGAGCATTCTCATATATGGGCTGCTCCTCCGAGCCGCCGTCACATGGAGGCTGCTGGCTCGCAACCTGGGCTCCGGTGGGGACGGCCGCTCCGCTCCTCGTGGGTCCCGCGGACCAAGCGCAGATTTAGAAACTAGCAGTTAAAAAGTCGTCTTTTAAAACTGCTGTATAATTTTGGAGTTAGAGCAAGAGCTCTCTGCGGTTTTTAAAATGCTGGGGCTGGCTCTGAGCCCTGTGTCTCAGTGTTTGGTTTTTCTGCTGTTGCCTAAAAACTCCACTGTTTAACTGAGGATGATGAAGCTGCCGTCAAGTTGTTATGTGACAGATAAGAATTAGCGTGGCCTGTGCCAAGAGAACCCCAGAGGAGAAGCAGGTAGAGAGTGACTGTGTCTCACTTTCTCCCTGTGTGTCCTCATACACACGTCCAAACACATCTAATTTCCCTGCCCTGTGTCTCTTCAGGAGTTAAGGAGCGATGGTGCAGGTGTCCAAGACGTCGGCATACGCTTCCAGTTAGGGATCGTTGGGAGGGGTGGTTAGCCTCACATTAACCTTTGTCCCACGCAGCTCTGCTCTTGTGCAATTGTGCAACCTTTAGGACTATGAATCAGAAATGCTGGACCAGGAACCTGAAGTTATGTGTATTAAAAAAAAAAGCAGCTAAGTAATTAATTCCACATGACAGATGAGTTTCCTGAGGAGGCAGCTGTTCGTCCCCTACTTTTTCATACCTATTTTGATATAGGTTTTAGGCCAAGAACACAGGGTTTACTGTTGTCTATTTTTTTTAATCTAGTGGCACACTAGTATTAAGTGCACAGACCAAAGTGGGTAGAACTCGCTTAGGTGGCCCTCATACGTCCAGAGCAGACAGGGAGCGAATAGGAGCTACCTCAGGTAGCTGCCTGCTGGGTTCCCCATCTTTGTCCAGAGCATTCCAAGCAGCAGCCTGGAACATGCTCAGAAGCAGGGCCGAGAGGGTGGTGTCTAGGAAGACTTCTGCTCTCCCAGCAGAAGAGACTGTTCTGGATCATATTTATGCTTTACTTGCTGATCATGTACCCAAGTTGTGATCAGGTGCCTAAACCCCTCTGTGGGATGCAGTACAAGCAAACCAGCTCATCGCTAGAGAACTGCCAGCTTAGGTCTAGATGTTACTTGCTTTTTATAAAGTAACATTTTGCTTTAAGAGGTTCTAAGCATACACTTTTTTTTTGAAATGGCACCTAGAAAATGTGCACATGCAAGAAAAACAGAAGAGTTTTCAATCTATCACACTTTCCCAATGTATTTATAAAAAGTAGAAACTGGTGAGTACTAATTTTTAATTACAAGTGAGTTATTAAATAAATCAATGGAAACTATTTATTGCAGTGCAGTTGAAAATGGTAGAATTCACCCTAAAATTGCCGCGTTCCCAGAGGACAGAGCAGGGACATACAGACCTGTGGGTTTCTCAGAGACTAATGCTCTGCCTTTAGTCTCTCTGGCAGTAACCTACTTTTAGGAGGTTAAGTACTCATTAAGATAAGATGGAGCAAAAGATTGAACACATTGTAGAGGAACATTATCCATAAACTAATTTAGTGCTCAGTCACGTGAAAGCCCAGCCTCGCTGTGCTCACACAGCACACCATAATGACACGTTTCAGGGTTGCAGCTGAGAACATATTTGACAGATTTGTTCATTGTGCAATCACATTTGCTAATGTTCGGTTTAAAACAGTAAAAAAAAATCAAGGCTTGTTGGAAATATTTTCTTGGTAAAGTTTGTAATGGGTCTTAATATTGCCTGGTAGGAAAGATGGGCACCAGTCAGTAGGAGAATGGCATCGTGAGCCTTGCAAAATCATCACTGCTGAGGGTCTGCTTTGCTTCTTGCCCTTTCCAAACTCTGCTTTCCCTTGATCTACAAGGGTTCAGCTCTGGCTTGCCTACTCATCCATCTCTAGGGAGAGGCCGATGAGTTATTTGGGCTTTAGGTGTGACGTGGTCATAGCTGGGAGAGCCGTATGTCCCTGTGCCTGCCTGGGTCCCACTCGCTTTCGCGTCCATGAAAACGCCTACCCAGCCAAACATCCCCTTCCCGGGCTTCCCCCTTTCACAACGAGCTCCCTCCGACTTGGAGCTGGATCATTTCTTGATACATTGCAAGATATCTGTTTCAGGGCATTTTTGGAGAGGATTGTGAGATCCCTTCCCATAGCAATGAATGACTAGAAAGAAATTTCCATAGGTGTTTCCTGGCCGAGTCCCTGCTGGAACGATCATTTTGGTGCTTCTGGGATTTCATTATATTGAATAGTTAGTGAAGGTGTCAGGAGAATTTGAGCTCAGGAGAAGCATGTCCTTAGCATTTCAAATTCTTATAAATAAATATCCTGCGATCTAAGTTCTGCGAGTGATTTAGGCATCTGGGTCTCGGTCCCAGACGTCACCAGCAGCAGCCGCTTCATGGCAGCTGCCCTTGGAGAGGCTCTTCCTTCGGGGCAAAGGCCAAATAATTAAAGGATAGAGCTCAGCTATCTCGCAGCACTTGATAATTGTTCCTAAATCTTTATAACTTATTCAAGAGTTTTCTAAACTTTCAGAATATCTATAGGTAAATTACACAGATAGGATGGTGGTGGGATTCATCCGAACTCACGCACTGACGTCCTCCTCCTGCAGCCTCAGTGAGTCCTGGCATTGTTATTGCAATGAAGTTTTGAAAATGTAATTTCTTTCCTATTTAAAATAGAGGTAACACTAACATTTTCACCTTATTCTTGTTTGCTTCCAGTGTTTCCATTTTCTTTTATGCACATGAATTAATTTTGCCAGGTGGATACAACAGTTCCTCTGCAAGGCCAAGCAGAGGGGAATACTGCGGCACCTTTTAACCTGCAAAACACAGTAATTTCTTAAAAAACAATCTCCTAGTTTCAGAAATACTGACAGTTCAGCACTAAATTAGCCTTCCGCAACATACCTCAGCAGTGACAAATGGTAAAAGCAGGTGGAAACAAATCTATCCAGCTGTTGCAGCCGGGGGGAGGTTGGAAGTCGTCTGAATTCAGCAGGTTTCTACACGTTACATGAAAAGCGGTTGCCTGTTCAGAATGCTGTGTTGAAAAGCCCGCACTTTCTTAATGCTTTTTTAATGAAAAATCAGCTCCAGCAGAACTTTCTCATTCCTCCCATTCTTCCAGTTTGCTTTCAGATAGTTGTTAGTTATCTGAGAGGTCACTGTAATGTTGGCAACTCAGAAATAGACGGAGCCCACTTGGAAAATCTGTTTGAGAAGGGTAAAGGCTTTTGTTTGGGAGTGAATGGCTTTTGCGAAGGGAGCTCATTCTTTACATTCTGTTCTTTGTTGTGGCGCTGCCAAGTTATGGGTAAACAAACCACTTAATGCGCTTTTCTGTGTCTCAGTTATGAGGATGACTTCCGAGGCTCCAAGGGGAAGTTAAACCTTTTCTGGCGTGTGGAAAGCCAGCCCTCAACGTGGCGAATGCTTCTTGCTGAAATCCTGCAAATATTGGGCAACCGCTTTCGAGCCGCGTGCGGAGGGAGGGGGATAAGCAGCGCTGCCAGGTGCTGCTGCCACGAGGAACAGGACAGGGATGGCGCTTGGCCGCACGGACACTGGATAAGTTAATGCCTCCTGGGCACGCTTTCAAGGAAAAATCCTCCATCCTGGGCAAAATGGAAACATCCAGCAGAAGGATAAAGAAGGGAATTGCTCCCATCCAGGCTGTAGGGATGCAGCTTCCACCAGCGCATCGGGCTGGGGGCACCCGAGGAGCCCGGTCCCCTGCGGCCTCTGCAGCAACATGTTCCCTGTCCGGAGAGGCACCGATTCTGAGGGCAACTCTTATTCCCGGAGCCCAGACAATTTCTCCTTTCATCCTTCTGCGTTTTTCACTGTCAACAATAACCGGAAAGTTTCCCAAGTAAATATTTGGTGGATGAGTCCAGCTATTGCAGATACTTTAGATGCTTCCAGGTTTTGAACGTTCTTTTTCTAAAGGGCTCGTGTTCACTTTTTTTCAAAGAGCAGAATGAATAATATTTTGTTCTTTGTATAAGGAGTTTGATTTTTTTTTTCCAAGGGAAAATTCCACATTTTTATTCCTAAGCAGAGCTGTGGAGGCTGCTGAACACTTTGAGAAGTGTGGCTCTGAGGTCTGCTAGTTAAACAGAGCTTTAAAAGTATTAGATGGGTCTCACATTAAAAATCCCTGTGGAGAGACTGGTTAATATCACATATAACATTTGCTAAAATGTCAATATTGCAATATATTTTTCCACCATAATAAATACATAATATTTATTCTTCACTACAGGCATATGCCTCAGTACAGACTGGAGTTTTTTGCACAGTAATTCTTGGGCAATGATATTTAAAGTGAAAATATATAGATGCAGAATTACATGGGGAAAAGTTTGGTCAGAGTGATAGATCCGAAGGTTCCTGCAGTTTTACAAGGTGCAGAGGTGAGTAGCAT
This sequence comes from Crypturellus undulatus, assembly GCA_013389825.1. Taxonomy (NCBI): domain Eukaryota; kingdom Metazoa; phylum Chordata; class Aves; order Tinamiformes; family Tinamidae; genus Crypturellus; species Crypturellus undulatus. The sequence goes on along the minus strand of VWPW01008057.1, from coordinate 1,649,355 downwards.
AGGTGCAGCCTGGGGAAACTGCTGTTGGAGCTGGGCTGGGTGAAGAGGGTGCCTCGGCTCGCATATTTTTGGCTTCGGGTTATCTGAAGATGCAAATGTTAATGGCTGTCCCCAAAACATGCAGTGCAGAGGCTTGTCTGAAGTCTCTGACATCTGGAGCAGCATCAGAAAAGCCACAAGGAGAAATACAGCAACTGGTAGCAAATGGAGTGAATCTGGTTGCATGGAGATTACCCACTTATGTGTTTGTTTTGGTTTGTTTTTCTAGTTCCTGTACTTCACCTTGAAGTAAGTGCACCAGGTTTACCGAAAGAGGGGCCTGTGGAGGGCACAACTGCAGAGTCGTGGACCCACGTATATCGAACTGTGCTAAAACGTTTAAATTGCGGGGTTTAAAACAAGTCTAGTCAGATTGGTACTTTGCCATCATTGAAGGGGCTGAGGAACATCTAGAAAGTTGTTACACTCGCAGAGATCTCTGCTTCTGGCACAAGGCAAGGAGCAAGCAAAGCAAGCCTCCAAGAACGAAGATGTGAGCGGCATTAGAAGTTCCCTGGCAAGGCAGCAGTTAATCATCATGTAACCTTACTGGCTCTTGGGGACTTTTCTCATTACCTTGCTTTCTAGGTGTGTTGACCCACGATTTGAAGGCACAAATATATAGTTAATTTTAGGGGAGCTGTGAATTCTGAGCTCCCAGTTCATGTCCACGCTACTCCAAGCAGAAGAAAGAAAATGGGGGCCTTTCTAAGGAACGATGCGCTTTGTGCGTCCGACCTGCAGCAGGGAAAGGCGAGCTTCTTCCTGTGCTGAGCGACTACAGCCCTTTGCGGGATCAGAGAGATAAACAGGGACTCTTAGGAGAACAGCCTCTGAGAACACAGGGCAAGATCGAGGGAACACAAAAAGCAAGAGGAGAGTTCGGCGTCAAACTGGCATACTCGCCAGCGTCGTCTGTAAAATGATATCATCTGCCAGCGAGGCTGCTGCCAATTCCTACATTTTTCTGCATTCACAAGTTACAAGTGTGCAGCTGTGAGGCTATTGAATTTCATGACTGTACATTTGCAGCTTGTGAATTTGTCAGTAGGCATTTCCATCTTGGTAATATTTGCTGAGAGCTGTGCAGCGTGTATTGCTTTTGTATTAGATATGCTTAGTACAGTCTGCAAATGCTAATCGCTGGACCATAAGAGAAGGATCTGAGGCCCCCTGTTTTCTTACCCACTTTTCATTTATATTTTTTGATTTTTCTGATCTTTTAGTCACGGCTGGAACATCATTGCGCTAAGCACTTAAATACAATTTCAATTTAGAAATACTTATACTCAAGCGGGAGAATGTCATCTAACTCGCAGTGTCTTTATTTTCTTTGCTGTTTTTGTGTTTAGCTCTAAGGAAACCTCATCCTATAGCATTCAATATCGGAATTTCCTATTGCCATTACACAAATGACTTTATTTAACACAGAAGTTTTATAGACATTAATTTGTTTGCATTTGTAGAACTGTGAAAATTAGGAAGAAAGCCTTATACACTTTTCTTTCCCCTCTGCAAATGAAGTAGGCAGAAATCCCTGTGTAAAATACTTTGCTAAGGACCTTACGGAAAATCTAATTTTTAGGAATGTTGTAAATGCATCTCTTTTAAACTGACTATTCTGATAATTCTGGACAAAATTGTGCTTACAAGGCACAGTTCTGAAGTAATGGGATATCTGTGTGGAAAAGAGAAGAGCCCTAAGAAGAAACTCTCTTTTTTTGTGTAGTGGAATTCACTTGTAATAGCTGGGCAGCTCACTTTGCCGTGGGAACTCTGCCAACAACCTAGTTTTGTAGTAAATAAACATTGCAGGGAAAGCTGGCTGAAGAGAGCTGGCCAGCCAAGTAGGCTCTTGAGCACGTTTTTATTTATTTCTTATTTTATCTGCTGTAATTCCCCCCGAGTTGTCTACAGCACTTCTACTTGCAAATGAGAGTTCATCCCACTACAGCTACAACCACCAGCTCTTCCAGCTCTCAAATCTGAATTCTGACCATTTCACCGAGTCAAATGGTAACATGCAGAGAGGCAATTTTGGAAGGTGACTTTTCAGGTCATCCTGAGCACCACTAGTGCAGTTTGCATTAGGCCCAGCTGGACAGACTGTGTATTAGGGTAATAAATCCCACCTGCTAAAGTCTGCTTGCAGCCACCTTTACAGCTTGATTTTTCCACAGAAGATCTCCTTTTACTGTGGAGGTAAGTCTTATTTCACATTCCTTATCAGTTTTGGGTTTAATAATGCTAAATGTCTCTTGCTGGCCGCAGAGAAATAACAAGCTCTCAAGTTCAAGTGTGTGGTTGTTCCTTGGTGAGCGGTGTAAGCACATGTAGGCGTCTTGTTACTACTTCTGGGCTTCTCCAAAACCTTGCTGATTGATTGATAATGCAGTGTAGTAATATTAACACACGCCTGTTCAGAAATGTGCTGCATACTTTTGGGTCTTTGAGCTCAGTTCCTCTGAAGTGCTTTTTCTTCGTCTGCCTGAAAAGATTTTTTGGCTGCGCTTCAGCCTGGTAAGAAGGCAGCTGCTCAACTTCTGACACAAACGAAGGAAATTGATGGTATGCCATCTTCCAAATTCCCTCTTCCTGGCAGGCAGGGCTAGATTGAGTGCTAGGAGCCATTTCGAGTCTTTTTTTCTTTCTTTTTAATGTTAGTTGGGCCAGGATTGGGGGAGGTCGTGGGGCAGAATCATTATGGTTGGAAAAGACCTTCATCGAGTCCAACCCTAAAGCCATCAGCCTGCTAAACCATGTCCCTAAGAGCCTCATCTACACATTTCTTGAGTACTGCCAGGGATTGTCACTGCAGCAGTTCCCTGGGCAGCCTATTCCAGTGCTTCCCCCCTCTTTCCATGGAGAGATTTTTCCTAATATCTCACCTGTGTGTGCTCAGAGGAAAACAAAAATAGCATGGTGCTCACATCCGTGCAAACAAGTAAACAAAGCCTTTCTCTCTAAATCACAGTATTCTATTAGATTTACTTCTTAATAAGGTAAACAGAACTCAGTAAGGTCAATGCAAAGTTGAACTGAAGGTTGGTTAAAATAAATCAGAAAAAACAAATCCCTCTTCAAGAATCAAATACTTGTTGGTTTAAGAGAATATGGGAATCTGGTTTTCGTCAGGATGAGCTTTCCTAGCGCGGACCTTTCTTTGCATCCCCTGCAAGGGGGACTTGCCTTGTTATCTCGGTGGAGCTGCCCTCTCAAAAAGTGCTGCTCGCTCCTGGAGTTTCTCAGGCAACTGCTAGAATATCGCCATCAAAAATAAACCTGCAAACGAGGACTGAAAGCTAGAAGTGAAATGAAATATATTGCTTTAAATAGCCTTGAAAAGTTGTTGCCTCGCTCTGTACTTTTTCAAAGCCTGTAATGATGTGCTCTGATTCCTCACCATAAATCTGGACTTGGATAAATTCAGGAATTTCATCTGCATAGATCTGCAAATTGCTGAGGTATTAATACCTGCACATTTTTTGGCACACTCTTAAGTCAACAGGCAAAAGGTTTCTGAATAAAAGCCCTAAAATTACCTTATGAATTATTAACTATTCCCTATATTATCTTTGAATTATAAATGCATTGAGGAATGGAAAGGACCATTGAAAAGCATCAGTTTCAGGTTCATTAAAAATGTAATCCAAATCATTGGAGCAGTGTACAAATCTTTTACTAAAGATAAAGACGAAGCCCTACTTTTGTATTAACTTGAAGATAAGTTCAATCCGCATGATTAAAAATCTTATTACTAACTGAAGTCAGGAAAGTGATTTATTACTGAAGCAAAATAGAAGGTATTCTGCTGCCCATAGCTGTATTTGTTGTGAAGTTTTGGATTTAATTTTGTGTATTAAGTATTTCTAAGATTGCATTAGATTTTTCTGAGAATTACAGGGTTTTACTGTGGTCTGCAACTGAGCTGTTACTTTAGGAAAACATGCTTGAACCAAATGTATAGATAACAAGAGATGAATTTTTGCACTAGTAAATTAAGGTGAAAATTACTTTATCTGATTAGAAAATGTGCAAAAAACAGGATTTTATATAAAAGAACAAAAATTAAGCCCATGCTTTTTGATAAACATAGAGACTAAAAAATGTTAATATTGTAAACTGAACTTCTAACTGTAGATATTTTTAGGGATTCTTCATGTATCAGTTAGACTGACATTTATTTTCTTGATCAATAAATAACAGTCTCAGTTTGCAGTGATGAAAGATGATCAGCTCAATGACTTTATTTCCACAAACACTGTCTGACGTAGGAAGATAAATTTAGAAAACATATATATCATTTCTATCCTTACCATACCTAAGCATATCAGTTATTTTGTGTGAGTGGTAGGCAACCACAGGGGTATCTTGCATGTGAGTAAATGTCTTAAATTATTGAATTATGCCCAACATAAGTTCCAATACTATTTATGTTACGTGCTGCAATGTAGCTGGTAGATAATACTGCATTTACGTATGTCGTAGCAGCTGTGGAAAAACTGGGTTATACACACGTGCATATAGAGACGAGACATTAAATGATGCCATCAATTCCTGCAAGCCAGCAGAAATAGCTTTTCTCTTCCTAATAGCCATGCCTGGATGGCTCCCAAGGCTGAGTGCTGGTTTTGCACATCCCACAGGAAGTTTGGATTCTCTCCTGCACCGGGGGTGGAAAGTGCCTGGTATTATCATGACAGGTGCATTAAGTATTGAAACGTAAACCTTTCCCTGAGCCGGGGTAGCATATGGGCTGCCCTGGGCTGTGCTCCAGAGGCGTGTTTGGGGAGAAATTGTCTATCTTGAGGTAAAGAAACCTTTCTGGAAATAGGCTTCTTCCAAAATTTGGCATCTTGTCAGACGCTCAAAATGTTAAAAGTAGTCAAGGAGACATGGAATAGTGGATAGAGGCAAGGAAAGCAATCAAAGGGGCATCAGGTGCTGTAAAGGTATGGGACAAATGTGTTGTGCAGCATCATGGGCATTTACGGAGGGATTCATGTGACCATTTCCAAATGGGTGTGATAAATTATTTTCTTTGGCATTTTTATTCATTTTATTTATTCTCAATTCACTGCTCCATTTCCACCTAGATCAAGTCAGTAGTGCTTACTGAGCTGAGCAACTTCAGATTCCACTCAGTAATTTTAAAATTTCAGGTATTCAAACCATAATCAAATAGAATATTTCCATCTTTTACACTTAAGGATCTATATTGTCAAAGAGTCAATGGAAAATATTGTGTATGTGCAGTGCAGAGGTGCTAACAAACCTCAGTGTGCCTTTTCCAGGGGCTTAGATGGAGAAAGCTATTCCTAGTGAAAGAGGAAAATTTCCAGGTTCCCAATGACCTAGCAGTTACTTAAGCAGGTGTGGGACTGTCAGGATGCCCTATAGCCCCTGCATATGGGCAGAAGCAACATCTGCCCTAAATGTGATAAGTAGCTGTGTCCTCAACTTCAGAGGTGTCTCAGCATACCAGAGATTATCGGAAATATTGGTGGGATTCATCCTTCTGTTTGTGCTTGGCCTATGCTAATCAAGCTAAATGATTTTGGGAGGAATAGCAGAATGAGCAAAATGTCACCAAATCATCCCTTTTTTTTTTTTTTTCTCCATAGTTTTGGTAGTTGAGGGAGGATCATCAAGAGAAGAAGAACTTATTTTCTCCAGAAAATCTTTTTTTTCTTCTTTTTTTTTCCCTCTCATGTTTGCACATAAGTGTTGTTGTGTTTTCATTTCTATCTGAAAGGTACAGTCCTCCTCTGAAATCTTTATGTTGTAGCTTTATGAAACAACACTGAAGCTGGTGATAATGAGCATGTTAAACATCTATGATGATTGGCATGGAATGTTTAAGATCTTACTTTATCACCTGGGTGGGGACACATGAGTTTCCTTATGTAAATCCAGCACACACGAAGGTCTACTTAGTCTGAATGCCTCCTTATTTCTCCTATTTTCAAAGGATGAGTTTACATTGGGATTGAGGTGGATTGTCCACATTTGTGTGCTTTGCTCTGCCACAGTAGAAACCCCTCTGAAATGGGTGCAGAGAGGAAGTCAAGTCCTTGGCACCAATTTTGCTCCTCTGAATGCTCTTCTTGGCCACTGGTTTTCGCTAATGTAGAAGAGCTTAAGTTGTTCCTCGTGTCACATATTGTGAATGACAAAGCATGAATGAGACAAGATGATTTTCAAGTACATCAGCGTACACGCTAAATGGCATAACTGCTCACTTCTGAGCTTCTGTGCTTTTTATTTTTCAAGTGTTGACACTCAGCACTATGGCTGGTGTCTAATTAAAATTTGCTCAAAATATTGCATTCTGGATTTCATCTGCTAGAGTCTGATTTTTCTCTTCAGAGATCTTTGATGAGTTTATATTGATGATTTTGCTTGAGTTTCTCTCTTAATTTATTTTAACTCTATTTTATTGGAACTGAATTGTAATTTATTTTTAAATATTATTGAAAAATCTATTTTATTTTGAAATCTGTGAAAAACCCAGCTGCTTCAAAAGGAATAGAAAAAAAAAATGCAATGCTAAATCTGAACCCAAATAGCATGTGTGACTTACTGCTATCAAACTGATAAGTTTGGATTGGAATCTAATTTATGGCTTATATACATTATTAGATCTCTGTGTCTCTCCTACCATGGAATACCAAGAATACTTCAATGATTTGACATTTCTTTCAAAAAGTACAATTATAATATATTCCATAGAAGAGTTATGTATCACACTAGTCCTTTGTTATAGACAGTGATAAATTTGACACAGCTTGGTTCAGAGATGCATATTTGACTTTTTTTTCCAAAATCTTGTCTGATAAGGCTCATAAGACTTCTAACATATTAGAAAGAGCCTCAGCTCTCGTAACAGTGCTACGGTTGCACTTATTTATGTAGCTGTGCATTTATTTATGTAGATGTGAAGGCACATACACCGAAACACATATTTTATATGCAGAGGTATGCAAGTATAAAAAGTTTTCAGATGAGAGGTCGTAAGTATTAGCGAGAATGCTGGGGTAGCTGCGGGCCTGGAGATGTGTAACTGAGGTACATGTGTGATAACCCCAGAAATATCGGGGATCATAAAGAGAGAGCTATGAAGAAGAGCTTGACACTGAGAGACAATTAAAATATGTATTTTTTTCAGTCAAGTTAATGCTGTGCTTTAGCAGAGCACTCAAGACAAGGGCTGGCCCCTCTGGGGTTTCATGTTATGAGGAGGTCTCTTCTTCAGGCTGGACTTCTAGGCCTTGAGCTGAGTCCTGAGGCTGCGAATGGTTCTTTTTCTGACTTGATCCCACACCAGTGTGATGCTCCTCTGAAACCAGGTTAGAGAAACTGAAGAATGAACAGTTAAAAAAAAAAAAAAAAAAGTAAAATTATCGATGGATCATGTGTGTAATGTCCTCTGTGGCATTGTGGCCTTCTCTCAGGTTCTTCACGTGTAACTTGTACAAACTCTTGCATACGCTTTGACACTGTTGTATATAGCAAGCCAGTGTCAACAACAGGGTGCAAATCTGAACTGAAAAAACCTTCTGTGTTCAAAACCATTTAAACATGTTTTGAGATAAGGACTCCTATGGAGAGTCTAACCAGATTAAGTAACTAAATCCTGTTGATTTCTTTTGGGAAAGCGAGCTTTACATCTAATATTACTTATCTGCGTTAGTTGGAGGCTAGGGACTGTTCAAATCTATCACTGTTTAATGTACTGGAAATAGTAATGCTTTCTACTTGCAAATATTCTCAGATAGCTTTTGAATATAAGAATTTGTATAGTTGTCCAAATTCTCTTGACCAACACTTTTTTTTCCTCTCTAGTTTAATGCTTGGGCTAGAAAAAGCATGAGAGAGAGATTTGTGTTTCTCTTTGTTGGTATGTAAATAAGAGGAAGGAGAGAAAGATTAGTTGGTGTGTAAATAAGAGGAAGGAGAGAAATATTAGTAGTCTAATAGTCAGGTTGTTCTTCCTGCACAGCTGGGGAGGGTCTTTCTTGTTGGGCTCAGGACTCACCTAATGTAAAAGAGAAAAAAAAAGAACTCATGAAAATAGGACCGTTCATTAAACAGAGCTGTGTTTTCTTTTTTTTTTTTTTTTTTAGATAAAACTGTTTTATCTATGTTGCAAACCATGTTGCTGCTTGGGACTGGACCTCTGCCCTGTGGGGGTGAACTGACATTTAGGAATCTCTCAATCCTCCAGGCAGACAGCGTTTTAGGAGTTTCCCACTAGTTCTAGAGTTTCCACGTCTGAAGGTTGCTGCCTTCAACATGGCATCATGTTTTGGCTCTTTGAGTCACCACACATCTGAGACAATTTAAGAATGTATTTGCTTAGAAATACTTTTTTTTGAATGAAACAAACAAAAAGAAATAAAAATAATATTATTTCTAGTAATAAACTCTGCTTTCGTATGCAGGCCAGTTTGCTCTGCTCTCTGAGCAGCCCAAGAGTCTTCTGCTGGTTCGGCAGGACATTTACTAGGATGCTGCAGAAACCGGGAGCCTGATTCAGCCTTGAGTTACCTGAGCATGATTAGGTGATTCCATCCAATTCCTTTGGTGCTGTTACTTGGTGTGAAGTTTCAAGAGAAGCAGACCCAATGAATATTACATAGAGGCTCAGAGCCCTCTGGCAGCAGGGTAACTGCTATGTTCTGGCACTCGATTTAACAGAACAGCCCATATGTATTATTTACACCCAATATTAGGCCTCCTCTACCAATGCCAGTGACTGCAGACTGGGTTTTATTAGCATCAGATACATTATTTACTTTGAAGAAGTACCATGAAAAAAATAGTTGAAGCTATAAAAACAGTTTTGAAATAAATAGATCCTAATAGGAGATAAATGATGGACAAAGATGAAGTTCAGACTGGCTCTCTGATAGATCAAGGCGAAATTTCTGCTGGAGGTTTGATGTTAATGCAGCACAGCAGGGAGGTTTTAGGATATCAGCCCAGTCTCTTTAAGGTAGTTGAGCCATCGCTGAGCTTCTGGAGTCTCATTACTGAGGTTGCCTGGTCTTTGGGATATTGCAACTCTTTATGTGGTTACTTAAATACACTTACCTCTTTTTCTTATTCAGATAGTTTCCCCACTGCTGCATTCCTGTTTATTTTTTGTGTAATTGTAGCAGCTAATGTTTTTTATTTGGTTTTAAACATATATTTTTTCAAAAAGGAAGATATATAATTTTGCTATTGATATTCATTATTATTCCTATTGATCCTACCAGTAGGTATTTCGGCACCGTTTTTGGTATGTTACCTAGGCAAATTAAGTTTCTATCCAAACAGAACAAGAAATGCATTGGCAAGAGACGAGATGGGAAAAGGTAGAGTGTGGCAACAGTTGAGTCCTGTTCCTAAATGTGCACATACATTTGGCTGTAAGTGCTGCATGGATGCATTTACAGGTTTGCATCTGCAGCTTATGTGATAACTTTTCTGGGGGAAAGTGCTCAGCACAAAATCAGAAATTCCCCTGGGCAGGCAGCTGGCGGTCCCCAAGTAGAGGGGGTTGGATCTCCTAGAACGCTTTGGCCATGTTGCTTTTTTGCTGCCCAAAGCTGCCCTTCTTGCAAGGTTTTGCTAGCACAGCTGTGATTACTGCGGTCGTGAAAAATTAATGCCTCCGGATGGCACCTCTGTGCAGAAGTCCGTGGTGTGGCCGTGGCCACGCTGACCCTGGTGCTCTTGTCGGCTTCACTTATGTCGCTAAAGGCTGATGTTCCTAGAGCAGCAGAAAAAGGCCTTCCGTGAGCATATGCTGCTGCTGCTGCTCTGGGGGCTCTGCGCGTGGAGCTGCAGGAGTGTGCAGGGACTTCCCTGTGTAGATGAGGCAGAATTTACACAGCAAGGCTGCTCTTCTACAAGTGGTGCACCGGACTTTATCAAGGTATATTTTTGCTGATGATGGTATTTTTGGTTGTCCCATTTTTTCATCTCATAGAATCATAGAATCATAGAATCATAGAATCATAGAATGCCTAAGGTTGGAAGGGACCTCTAGAGGTCATCTAGTCCAACCCCCCTGCACACGCAGGGCCACCTAGAGCACGTGGCACAGGGCTGCATCCAAGCGGGTCTTGAAGATCTCCAGAGA
>VWPW01008057.1:1391534-1638761 GCA_013389825.1 Crypturellus undulatus | reverse complement strand
GCTTCACTTATGTCGCTAAAGGCTGATGTTCCTAGAGCAGCAGAAAAAGGCCTTCCGTGAGCATATGCTGCTGCTGCTGCTCTGGGGGCTCTGCGCGTGGAGCTGCAGGAGTGTGCAGGGACTTCCCTGTGTAGATGAGGCAGAATTTACACAACAAGTGGTGCACCGGACTTTATCAAGGTATATTTTTGCTGATGATGGTATTTTTGGTTGTCCCATTTTTTCATCTCTTTTATTGCTGTTGAATCCAACTATTTCTTGAGCCATAGATGCACGTGGGCTGGTGTAAGTGCAGAGTAGCTTGGTTTCATATAGGAGGATGCAGCTTGGGCATCATCTCTGTTCTCTGCTATGGTTCCCCAGGGCAAGAAAGTACATCTGCAAGCTTAGCCATGAATATGGTGTCCTCTGGGACACCTAGAAACCCAAAAGGGTTCTGGAAAGGGTTAGAAAAAGGACTTGGGATAGTATTGTGTTGGCCAAAGTGGATCTTATGTTTCTGTTCTGTCCTATATATTTTATAAAACTGATTATGTGACCTGGCAGAGTTTGGGTATCAAACTGTTGTTTTTCAGACGACAAAGGGTCCATTTCCAGTCAAAATACCTGTTCATCTTGTTTGCTTGAGAGCTGAAACTCCCCAAATTTAAATTCAGAGCACTGCTTTCTTCCTTGGCCATGCTGGGAGCGAAAAGCTAGGGAATCGCGGTGGGGAAAAGTAGATGAGTCACTTGTTGCTTTAGCAGAGGAGAGGAGGAAGGTGCAGAGCTGAAAACAAAACTGAAAGGATAAGTCACTGCGGCAAGTTCAGCAAGGCTCCCTCCTGTAATGAGGTTAATTCCCTTCCCAGCTGTGTGGCTACAAATGGGCCTGTAGGAGATTTTGCTTGAGGTACCTGACTCTAGTTGTTAACCAGAATTCAGCATCCTAGTAAAATCTCTACTTTTCATTTGCTTGAAGTTTAAATTTTATTTTATGTGAATATTGACATTATTATTCTAATGTCCTAGTAATGAGGCAAATAGGGGAACCAGGATCTCAGATTCAGCTTGAGATTCCCTAGGCTGAGAGAAGGAGAAAAGAAAAATTATCCGAATTTACAGGAAGGGAATGAATAATGTTTTAAACATTGCTCCATCCTTCCTAGAGAGTCTGGGTAAACTTAAACAGTATTGGAAATGACAGCCAAGATTAAAGCAGGTCATCTTTTCTAAACACTTGCACAACATCTCCATTCCCTGGCACTGGGCAATGGAGCAAGCGCCGAGGGAAGCTCGGTTAAAGGAGGGCTGTGCTCTGGGCAGCCGCTCCCTCACGCTGTTTACGAAAAACCTCTTTTCTTTAGAAAAGTGATTCAGCCAGAGGGCGGTCTCGGCCTCTGGGTCTGGATATCCTCCTGGGCTGTTGGCAGTCAGTACCACCACAGTTATATTGACAAACCCTTCCATGCGCTGCTGTGAACTGCGCTGGAGAAGCGATGCCCGACAAGTGTCCCCAGCAGGTGAACGTGGATGTAGGACTGAGCTGGTGCCAGCATAACTTTGTTTCTAGAAACCCTGTGAGCAAACCTGGGAGAAGTTGTGTTCTAGATCTGTAGCTGGGGAAAGAATAGCATTAAAAAGGGCCAGAGAATATCAGAAAAAAAAAAGTTTATTATAAATTATATCCAACTCACTTAAGAAAGCAAATTAAATTGCAGTTAAGCAAAGAATACAGATAACACTATTAAGCACAACAGAAAATTGTAATTACTAAGAAAAACAAATGCACGTGTCTGTAACTGTAATTAGAGGAGTGCTGTATTTGCTGAGCTTTAGTGTGACTTGCATGTCTACAATATGGTAATTGACCCAGTTCATCACTTGTTTCTCACATTCTCACTCCTTATGGGTCCTGTGGAGCTGTGCAGGGAGAAGGGAGCTCAGCAGGCGGACGCAGCCTGCGTGGCAGCTCGTCTGCCCAGCGTGCTGGCATTGCCGTCCTGCCATCCCCGTTGCCGAGGTAACGTTTTCTCGATCACCTTTGGTCACTGTCGCTGCCTATTTGATAACAATATCTCAGTTATCAATTAGCAAAATCTCAATATCCAGCAACATGGAAAAACTTTACAACAACCACAGAGGGTTTACAATGAAATTGGAGGTGTAACCGAATCCTGAGCTGCCTCCAGGTTAAGAGTAAGTGTGAAGCAGTAATCGAGACTCCTTTTTTTCCAATCATCTTGAATACCTTTTCAAGCATAAGACTATTTGCAGCCAGAGCAGTAGGTAACGATGCTTGTTTGTTAAAAAAAGGACTAGAAGGGAGGCAGATAGCTGTTACTGTCCATAACTTTGTACTGTTTTAGTAGGACACTAAGGTGCTGAAAGGCAGCAGAAGTTTTCTGCTCTGTCCTTTAAGCTGAGCCGTTGTAGATAAAGTGGAATAAAACCAGCTAGAAGAGCTGCTAGTTAATGTTTAATGAAGAGGATTGGTTTGAGTGCGCATTCCAGAGCTGCATTTGAGCAGTAAAAGGCAAGAGGCAGCGAGTGCTCTACGGAGATCAGAGTCCTGCAATAATCTCCTAAAAAAATATTGCCTGCCATTAGTGGATGAACTTTGCATTTAAATAAAATAAAGTAAGTAAAACAGGGAGGCTTATCAGTTTACTAAGGATTTCTGACAGGAGCATGACTTAATGGGCAGCTCGTGGGAAATCACTGATTAGGCAGAAGTTGCACTAAGATTTATATTGTATGAAGGATAGTTTATAGGTTTTGAAGGATAGTTTATACTTATTGTATAACTGAGTGATGTATTTTGTTTTTACTTTGACCATTTTTTTGCTTGTGAATAAACACCTTAATTGTAATTTCCTTTTCTTCTTTTTTTTTTTTTTTTCCAGCGGTGGGATATTCAATGGTGTGTCAGCTTTGAAGTAAATATAAGCAGATTTTGTACCCATTTATTAAAGATATACCCCTAAATAATTTTTCCCTGCAAAACAAAAAAGAGGGGCTAAGATGATACCTTGCATGTGAGCCTGCTAAAAGAGTTCAAAAATAATAAGTTAAGGTGAGAAAACCAGAGCTCACTGGTGCTTTTTCAGAGGGCCCACAGCAGAAGCAGCACCAGGGTACAGAGCTCGGAGGAAAGCAAAGGATGGGGCTTAACTGGGAACATACAGTTTTACTCCTTAAGCCTCTCCTCAGTACTGAAGAATGTTTCCTAGTTATCCAGCTGGGTTAGCGATAGCATCATTCCTTGGTATACATGTCCAAGATTTACTATTTTCATTGATTTTTCTGTTTTCATTGTTAAACTTCTTGATTTTCTTAAGCTCAGAGAAAGCTGCCAGCTGTCTTGGGACATCACCCTGAGCCATGGAAATCTGAATGATTCATTAGCCTCCAAAGAGTGAGCTCAAAGCTTGAAACCCATTTCAGATTCTTAGTAAAAGATGTAGATTAGGAGGGATCTCAGTTTCCATCTCCCAGCTAGCTGCCAGACTTCTCCTCTCCTCTGGTTCTTATGCCCCTCTTCAACAAAATGCACTAAGTAACATAACTAATACTTATCATGTGTTGTTTGTCCGTTTGGGTCTCTGTAGAGGGAGAAATATGTGCCGTGTTTTAGTATTTTTTTTCTCATCTTATGAAACTAAATATTTCTTGGAGATAGTAAGAACACACGTGACGGTATGGTTTGGGTCTGGCATGGTCTCTACTTCCCGAGAGGGTTCATTCCATTCCTGGGCTACGTGCAAGAAAACATTATTCTGGTCACTGCTAGAGTGAGCTCTGGCTTGACCTCCCAGAGGGGAGATGTTCGAGAACCTATGGGCCACATTTGGTGGGTTTTGCAGTCTCCTGTTCTGCTCTCTCGTTAACTCATAGACCTTGACCTCTCTCCTTTGCTTTCAGGAACCAGCATATGTCATTTTTGTTAGTTCAGCATGTCTCTAATAATCAGTCTCTGTAATTTGGTTTCCTACATATATTGATTGCCCCAAATATGATTTTGCAATGCAAAGATCCCCTAGTCATAACTACAAAAATGACAGGCAGTTCTTTTTGTAATCTCCATATTTGACGCATGAAAGAAGGCTAAATTCCTGTTTGAATAAACAACATAATAAGGTTATTGAGAATAAGACCATTACTATATAAAATTATGTCTAAGTGGCAGATATAATTAACATTGGATTGTAATTACACTAATTACAAGTCACATTAAGATACTCCAGTAATGACAAAGTGAGCACCCTATAATTGAATGGAATAAGCAGGGAAACATGCTGCTCACACTAATTACCTAAATGAGCTAATATGTCTTCAGAGTGACAGTCATGCTCAGTGTTATTACACAGGCAAGACAATTTGGTAAGTTTAAAAAAAAAATCTAATTTCCTTCCTTCTCTTCAGGACCTATTTCAAATCATCAGCAGCTTTAGAATTTCTCTCTTGAGCCAAAAATAGAGAGATCCCACGGTTTAGGCCTTTTCCAGTTTTGTTCATCAAAATGCAATTTTCAGGGTTACGCTGTGATTTTTGGAGTGTTCCTGCTGCTTTAAAAGTAAAATTTGGCTTGTTCTATGTTTATTGGTAGGCTCCTTTGACAAGCCAATCCGCTGTGATTTCTTCACTTGTCTTAATCTGAAACAAACAAAATAATGTAACTTAAGCTCAGCACGCTCTACGGCATAAAGCATACTTATTTTGTTGGCTCCAGAGTAACAAATATGGCTTATAACAGTCTGGCTCCAGTTGTGCCCTTGAGAGTGGTAAAATTTGAATTATTCAAGGCAATTAGTGGGAGCATTGCAGTGGAACTCAAATTTCAGCCCAAGCTTCTAAGAATAAAAACTAATATAAGAATAGGAATTCTACATATTGTGGAAAAAATGCATATCACTTCTTTTCTTTAAACACCTCCAGCTGTCTGGGGCTCTGAGCTGGGAGGGAAAGGAACATAACAATTTAAAATAGTTTGCTAAAACAAACAAATAAAGCCAATGCGCTTCGTCAGATTGTCTATATTTAAACTTATCTGCACGCTTTACTATTATTATTGTAATTATGACATTTTTACTTTATGTGCGGTTTGATTCTTAGGGAACCAATGGACCAATAATTCTCCTCCTTCTGGTGATAGCCAAAAATGAGAAGCATATGGTTTCTTAGCAGTATTTCTGCTTCAGTTGTTTATTTTTATCTCAGGGTGTAGGAGGTTCGCTCACAGAGCAACTCAACACTAGCACTTTGATGAACTCTTTCCCTGTCACCAGGGAAGCCATGAGACTCAAGGAGCATTTGGTAGAGCATGAGGAGATGCTTCAGTGGGATGTTGCCCTCAAATATAAAGAGAAGGCAAAACTGCTTGTTGGAAAGGTAACATATGGGTGTCTTGGCGGCTCTTCCTCCCCTGTAGAGAGGGAAGATGAGGAGGAGGGTGCCTGGGCCTTGGAAGTGGAGGTCAGACTGCAGGAAGAAAAACATGGCAAGGTTGGGATGGGATCACGAAGACGGAGAAGCAATACTGGTTTTTGAGGTTAAGAGGAGGGATGGGAGATAGGCAGTGTTCATATCCTTGCAAAGCAGTTTTTCAGTGGGACGGAAGAAATCCAAAAGGAGGAAAGAAGGGGGAGGCAGTCTGAAATGCAGTTAAGGGAAGGCACACCAGAGAGATGGGAAACCATCTCCTGGGAACTCCAAAATAAGGAGAAAAAGGGCCACCAGGCAATGGGATGGGCATTGCCAGCACCAAGGAAGTCAATTAAGATGCGTATTTGTGTCATAAGGGGAAGGAAGAAGAGAGCAAATTTAAAGGTATGTGCAAGGAGGAGAGAAAAAAAGGAGGGATCAAGAGGAGGGTGAGGAGAGGGGCTGAAATGGGGCAAGATCACTGAGAAAACCAGAAGGTTTGAGGAAAAGAGGAAAACTCCTTTTATGTTTCTTTCCTTTGGCTTTAAAGAGACTGCAGAATGAGCTCCCATATAGACATCTGTATTCTAGGCAGTGAAAATTTTATCTGGCCTCCTAAATTTGAGGGAATCCTGAATCATCCTTTATTATTCTTATGGATTTGAAAAGGGAGTAAAGGATAAAGCCACAGGACTCTTCAAACATTTCATCTGGAGTCATCTGCGTTCTTTGTCGCCTATTTCCTGATTATTTATTCATTTAGGGATATATTAATGGTAGAATTATGTAAATTCTTCCTTGTGAAAGTGTCAAAGTTGACAGAGGTCATAACACTCCCTACTATCCATGATCTTGGATAATCATATGTAATCAACTATATGTAAAAAAAGAATAAAATTATGTCTGAATTTATGCTAGGAGGAGCTAGGCTGATTCGTTAATCTGCTGCAAACATGATGCAGACATATATTCTGTGTCTTCCAAAATGACACTTTATATAAATGAATTCCCTATTTGAACAAATAAATTAACGCGATTCTTTTGGTCAATATGCATAAATCCATTAATAAAAAGACATCCAGTATATAAAGTCTTCAGACTGAAAGTATTATCCCCTCAGAAGTTACCTGAGAATTTAGATTCCACATAAAAATGTGATTTAAATTCACAAAACTATCAAACGAATAATTTTAACAGATTCTCAGCTCTTCTTAAACAGATGACTGTGTGTTTGCAACTGAATGTTTGATAAATGAAAAGAGACAAAATGTTCTACTTTTCAGCACATTTTTATCCGCAGCTGGTGCACAGACTGAGACCGAGTGTATGTTAGCTTTAGCTGTGATTTTTCAAGTTGAGGTTTACTATATTTAGTTCTACATATATTTAGAATTGATGGAAGTAAATTTTTTAACTTTCAAAAATGTTGTTGAATGGAGAGACATTGGTCCAACTGAAAAATATCCATGGTGCTCCTCAATCCTAGCCTCTTTCTGTCAGTGGAGAGACCTTGGTGCTGTGTAGAGATTTACTGGCTCCAGAGATCCCAGCTTTGCTCTACGATAGGTTTTCCTGGTTCCTAATGGGCATTATGAAGCGACCATGAAGTATGTTCATTGGTTTCCCAAACACCACATTCTACATCCAGCTGCATTGCGTTTTACGCACCAGACTTTAATAAGTCTGAAACAGAAGGTGTACGGTCATTTATTAGGATTAGTTAGGATACTTGTACATTTAGGATGAAAAGGTACCTGGGAATTTGCCTAGTCACTTCAATAATAGTTAATATGTTAGAAAATATTTAACTTGGCAGATACTTTTCAAATATATTTCTCTAAATGTGTGTTTGCTTAACTAGTGTAATAAAAAAGGCAATTTTATATTCATGTTCCTATTCAGTAGGTGTGACTCTGCTTCCACACCTGCTGAAAAATTCCTTGAGTCATCACAGTAATTAACAACATACCTAATTTCACATACATGCTTTATTGTTCCCTGTTAAACATATCCTTATACTTTACAGAAATAACTGTTATATTTATTTTGCTAACACCTTCCTGCGTGGCTGGGCAGTAGTTTTTTGAAGTACTGCCTGCGTTCCCAACTGTAAAATGGAATAACGTTCCACTTCTGCCTATTCATTGTGTCCTAACATTGGCATCAATGTTGCAAAGGCCATCAGCATTTGGTAAATGCTTTGTAAGTTCTACTTGGTAAAGTACATTATTTTAAAGCTGTCGAACGACAAGAAAAAACGTTATTTGAATGACTGTCAAGTAAACAGCTCAAGGCTCTTGCCATGCTAATCGAAAAACCAAAGTTAATACAGTTGTTATTCAGGAGAGTAATTAATTCAGTTAGGCAAAAGCGTAATTTGCAGCCAGTTGAGATAAATAACACACACTAAAAAAAGAGTAACTTGCTCTAATTTAATTATGTCAGCAAAAGCACAGAACTGCTGCGCTAAATAGGAGAGACTGAAGCCTCCGTTGCAGCGGTCGCTGCCCAGCTCCTGAAGGTGCTAATGCTGCCTTACATTGAGTCACTCTTTCCACTACCACGTTGCACCATCACTTATCATCACAACTGCACTTTCTGTGTTGCCAAAGTAGAGGGAAACTACTCCTTACATGCACCCTCACTGCAACTTTGGCCTTCCTGGCACACAGGAAGGAAAATGTTCAGCCCTTTAGCGAGGGCAGTAAGGGAGGTTAAACTAATAAAAGTCGCGTTTCACCCAGGACGCAGATGAAGGCAGCGATGGCCAAGAGGCCATGCCGTTGGCGAGCCAGTGCATCTGAACGGCATTTGGCGATATAAACAACAGTCCTCTCGGTTTACTCTGTAATTAGATCTCCTTGATGAGTCCCATCTTTCACATGACGCAAATATTTATGACTTGTAGAGAATATGATACCCAATCACGAAACTGGCTCTCCGGGTTAGCGTGGAAAAGGCCGGACATCTGAGAATGGCAAGCTTGGGAGATGGCATTTGCTTTGTGAAACAGAAACACTTCAGCAGTGCCAAATATCTTCCCAAACCCTTGACTTAGAAGGCCAGCTTTTGTTTTGAGTTTTGCTAGGAAAGGTGGTGATTCCTGCAAGCTCTGTGATGTGAAAGCAAAGAGGTAATGGCCATCTAAGTGTACAACTTCCTACATCATGGAGGAGACTGGGCCAGAGGGATGAAAATTCTGTGTTTCTCAGCCAAATGCGAGTTCAATATTCCCTTGCTGATGAATATTTTTGGTGATTTTGCTGCTTGTGGGCTACAGAAGAGATGGAAATGGTAGATTTTACAGCTCTGGTGTCTCACAATTTGAAAACCTTAGTAGTTTGTCATTGCGAGGAAATACTGACCAGAAAACTGGATTTCTGTGGGAATCCCCATGAATAGGTGACTTGCTCCTTGAAATGCAGAGTGAGTCCCATTTAGTAGTTTTAAATTTTTTTCTTATAGAAAAGATAGTGACTGTGGGTTTAAAACATCCAGCTGACAACTCCGGTCTGGAAGGAGCAGTGACTAAATAGTTTGCTAACTACTTGCCGAGGGTATTCCTGTCTCTCTGGAGGTATTTGAGCTGTTTGTGCCAGAGTTGAAGTTGTTTCTTGATAAGCTTTTCAGTTATTTTATAACTGAAAATTTCATATAGGAATGCTGGAATATTATAAAGATGGAAACTAAAATGACTACCCTCTAATGCCATAGGTGTGGGCTATGAATCATACAGATTCAAATCAGATTAAAATCGACAATTTAGAATGAAGATGAAGCGACTAGGGCAAATATACTTGAGCTAAAGACATAAAACCTGTTGCTAAACAGCAATTGCCGATGCTACTTTTAATAAAAAAAATGTGGGAAACATGGAAGGAAATCTGAGGAAAAACTTGCTGATTAGGATCTTATTCTATGATCTTACTTATTAGGAACAGTTATTAAGAGTTTTGAAATTATAAACTGAAAAAAGAGCTGAGATAAATCATGCCATACGATATTTCATGTTCTTGCAGCTCATGTGAAATGAATAAAGCAGTTTTACCCACTGTCAGACTTGGGGTAAAGCTGATGGTCAGGATATTCATCTTATTCCTGTGGAAAAGAGGGGGTTAAGTCTTGAATCAATTTGAATCCTGCAGAAGGATCGCACTGGGAAAGTGCTGGTCAGTGGGAGGGCACATGGGAGGTGAAGCAAGAATGATTTCATTGCATCCTTTCTTCACCATGTTGAATCTGAGGCTGATTGAGGACTTCCTCAGAGGTGCCTCTTAGCTTATTCTGAATGCGGAGAACAGTGGATTCCTGTGCTGAGAATATGTGTTTTGGAGGCATCTTGCTTTCTGCTGACACAAGGCATAGGCCTATCTCTAGGTTATGTTGCTAATATTTTTTATTTCTGTTTTTGTTCTTCTAAAGTTCCCTGCAGGGCTGAAGTTTTAGCAGTAGCTTGATTCTTCTTCTGGCCTATTCCATTCCTCCCAGTTTCTTGGAGGCAAATGAGAATATCAAAGCTGTATAAAGCTTTTCAGAAGTCTGTAGCAAGCTCTAGCTGCCACTCTTTTGTACAGTTGTGCCACTGGATTCAGTATGGATTCAGTACAGATGTCACCATTGCAAGTATGTTTACTGAAATCTGCTTTAATGGCTTTAGCAATAAACTTAAAATCATAATTCAGTGATCTCAGTTACCTTAAAAAGATAATTTGCAGTTTACAATTTAATTTTTTTGTTTCAGAAATTCATACAATCTCAGAGGCTTATGTAGCATGAAGTGTGGTCAGCTTCTATTGTAGCTCCAGAAGCTAGATCTGTGTTGCAGAAGCTAGAAAAGGCCTTTTCATTGAAAGGGTTTCAAGCTGATATATATTGTCATCCCATTATGGAGTCCTGTACAATCTACAATCAGAAATCTAAGTTTCAAAAACTAAAATATTTTGGGGATCGAGATTGTCAAGGGTGATTTTAACGAAGATATCCAGCATCAGGCTCATAGAATGAGACAAAAATGCTGTCAGTGTGAAGTGAAGCACTTTTTAGGGCTGCTGCTTAAAATGGTACCAGCAGCATCTTCCTTTCTGCCATGTAATGTAGTTTCTTAATTACAATCACAGCCGAAATGGCTAGTCTTTGGGAATTGGAAGGAGTTCATATAAGCACTTACATTATCAGGAAATATAAATAGTCCCTTTATTTGCAGGAGAGCTACTATTATCATTTTATGATGGACACTCACACTGTGTCAATCCATTCAAAATTCAAAATTGTTCTTTTGTGCAAGGACTCGATGGCGAAAGCACTATAATTTAATTTAGTATAATGTCTTTAAAACAATGATGTTTGTTTCTTAAATGAATATTTTATATGTTGTGTTTAATTAAAATAAAAGTCTGCCACTGATCTAGGAAACACAAAACAGACTTGAGTTCGTATTTATGAAGTGTAACAATATTGGCAAGAAACAACTTATCTTGTTTATGAGACATGCCTCCCATTACTGCTACAGATTGCAGACGCTTTATTGCTGAGCTTTACATGGTTTACAATTCAACAAATGTAGCGAGACTGTCATCATGAAAATAGACCTATAAACGTAGATTCGGAGGTTTTTGTTTTTAAGGATAGTATTTACAGATCAAACTGTGTTTCTGATAACTCTGCCCCCTGGAATATTTCTTGCTTTTACATCCATAGAAAGACAGAGCCACTCTGGGAAATGTTCTTCCAACTACAAAAGGGACATTGAGGTGAAATTTTGGCGTCTATCTCAAAAATTACCTCTAAATGACAAAGCTTGGCTTGACTTCTTAGAAACGGGGCTGGGGTTAATTAGTGACAGTGACTTCAAATGATCAAATTCAAGAATTGTCCATGAAAACTGAAGTTATTAACTCGTCTCTTTGGCTGGAGGACGTTGCCTCTGTCCATCCCTTGGCCATCCATGGGTTTGAGGCTACAAGCTGAACCCAGGGCAACCTTCCTGCTGCACCCTGCCCTGGCTTCACTGCTATTTCTAGCAGCTGTGACTCAAAACTTTTATATTTTTCATTAAAGAATCAGATGCTGAAGTTTTTATACAATTTTTTTTTTTCTTTTTCTTTCCTCAAATCCATTTTTCCTTCATGGAGACAAAATAACAAGGAGGAAAACAGAGTAGACACAAGCTAAAAAGGGGTGCAAACCTCTGAACACTGCAGTGCAGGGCTGTTCATACGAGACCTCGTGCCCATCATCACATCAACTCCTCTTAGTTTCATTCCGACCAAGTCCCACACTTTTGGCTTTCCTTGCAAGGTTTATCAGACTACTCCAAACTCAGAGATTCATTATCCTTTGACATATTCATTTTTCACACAACAATATTTTGACCAATTTAATCATCTACACAGAGAGTGTGGAAGTCTTGGCAGCTACTTGGCATAGATTCCCCAGAAGACCAGATACACTTCTGAAATGTTGGAGGAGAAGTGGTGATATATAATTTGCTTATTAATCATAGAGGAGAACAAAGCAGAATAATGTATCTGCTCCTCACTTCTCTCTCTTTCCATAAATTCTTTCCTGTCTGAATATCTGAGGCACTTCGGTAGAAACTTGTAAATTCTTATTTTATATGTATCTGGTTTCATGTCTTCTTTAAAAAGCAAAAGAAAAGGGGTTTCTTAAGTATTGTGTTTATTTAGTTTATGTATTTGTATTTTTAATGTTATGTACATTCAGTACATATTCAGTATTTTTTCTTTATAATTTTCTTTATAATACTTTTATAACTTTATAATTTTATGTCTGATCTGCCTAAGTCTTAGCTGTATAACTACTGAACATTTTTTCAGCTATTATACTCAACTCCCATGCTTTTTATTTCTTATTCCTTGGAAAAAATACTTAGCTGTACATTAAAGCAAATTATGTGATTTTTTGTCTTCATTAGTCATTATAACATTGGTGCTGTTTTAACACCTGGTACTTTGAATTTAGAATGTTTTTGCTGAAGCAAATAGGATTATTTGAGATAGATTCCTCTTGGTAGTAAATCTCTGAAAATTTTAGCTTTTATTAGGTAGAGCTAAATGCCTTTTCCATGTGAAATGGGAGGCGGTGTGAAATGGCACAGCGTGGAGAAAAGGAGATATTATGTGTTCTTTGATGTCTATACAGACAACTATGTATCAGTGCAGAAAGTGATTATTCTAACATATTTCCTCCCCATATGTTTATTCCTCCTTTCTTACAAGATGGCAGCTTGCATGCAATGAAAAAATGTGCAATAGACTTAGATCAGTTGGTGTGGAAATGCAGGGAGGATTTTACATAGAGCTGATCTTAATATTGGCCTGTAGGAGAGCTGAATGCACCTCTATGCTCTGCTAGTAAAAATATGCGGGATTAGGTCTATCAGATTTAGAAGCTGTGGCCAGAACAGCATTCTGGACTAGAGACAGGCAAATGGGTCCTTGCATCTGTCAAGAAAATATAAAGGAAAAAAAGGAGGTGAGACTATTGCAAAGACTGGCAGGTGCTCTGTAATTTTTTTTTTAATCTTTCTAACTAGTTGCAGCTTGTGGAGTGAAATGGGAAAGTACCAAAAATTGGAGGGCTGTGCTGAGATTTCTAACCCGTCTTCCTTTGGCTCTTGCTGGTGTCAGGGAATGCAAATGCAATGTAGGTAATAAACATTTTTCAGATATGTATGGGACAAAGTTATTTCGCTTCTGTAGCTGAAGAGGCCATTTTGTGAATATATGAGTTCATATAGATATTTGTTATCATTCATGTCAAAATGTGAAGAATATATTTGTAAATAGAATATATTTGTGAACATTGTTCATTCACTAAAGAAATTATCTTTTTAAATTTATGGTAAGTTATAATAAAGAAGATTGAAATCCTTAATACCCAACTCAACGTTGCTGCCCAGTGCTTACACTCAAACCTGGGAGAAATTTAAAACATAGGTGTATAGTGTTGTGTCGAAGATACGCTTGAAATTGAAGAATATTTAGTTCATAGCTTATATATGGCACATAACTGAAGCAACTAGGCTTTATTCTTGATTCCCTTGACTAGCAGATAGAAATTGGAAAGGCATTATTGTAAGAAGAGCGGCAGAAATTTTAAGAATCCAATAAGAGTCAACTCTTCCAGCCACAAAGCTCATTTCCACCCTCTGTCCTTCAAGTGCCTCTCCTACCCCAGCCTTCTCATGACATCCTATGGCCACCTCTTGAAATTTCCATGTGAAACTGCCTTGCTTTAAGTTGGCTGCCAGAACTGTGAGAGCAACAAAGCTTTTATGCAGGAAAAATCCAGAAAAAAAAAGGTCCCTGTGCAGTTCTCGTGGCACACAGAGTCAGACCTTTGGTTCTTGATACTTTGGTACTTGGTTCAGACCTTTGACAGCTTGTGAAGCTGCATAACTTGGTTGCTCTGTGCTGCTGAGTTGATTTCCACTGCACTACACATATAATTATTTATTAAGAGTATTCTTTGCCTGGCTTTCTAAATCATTATGCCTGGTTATAACTCATTTTGCAGTTATGAGGCTCTGTGGGTATTTGAAAGCACCTGGACAGTAGATTAAGTGCTGCAGGTGATTTTTAACATTTTCCTAACATAAATACTTACCTATCAAAATTTTTGAACATAAAACTGCATTTGGGTTTTGCAAGTGCAAAGTACTTATTGCGGAAATTGCCTCGAAATGTCATTTCAAATGCTGGCAAAAAAATTTAAATTTTGCTTTGATAAGCTGCCAAGAACAGTGCATACTCTGGATAATATTTACATCTCAAATGCAGAACTTAATAATAAGCAAGCCCTCCCAATTTATCCTGTCAGCAACACTTACAAGTGTGCTGAAGCTACTGTAACATTATCATGCTTTCTAATGACTACAATTCATCAAGTGAAGCTATCAGCTTGAAAATAATATATTACTATGCAGTATGGAGATTGATAGCCATGACTTGTTTATTTATTCCATTGGAAAAGTGGAAAAAAAGGAATAGAAAAGATTATTTTTTAAAAGCTGATAACACCATGATAACTAATTTGAAATTTGCCATTTTCTTTTCTACACTTCTGTATAATGTGGCTGCAGCGTACATAGACAAATAAAATTCAGTGTTATGTTACCATGCAAAAACTATTTTTGTGTTGTTTTTCTTTTCTCATATTTTTCAGCGCATTAGATTTCTAAAACAGTGTCATCACTCTTTGAAAATTAATATACCTGTCAACTCATCCCCATTAGCCCTCTAAGTCTCAGTCTTTCTCAAACTTTGAAAAGCCTGGAATTCTGTAATGAAAGCAGTCCTTTGAAATCAGAGGAAAGCTGGTTGAACAAAGCATGGAAAAGGGCAATCTACCTTTTAGAATAAATAAATCAGATCGTCAGATTTTTACTTTACTTGGAACTGAGCAAACCAGGTTCCCAACTCTTTCACTTGGAAAGTTTCTGTTGTCTAAATATATTAATCCAGTTTGAGGCTCTGAACCTTCTTGAGTCTTCCCATTAGAAATGGAATTTAAAAAGATAAATGTGATTTAAAAAACTTAAACTGTAGGTGAGACCTCAAAAGCAACTGAGAAATGGGCGAGGGGGACAGTGTTTGGACAGGGCAGACTGGCTGCCCCCGTGCATCTGCCCCCAGGTTTTGTGGCTCACAGGCCACAGGAGCCATTTTTTATCCATCCTCCAATTCCAATTGCAGCAATCTTATTTGCTTCCAAATTGGATCACTATGGATACAACCACTCAAAAGTAATCTCCACTTTGAAGGAAATAATAATAATAAAAAAGACATTAATGTCCTCCCGTGAAAGCAAGAAAGCACAGAGACATTTCTGAGTGTCTGTTTTTGTTAAATTCCAAATTGCCTTTCTAAAAATACTGGTATAAAATCCTTGGGAATTAGGAGAAATGTATTTCAGAGAGCACATTTTAGAGCAATTTTATGTTGAAAGGAGTCCTAAAGCTCTGGCCTTTTGTTCTTTGTCATGGAGGCGAAAGGAAAGAGAAGCCACTGATCATCCTTACATTAAGTGATTGGAATAAAGAACATTTTCTGATCTTTCTTCTACTTGAGCTTTCACTAACTCTAATGTTTTCTTTACAGATGAAAATTCAAAGGCCAAATTCTGTTTGTTCAATGCCACTGTAATCTGTACTGGTTACCGGATAATTTGTTTCAGAATGTTTTAACTCTAGTGGCAAATGCAGAAGAGGTTTGTAGGCTTTTAATCTCTTAATTCTTGCTTGCCTCCAAATTTGGAAATGACTAAATAGTCTAAGAATAAGGAACAGAATCAAAGTCAGTGAAATAATAGCTATACTCAAGGTAAAAAAAAAAAAAGACAGCTTAATATGTTTCAGATATTTTTCTATTAAAGCTAAGCCTGAGATTTCGCAGAGTGAGTTTGTAGTGTTAGGGCTTGTGTCATGTCTACTGTTCCACCTTGATCCAGTTTTCACGCCAGTCAAGTGATGTCATAAAAATTTCGTGCTGTTTTCCAAATCTTGGGCAATCAAAGCCCACATGCTGCAAAAATGAAAATATTGAAAAAGTGCAGTCAGAAGGAATCATAATCAAATCTTTTATATCATTAAGAAAATGCTATTTCTATGTATCATAATTATACAAAAAAGCAATCTTCTGTTTCAGAAACATGAAAAGATGTCACTAGGGAAGGCGGTGATTTCTGCCCTTTTTAGCTAGCACCAAGGAGATTTTCTGTGCTTCCTTAGGGATTTCTTGCCTTTCGTGTTCCGGACGTAGTCTCTTTGGAGCTGGAATATCGCATGCCTTGTTTCCCTCATGAGCTTCGCATCTGTAGAAGCTCTTGGTGACATTTCCATTTATGTCCCACAGGAGTTCTTGCTCCATGCTTTCTTCTTTTTCTTTTCATAGTTCTTATTCCCACGAGGAGCCACCCCTTTTGCTCAGGCAGTTTCTAGGAGAAGAGGGTTATTCAGGGCAGATAGAGGATCCATGGAACTGCATTTACTTGCAATTAAATCTGCTCCAAGTTCTGTCTCCTTGAACTCAGGGACCAAATGACAGCAGGCGGTTTTCTCTTTGTGAAAGTCTTCCTGACTTTGAAAAAGTGATTTTGATTGACTTCGTGCTAAAGTTTCATCTGATGTTACCCATTAGCACCTTTAAATAGATGGAGGTAATTCCTATAAATCCATCTCTGGAAGAGATGGGAGAACTTGGGTCTATTCCCCAGATCTGTATTGTGTGATCCTGCACAAGTCACTCCATCATGCTGATCCTCATGTTAGCTAATACTTTTCGTGATTGTGCTATGTATTACTTGAGTGCCTAATATATTCATTATAATTAGGAAATTTAATATTCTGAGGAACCAACCACAGTTGGGACAGAAGTTTACAATATGGAAAGTTATTTTTGCATTCTGCACTACTTATTGTAGCAACCAGTCATAACTGCCAGGAATAATCCAACTAATTACTGTAAATATTTATAAGATAGTCATAACCACTGTGACTGAAATCCCCACATGTAAAAATGTCAGTGATATTTAAGAAAAATATCTGAATAAATCAGAATTCAGACACATGCATGTTCATCTATCTGTTAACTTCACGGTCCCATGTAAAGACATCACCACATCTTAATTCTTACATATTTTATGTATTTCTGACAGCACATGAATATGTCCTGGAATAGCAAATAGATTGATTTACTTTTTTCCAGCTATATTTCAGGACAATCAGGGTCTGTAATAGTTTTACATTGTAAGCTACTGTTGTCAGGGAAATGTATTCCATTACTAATTTTAGAAAAATATATAAGCCATTAAATCAACAGGCAGCATGCTATGTTGCCACGATCTCTAACAAGTTCAGTGGCTGTTATTAATTGCAGAGAACATTACTAAGTAGTCAAATATTTCTAATACTAGTAGCTAAGGTCTTGAAAGAAACCATCACATGGAGAGAAAAGAAGTTTCCAGAAAATACATTGATTGTTTGGATCATTGAAAGGGTATTTTTTACATATATATGAATATATACATGTGTGTGTGTATATATATCATGATGGCAAGTTCCAAAATTATGTCAGTTAAATGATTCCAACATGTCCAGTCAAAAATTTATTTCAAGCAGCAACTATCGCTCCCAGGACTGGTTATGTTTTAATTTTGCTTTCCTGCTACAAAGAGGAGCCTTTGTTTGCACTCAGGAAGAGCACCTGTGGAATCCTTAAACATTTTGGGGCATGTTTTAAAAGCTCATCCTTGTGGTAAAGATTTAATCTATCAAAGTGTTATAAATAATGTAGACATAGCCTTAGGTGTCACTTCTTCCCCTTGCAGGCCAGAAAATATCAGAAAGATTGCTCTGCTGGAGTTTAAAATATTGCCTGGGCATAGCAGGGACGGCGTTCTGTGCTCTCCTTGAATTGTAGGCAGCTAACTGTTTATTACTGATTATTTATAAGGTCCAAAAAGATGCATGGAAACTGCCAGGCTCCTGACCAGCTTCAAAACACACACAGCAAAATAGTGTCTTATTAAAAAGAAAATGGTCAAAAGTATACCTTTCAAGCAATTAAGAAAAAAATACCCAGCAGTAGTTAGCTGATTTGTTTTGTGGATGGCATGCTGTTTAATAAATGATTCTTGAAAAATAAATCTCCCTCTAAGTCAGTTTTTCAATGTATTGATATAAAAATACTTGGTTTTTGTTGTGTCAGTTGAAGGCGACTACATCTGAATGGTCTTCCAAGTCTACATCATGTCTCTGCTGCTGCCTTCTGCTTTGCTGGGTAGCTGCTCTGTGCTAAGACCATTGGAGAGGTTACCCCACTTCACAACCTCTTACTCCTCTGTCCTGAGGGCAGGTGTCACTACCTCTTCCATTTGGAAGGAAATGGAATGTTTAAAGAGAGAAAATGTGTTGCCTTCCTAGTGGTGGGAAGAAAGTTGGAAAGGGTACATATAGAAGAAGGAAAATAAAAGTAATTATTAAGAACCACTCAAGATGTCTTGGTGGGGGGTATTTCTTTAGAATTTAGGTGTCTTTTTAAGGAAGATTTGAGGGTTTCTTCTACTCACAGCTGCTTGCTTTGGCACTGAGTATGGCTGATTTCAGGAGAAGTGAGGAATGAAGCGGCTTTTCCTGAGAGCCAGCTCAAGGCAGAGCAGCAAGGAGGTGAACCAAGGCTTGTGGCCATTGCACCTAGTGGGAATGAGCAGAGGACATCAAGAGGGATTAATAGGAAATGAGTGTCCCTCCTTCTGCCATCCACCAGTATGGAAACCCTGGCTCCATCTTCTCAACCTCTTTTACTCTTTTCCCTTTATTTCTCATTATTTTTCCATCTTTCCTTGTGCTTTTTTTCTTCTAAAAGTTTGTTTCTGTTTGGACAGCTTTCATCTTTTCCTTTACATATCAGGCTACAGAATACAAGATAAAATGTACTTTTATTCAGTTGGGGGGAATTTACAAAATATTGATGTTTTGGCTAGAAAAATGTTTCCAAAATATACTCCAGAAGAACATCCAAATTTGATGCAATGTATCTGTGCCTGAATGAGTCCTGGATGCAGTTCACGATTCATGTGAGGCACTTGCAGACTTTGCTGGGTCATTAATGAAAAGAAAAGGAACCACCACAAAGTTCTCCCATTTTCATTAAAAATCTGCATTTTATTTGTTTTGAAAGATGTCCTTTGGCCAGGACATTAATGTGTTGTGAATGCAGGTTAATTTAATAAATGCCAATTTATTTTTTCCATGCAGCACTATACTTAGATTTGGAAAGGCTTCTTTTTTTTTTTTTTTTTTTTTACCATAGCCTAAGGATAGAGAACAATGATAACTTATGGGTGAATCTTTTGTTGGAAACTACTCATGAAGGTCTTGGTTGTTTATGCTGCACGTGTAGTTACAACCAATGAGATACATCATGTGTACTTTCCTACACAGGATGCCCTTACAAATTATGGCATTTCTTTGACACGTATGCACACATTTGAAAAGATCATTTTTAGATTTGAGGACCAGAGTTGAAGAAGTCCTGTTTATCAGTTGCTACTTCAAACATCTTGAGTTGCATAAATATCATTCTTTGTTGCCATGGTCGTATTCAAATGCATGAAAATGCATTAAAAGGAGCTCCTCTATTGGGAAATGTGGTTTCAAGGGCAGGTTGAAGGTGTCTGGATTTGCTGGGGATCAGAAGGGCTTTCTTGGAAGGCCCAGGAGGTGTTGGGTTCTGCGTGACAGAGAAAGCCAAGTCTTTAAAGGCTACTGAGATGAACTAGGGAAGGGTATTTCGAGGGCGATGGGGGTTCGGGCATGTCAGACTGCTCTCTGCATTTTCTGACTTCTGGGATTGCATTGCGGGCCAGACCCATGTCAACGTGAGCAGCGCAGCGCTGACACGTTCCCTCGTCTCCGCAGCAGGGGCAAGCCGAGACGCGGCAAATACCTGCTCGTCCTTCGTGTCCGCCTTCGAGGCAGCTCAGCCCGCAGAGGGGGCTGCTGTCAGCCCTCATTCGCGTCACCTTCCAGGCTGCTGCGTGCGCTTTGGAGAGCTGCAAAAATAGCACCGGCCTCGGAGGGTCTGCAGCAAGAGACAAGGGCAGGTCAGCGGTCCCAGCCTCGCCACTGTGCCCGATCGCTCAACGGTTCAGCTCCATGGTAATGATGGGCAAAACCTGCGGCTGAACCTTTCACAAATCTCCATGATGTGCTACGCAAATGGCTTTGGTGTCTGATCAGTTCTTTGTTAAATGCAATTCTGTTGTTGTTAATTTTGCAGTATAGCCTTTTCCACAACAGTGCCCTCAAAACCTGCAGGATGAAGGTCGGGAAATCAGGAGCCGACCAAGCCAATGTCCAGTGTGGATGTCACAGGTTGGGCAAGTGGCCCTTCATGTCTTTTGAAGTTTTGAATCAATTATTTGAAAACTTTCAGCCAGATCTTCAGTAGTAGAGAAGAACTCACAAGGGAAAGGGGAAAGGGAGAAAAAAAAAAAAAAAAAGTGATATTTTTGCCTCCAGAACTATGTCCGGACGTCTTATGTGTGTGCCTAATGTGTGTGGCACACACATAATGGCACACACATAAGAAGCTTTTGTGTGCCTAATGGCAATGGCTTCAAATTATTCCTGGTCTTGTCGCAATTACTGGAGTAGATCTCGACTCTGCTGTCAGCACATGTAACTCAGTAAGATAGGGTCTGCTAGCCAGGCACAAATCCAACATGTTCAACATTTGCTAAGATGTAAAATTGTTAGAATTATTTGTAAGCATTAGAGTAAAACATGGGGCAATTTGGGAGTGGCAAAGGAGGGGCAGTATTTAAATAGAAAGTTGCTGATTAAAGAGTAAAACAGGAGAAGTGTCCTGGCCTGAGCTGGTCCTGTACAAGCAGACAAATGCTAGTCTGGAGGTGTAACATCGGCTACAGTCCTGGTGCTTGAAACCACGTTCATCTCCAGTGGTATTGCTGAGGTAAAACGTACCCCATGAAGATGTAAATACCTAAAAGATGTTTCTCTTGTTTCTTCTGATACACTGAATCTACCATTAGATAAATCTATCCCATCTCTTGCTGTGCAGATCACTTTTAGGGTGTATTCTGATTTTTAGTGGTAGAAGTTCAGCAGTTTCTGTAATGGAGGCCCATGCTGGCTAGAGGCTTTGCATCTATTTTAGCAGCTTGCTTTGCAGAGATGAAAAGCTTTTATATCCTAGCAAGGTAATCCCTGTTAAACCTCCTAATTCCTGAGAACTTTTCTAATTCCTGAAAACTTTTCTAACTCTCCCTAGGTTTCATGTGCCAAGGAGTGAATTTTTGAGAGGGAGATACTAAAATCTGGGAAAAAAAAAAAAGTCAGCTATATTCAGTTTCAGATATAAAAATTAATTAGCCAAAAAAATTTCAATTTTGCTACTTGCATGTCATACTAAATACGCTTTCCTGTGGGAAAAGAAAAGTTCAATTAAAACAAAAGACCTGTGTGGAACAGATTCTGCAAACTATTTAAAGTTCAGTTTTCAGGTAAGAGACAAATGAATAGTGATATTCAGGTTTGCATTTTGAGGATCTGCAAGTATACCAGTGTGCAAACAAATAGAGTCTGCAGACAGTTTGGCCTGGTTTCTGATATAAAAACTAATAGGATGGAAAATTACTCTGATGTAGAAAAAGTGATGCAAAAGTAGATATTAAATAATTAACACAACTTGAAGTTGAGTAACAGTTGACTGAGAAGCAAAGTGTTTGGTATCTACAGCATCAGATTTATGTCTGTTTATTGAAGAGGTGATTTAGAAACAGCAATGGCAGTAGAAAGGACCGGCTCCCATCTCCATTGCCTTGTTCCCAGGATACTTTACAATTCTTCCCCACTTCTCTTTTGTTTTTTGTGCCTTTTTATTTTCCCTCAAATTGCTTGCAGTGTGGTAGTGCCCAGGTGCCCCAATAACATTCAGAGCCCATTTGAACCAAATGCTTCATGTAGCCTCCTCAGGTTCATCTCATTGAGCTTGGAGATAGAAGTTTATAATGGCCTGGCCCCTGACTACTTCTGTCAAGGAATATGGGTAATTGTTCAAGTCTGCATCATCTTTACCATCTGAAAATTACCTTTTTAAACACAGACATCTCAGTTAAGTGCATGACCCCAAGTGAGCAAAATCAGGCCTTGATTCAAATAGCTTATGAGCCTGTTTGGTGAAGACAAGGTTTCTAAAAGCAGCTGGGAGGCTCTCCTGGGAGGCTGGAGGGAGGATCTGTGACCGTGAGCTAATGCCTTGATCCAGCCTCCCCCTGACATTTGTGGGCATTTGTCCACAGCCTGTTTGCAGAGACAGGTTTAAACCTAGTGGTGCAGAAAATGTAACTGAGCGTGGCTAGACCTGGGAGCCCAGGGACGTGGTGGATGCTGCTGCTCAGTCTGTTGCAGATGCTGGAATCTTGAGTTGTGTATTATGGTAATGCTATTTTTTTTTTATAAGCCAGAACATGAGAAATGCCCTGCTGGAACAGGTCATTGTCCATCTCGGTCTGGTATTCTGTCTCTGGAAGTGCAACAGGAGATGTTATTTAGGGAGAGCACAAATCTGACTACTCCAAGGCTCATTTATGTTGTAATAGCCTAACCAATTACTGTGCTTGACCTCCTGTTTGGCTGAGCATCATGCAGGGACTTATTGTGGTTCATGTGGTATATGGTAGTTCATTAAGCTGCAGAAAGTTGCTTACCCCCTAAGATTCCAAGAAAAATGGTGCTGTCCTGGATGGACCATGCTTTGAGGACAGTGATGGAGCTCTAGCTCTTGGATGCGGTGGATGATATTCCACCAGCAGATGCAGAGAAGGAAATTAATGGTGTTAAAAGAAAAGATTTCAAACATGATGTTGGCTTGGAAGTCTGTAACAGTCTGTGGATGGACAGGAAGCCAGAGTTGGGCCCCAACAGGCCACCCATGGTGGGATGAGGACTGGAAGGGCATGGGAATGAGGACAAAGCAGTGAAAAGGACATTGTCAGAGACATCGTCTCACTCTGTTGGTGTGTGTGCATCTTCCTCTCTCAATTAGCTATCACAGACCTGGTGGCCAAGCTAGTTAGAGAAATCAGTACTTCTGAGTGTTTTAAAGAGTAAGGCCAGCCGGGGCAGGCTTTCATGAATGCCGCCTTCGGAGGGGGCATGCTCAGAGCACTCCTGTGTTTTAGCACGACCTCGTCCGAATTAACATTCCCCGGCTGCCGCTTTGCAGACACGATATATCTGCAACACGATATTCATCCTTACAGCTGGCAGCTGTGGTGTCAAGTGCTGCAGATAGATGAGACCATTACCATGATACAAATATTTTCTTTTCCCACATTCGCTCTTTGAAGCAGTCACACACCGCTGTGTTTGTGGCAAAAATCTACACGACGAGGGTCAAAACTCATGTTTCTCTCCTTTTCTCGTCCATAAGAGTTTGTACTCTCCCTTTCCTTATAATCCAAGGGGCACTGAGGTTGAGTAGCAGCTTCCTGTTTTACTGGGCAAGTGAACAAAGCAGCTTCCACTTGTAAGTAACTAGAGAAATGTGATTAAAATAAACATTATCTGGCACTCTGTTTTGCATAATACAGCAATTAATATACATTTGCTCTTAATAATAAACCCTGGCAAGAATGAATTGCTCATGAATGAAAGCCTCCTCCTAAAAGTCTTTTATTTACCAAACTCCTGCATTAAGTGGTACTTAAATGTATAAAGATCACAGTGGGAACAAAAGAGAGAAATCCACTGACTGTAAGAAAGCAAGGCGTTCAAGTGCGCGTGCAAAGGGTGCTGTTGGTTTGCTGTCTTGAGCATTTTCACCTGCTGTTTTTCTGGATCAAATGGACGTGGTTAGCCTTGCAAGCATCACATGCAGCTGATTGCTGGCTGTCTTTCTTGCATCAGGACAGCAAACTGATATGAAACTAACCTATTTTCCTGCATTTTGGTTAGGCATTTAGGT
The DNA here is from genome assembly GCA_013389825.1 of Crypturellus undulatus. Lineage (NCBI taxonomy): Eukaryota > Metazoa > Chordata > Aves > Tinamiformes > Tinamidae > Crypturellus > Crypturellus undulatus. The sequence continues at coordinate 1,614,847 of VWPW01008057.1, read as the reverse complement.
AGTCACAAGGCATTTGGAGTGTTTGGAAGTACAAGTTTGAGGCAAAGAAGAGGGAGAGCATCAGGGACAACATTTTGATGCATGTCCTAGACAGACCATCTAGGGGAGATGCTCTGCCAGGTCTGCTGTTCAAGAAGAAGGATGTACGGATCGATGGTGACCTTGCCTGCCATCACCACGGGATAACAGCGTTTACGATCCAGTGGGAAGCGATGACGCCTCGAGTGACTTGAAGCAGCTTCAAAGCTGGATCTACTTTGGGCAGGTGGCTGGGCTAGAGGTTGCCAGTGGTTTGGCAGCTGAGATTATTCTCTGAGTCTCAGATTTCTCTGGTCTGTATGAAAATGGGAAATGACCAGACTTCCATTTTTGTGAGGTCAGAAACTTTTTCCCATGATTTTGCTTTGGATGATTTGTAGAACTGTCTTTCTTTTCATAAAGAGGATTTTTTTTGGTGCCATTTTTTGACTGACTTTCTTGGAAATCGGACTCATTTCTGGTTTTGGCATTTACTATTGCCATTTAATTTTAGTAAAAAATTGTTTTACCAGGTTATATTGAGTGAACTCTTCTCCTGCTGTGTTGCATTCAATGTTTTGCCATGCAATTGTACCACTTTACTTGCAAGTTTTATTGTTACTTTTGAAGCTAAAGATGTGGTTAGGAAGGCAGATAGCTATTTCCAGACGGGTTATTCTTTGGGCGTTTAGATAATTTTATAAGAGGTAGAACTCTTGCAGGACACTGAATACATTTAAATCTAAGATGGGAGATTATACTGTTTCTACTAACTTTCAAAATCTCTGAGACATTTGGAAATATATGGATTCAAACAAAACCTCTACAATGCACATTCAAATTTTAATTGCTCTCCATTTTCATCCAACAAGATTATTCATCTTTTGTACTCCCTCTAGTGTTTAATGGACTATATGACTGAAAAGAGAAAACAAGTAGAGACTTGTGTTTGCCCAAAGCCAGTGAAAGAATTAATGTCATCTTTTCTTCCTTCGTGTTTCACTTCTGCTAGGTTTTCCTCCCATGGGATTAGCCACCCAGTTGGAGTTGATAGCAGACGTTCATTGTGTGCCCAAATGCATTGGGAGAATGAGGCCAAATTTGGGCTTTAAATATAATTGCTTCAAAAACTTCCAAATACAGCATAGTAGATAAAGCATTTGCTATCACTTGGTACCTCATAATTAGGCAGACTTATTGGTATTTAAATTAATACTATACTTAAGCCTATATTTGTTGCGGTTCCTTGCAGTCATGTTTAAACAGGTACTGGAAAGAAAGACCTGGTAAAAGCAACTCGGATTTTTCAGTTATATAAAACTCTGAAAGACTTTTACAAATTGCCTCTGTGTGGGAGGCAGCTTGCTGCAAAGCTGTCACTTGAAACTTTATCAATCAGAAGACAGTGCGGTTTTTAATTATGCAGATTTTTCAAGGTAAAATAACTTTTTCTTACATGAAAATGTATAACAGTTACAGTCAGGTGAGATGGAACAATCTGAGATTTTTTTTGAGGAGTTTGCTAGGCTTAATTGAAATAGCTTCAAAAATCTTGCTCTTATGAAGAAATACAGTATACTTGAAGTATTTGAGCTTTCTTCTTTATAAAAGGAAAAACCTTTTCTTCCCATATATATTGAACAAGGTGTCACTAACTTCTAATTATCTCTTTATCCAGCAAAAGATTCCATCTCAGCACCTCCTTGCATGTCTCTAGCTGTTAAGATCTGCACTTGCAGCATTTTTGTGGCTTAAATTAAGAATCATGAGCCCTAAGACAGTGGGATGGTGCAAAATTTTCTGTCTGTCAACACACAGCAGGGGCAGCAAAAGCTCTGCTCTTTGCAAAGTGTCTAATAAATCCTTTTCTTGCGGAGACAGTTTGAAGTTCCCACCAAATAGGTAGAACTGAATCTGCAGACATCCTGATGCTTGCGAGGAAACCTCAAAACCGCTCAGCTGTGCTTTTGGGCTTGACTGTTACATGAGATGCCATGATGTCATGTCTCCTCCGTCTTCAGAGAGAAGAAACAATGCATTGAATCTTATGCTGCTTTAGCAAGATAGACGATGGGAAAGGAATGTAAATTAATCATGAACACTCCATTTTGCTAATGTATCGCATGACGGGAGAGAAAGCGTTTCCTTTTGCTCTCTTACTTTTTCGGGTTGTTTGACTTCATTAAAAGTTGAGTTATACTGTTTGTTCTCACTCTAGGAAACATGCCGTGCTAACATGTCATGTAGTTATGACTGATGTGTTCTCTAAACTCTTGTCTCCAGTGTTTATTGTGCAACAAAGTTGGCGCCAGAAGCTGTTGAAATTTGATCAAATCATGACTTCTACCAGAAAGAGGCACTTCTGAAATTACTGCAACAAAATCAATAAGTAGTTTTGCTTCTAATTTCTACTGGCATTTCCCCCATTTCTCTCTTTCTCTCTCTCTCTTTTTCTTTTTTTTTTTCTCCTCATCTTGGCATCGTCTTTGATGTTTTTGCTCTGGCAAGGCTATCCTTTTCTTAAGCCATGTTTTCACCCTCCTTGCAATCAGACAGTGAAGCTGGGCAGAAGCAGAGCTCAGTTTACTCCATTGCTCTTTATTTGAGCCCTGCTGCTTTCTTGAGATAATTGCCTGTATGCACGTTCGTGCAGGCAATACATGAAGGTTGTCTGAGAAATCCCACCAGCCTCCCCTAGCATGAGGGTGGCTCTAAGCCTCTTCCCTTCCCTTGCGTGTGGTCTAGCTGCTAATGAAAGCGATGGATTGCAGATCTCCTTTCAAATGCTTAGGTGGCCCGGTACTGGTGCTCAGCTGCATGAGAGGAATGTCACACGTCCTCACCCTCTGACTTGTTGGTTGCAGATCTTTTACTGTCTTTGCAAACTTGCATTGACTGCTTTTTGCTCTTTCTTTTTTTGCAGCCTGGAATTAGCCTTTTGGCAGCTTCCCTTCTCCCAGTTGCTTTGTCTTTTCCTCTAGCACAGTTTTAAACCATATTGTGTTTCTGGATTCAACACCTACAAGGCTATGACCTTTCACTCAATGTGAAGAATTGCTTGGCCTGTGGTTTTTAAGTCTCTCAGGGCTGCAGCTGCTGCCTCTACTGCCTGGGAGTAGGGCACCTTAAAATCACGCATCCAAATTTTGGTATTCAAAGAACTCAAAATAGTGAAAACAACCCCCTGCTCAGTAGGACTGTTGTGACTCTTGCTGGTGTAGAAACTGCTCTCCAGAGAGATGCTGGAGGCACCACAGATCACTTGTGCTCCAAGATTCTTTGGTACAGAGACATTTCAAGAGAAGCTCATCTGAACACTGACGTTTTGTTCCCAGGCTGGCGGCAGAGGTCCTTGACACGGCCTATCTGATCAAAGAGAAAGAGAAGGTCTTCAGTACAGCTCTGTATCACCCCCAGGCAAAAAAAAAATCCCCAAACCAAAAAAACTCTAATGCTCTTGTGTAGCATGATGTAAGGAGCTGCACATGGAGCTTGTGACCCACTTGATGATCCACTTTATGAATTAGCGTTCATCCTGTGATGTCTTTGGAGCAATCTCACTGTTGCGGGAACTAGAGCCAGATCACTTTCTGGATGCAGCTTAGTCATCGCTGATCTTCCTCTTCTCTCTCCAATATGCCACTTAACCTTCAAAACAAGAGCTGAGGGAGGGATTGGCCTTTGAGTCCTCTCTTGGTCTCTGAGCTCAGGCAAACGTGTGGACGATTTTCAGTGCAGAAAAACTCCTACCATCAGCCAAATCCCTTATTCACGTGTTGATGAATTATGCCTGGAAACTGCCTCAATTTATTTGTAACTGGTTGAGCATCTTGTGGTTCTTATTTTTCTTCCCAGTTGTACTGCAATAGCTGGTTATTCACATCTAGCAAAGCCTCCAAATCTTATTTTCAAAACTACCGACTGTGAAGTGGGATTGACAGTTGTTGAAATTTGTGGCATTTGTGGATGTAAAAGAAAATGTACTATTTGAAGTAGCACCCCTACTGCATTTGGATTATAGGTTATACACACAGAGCATTTATGACATTTCTGTACTATCCCTAATGAAGACAGAAGGAGAGAATTCAACATTTAAAGATTTGTAATTAAAAGAAGAGCTCTAGAAGTTGGCAAATCTTCTCTTAAAATTCTCTTCCCTCATTTAGGAAAATGGGGTGATTTAAAATGCCATTTCAAGATTGACATGAAAATTTGAAGACTGTATCAGTGTCTGTTATGTAAATGGTTCTTGAAAAAATGTCTCTGGATCATTTACTCAGAGGCGTATTTAAAGCAGGAAATGACTTATTCATGCATTGTTTCATGAACTCATACTGTGATTTTTTTTGTTTCTCTAAGCTACTTGAAAGGAAGTTCAAAGAATTATGAGCACAGAGAGACCCATGTGGTGAATGAGGAGAGCAAAGTGAGTGTGGAGGTACCATGAAAACAGAAACAAAACCTGGGAATAAACACTGGGTAAATATGACAAAGCAAGCTGAAGGAACTTGCTGAGCAAAGTCTATCTGGACCTTTTGACTGTGCATGTAGGAAATTCTTATAGGAATTGCACTTGGAAAGCAAACTAACACTTTAGACTGAACTATTCCAACAATCTATAGAAGCCCAGAATGATTTTGCCAGGACATCACTGCTCATAGAGTAGATGAAAATGGCTATCATTTTTTAAGTAGTTTAGTTGTGTGTGAAGGTCAGTGCAACTGTATGCAAGTAATCTGAGTGTGCGGAAGAATGGAGGACTTTTAAGAGCAATTTGGCTTATTTATACTTTCATCTGCCAGGTCCATTGCCTAAATAGGATGCGGGAGATCCATGTAATTCCTGAATTTCCTAATCTTTTGGGATCCTGTGTAACTTTGGACAAGTGAGTTAACCCTTCACTTGGTTGTTTTCCATCTGTCAGAAGTAAGCACGGTTCTCCCTGTGGCAGAAGAGCTTTGGGAAGGACCCACCTACTCCCATCCGTGAGCTGCTCCGGCTCTTCAGTGACAGGAAAGCCACAGACCCTTCTCCATAAAATTATTGCTGACCCAATAATGTATGTGAGATTTGATTAATCCTTTCTAGAAACCTTTTTAAAATGTCTGTATTATTTTAATTAATCTCCACCTAGTTCTGCAGTCCCCCAAGATCATTCTGTTTATACTGCCCATGAGCTCATAAGGCCACAACATTGCTCGTGCACAGAAGGGCTTTGTATGCTCTATACCTTGGATAAGCACGGTCTCTTCTCCTCTTTATCCTTTAATTAACATGTTTAAAAGATCCACGGAGAGCATCAAACCATCTTGAAAAGTGTGCTGCTACAAAAGGTATGACAAAAGAAATCCTGTTTAATGAATACCTCCCAGCTATACTATGTGCATTGAGTACATGCTGGAAGTTGTGTCTGTGCCTTTCTGTCATGGTCAGCAAAGTCCTATGACATATTTTGAGCTGGACTCCTATTCCACCCATATCGCAATTGAAGCCCAGAAATTAACATGGACTTTTCTTTAAGCTCAGATTCATTTCTAAGTTTACAGAAACAGGCACAATCTCTAATTTTATGTATGGACTTAGTTTTGTGTAGATCTATGAAGATTAGCTCACTGTAGTGTTGATAATGCTGATCCTCAAGGACAGACAAACTTTGCAGCTTCTTGCACTTAAAAAATAGATACTTCTTCAGACAGCCATGTAGCAGGTAAATGCTTACGTGCTGTTCTGATATTCTGAGGTTAATGTCAGGTAATTAAACTTTCTGAAGATGTCAGACTGTCCCCAAACAGTGGTACATAATAAAAATCTGAATTAAACTGTCTTAGTTTAGAGGAAAATAGCATTTATAAATTTAATATAGAACTTCTGCTCTTGCATTTCTGTTTGGACTTCTAGAGCCTACCTACATTTTGGAAGGTGAGCTAGGGAAACGTTGACCTTTGGTTTACCACTATTAATGGCTTTTAACTGATGAACTGGAGTCAGGTATACTTGCTGTGGCCTTGCAAGGAGAAATACCCATTAGAGCTCCTTGGCATCATGCCTCTCTAATCTGTTGTCTCTGGATTTGAAGGTCCAGAGGTAAGGATCAAGGGTTGAGGACATGAGAAAGAAGCGCTGCAATGTCAGAGATTAGGTTTCTCTTGTTTATCCTTGCCGAGAGTGCAGGAAAAACCACCTTTGGCCTGAAAACTCCTCTGTGCTATGTAATCATTGATTGTACTACATTGGGATGAGAACTTATTCTCCATAAAATATAACTCAAAGGCTGAATTTTACTACTGTAGGAGTCCCTGTTTGCTTAGTGCTCCTTCCCAGGGCCCTTTCCCCAAGTGTCCTTGAAGTAATTCTGTAGTTTTTTTTCAGTTCTCAAAGCTGTCTTCAGTGTTTTCTGCACAAAAAAGAGGCTGCTGAGCCTCCACGGTTAGTTTTAAACAAAGATTTAGTCAATGCAGATACTATGATTGGATTTTATGGCATTCTGTATGTGAGCCAAAAGGAGTAATCTTGTGTTCAAAAACTCTGTTTGTGGCAGTAGGAAGAATTTAGTCATATAACCTCTGAGTTCCAAGAGACAGAAAGGCAGTGAAGAAAATGGTTCTCAGAAAAAATAAGCTTAAATCAAGGCATTGTGATTAAAGTTTAAGTCCTGTTTTTATAACAGAGAAAAAAATGTCCAACTCAAACACTGAGGAGAGTACATTTATAAATCTGAATAATAAATCAAGAGAAAAGCATGTGTTTGGGCAAGGAAGTTTCTTGCGTCTCTCTTGAACTATATTTCTTACTCTTTCAAGCTATGAAGTAAGAACGTCAGGACACTAAAGCCAAAATTCTTCCCTTGACAATGCAGGGCAATTAATCACACAGTTCATCCCCATGTGATCTACACATGTTGAGGACAGATAAATCAACCGTTGGATACGAGTGATTAGTTTAGCCACATGAAAGGACTCGGGGCTGCCGTCATGCGGGTGCTGGGTGACCAGCCCAGAAGGAGAACTTGCACGGAGCTGTGTGGGCATTGGTGGAAGCAAAGAGAAAATATTCTTGCATCTTGCTTTACCAGGCCGTTTTTTTTCTTTTTTTTTTGCATATTAACTGTGCATTTGTCTTTGTTTATGGCATGGAGGAAGCTGTTAAGTAGAAAAGCAGAATTAAACCTATTCTCCATCGTTATTTTGCTCCTCTGCGCTTGGCGCCTTAAAACAGTGATGCTATAAAATTGTTATATATAATATGTGATATATTTATATAAAATGTGGAATATAACCACCTCATTTTTTTTCTATGAGTGTGGATAAAAGTTTATAATTATGGATCTCTTCTTCTGTCCTTCCAGCCACTGCATCATCTTTGGTGCTTTCTTCCGATGTTGCCTGTGTGCAAATATATTCCTATGGCTGAGATTTGTGCCAGTGAAAGCTGCTGGCCTGACCTCCGTGTTGGCCTCCGTGCTGTGAAAGACAAAATTGAGCTTCCAAACTCTACAGAATTAATTTTCACCTTGAAGTAAGGGATTTATCTCTCTACTTTATTGGTCTTTATCAATGTGCATTTTTTTTTTGTTCTTGTTTGTTGTTCAGAAATTGAAGATATGCCAGTGCATGAATATATAAACACAGTTGATAGTGGTACCCAGTTTAATGAATAACTGGTGCTGTATTTTTTGGTGCCGCCGTTGCTCTGAGCAGTGCTGTTTTTATGGGCAGCATGAGCCGGATCTCTTATCTTCAGATTTTTGCATTCTGCAGCCCCAATCTTGCAGATCTTCTGGGATAAGAGCCCACAGAACAGGTGCTCTGAAGTCTTGTCAGTATTTAAATATTCAAAGTGACTTATGTACAGTAACTTCAAAGATTAGGGCCTATTTTGAGATGTCCTTTCCAAAACACTTCAGCAGACATCCTACAGACTTTTGCTCTCAAACAAACCTGAGTTTGTTTGATCAATGGTCCAAGAGCTGTCCAAAACCCTTGAGGTTTGTTTAATGAAGAAAAGTTTTTCGTCTTAGAGGTGCAATTATCACCACCGTCCGGGGAGGCTACCAAACTTAGTATGTGTTTCTGGCTGCTGCATCACTTGTAAAACAGCTCGTGTAGGAACATTTCTTCATGAAATGGGATTTAGGTAAATCCTCCTTTCCTATTTCTTTCTTATTATTTGCAATTGTATCCTCAACTCTCTTCCTGTGAACATATGAATGAAAAATTGGCTGTTTGTGAGCCAAGCTGCATTTGGAAGACATTGCGAAGGTGTGTCTCCTGGGAAGACTTCTGAAGGTTTTAATGCAGATGTGCTACATGATAGGGACTTAGGTTTAAGGTACACTGGCATTTTTGGCCTTAAGGTTGCTTTTCTGCTGCCTGTCAATAAATATCCGTGATTCCCTAGTGCAAATAATTCATTGAATTTGCATATAATTTGCATATAATATTTTTGCCTGGCAGGAGGACAGTATTAATTAAATGCTCATTATTAATAATGATCTGATACTTCACATGAGGCATTCCCTTGAGCTGTTAACATGGGCCCATAATGAAAAATGCATCTTTCCCATAATTTTTTATCCGTCGGAGTCTGGAGGCTGGGAACTGCCTTGTCTGAGGCCAGTCCAACTGTCCTGGTTTGCCAGGTCATGCAGTGGGGACCAGAAATGGGAAGAGTGGTGTAAAAGAGCCTGAGGAGACATAGTTTGTCCTTGCTGGTCTCCATAGTGCAGGTTCTGGCATGGAGTTGGTGCTTCATCGAGGCGTTGATCATCTACCCGTCAGAAGATGCTGTTCCAAAATGCAGACCTGCACAGCTAAAACTATCACAGACCTGTGTGACAACATAAGGTTACCGTTTCGTCCCAATAACGGGTGCTGCATATCAAGAAGATGCCATATGCCTCACTGAATATCTGATAGACTTAGGAGACTTTGAACAGAGAGAGTTTGCGAGCCAATGACATATCAAAGACTGTCAGAATAATCATTTTTTCCCCTGATTTCAGTCGATTGCTGTCTGACAAATGAAAAGCATGCCTATTCAGCTAGCACTCACCCACGCCGGTGCCTGAGCTTCGGTGCTATAACTGTTCCCTCTCCACAGCCTTGGAAGCAAAAGGAAGAAGCGCACATATGAAACACCAAATGGAGGTTGCTAAACACAAACCATATGTGTTACTTAGCTTTGGAGTGTAGCGAGGTTATGAAGCCTTTCTCGGAGGAGAAGACAAACACGCTTCCTCTGCATCCAAATTAATTATAACAAAGAGAAAAGTTTACTGAAAGAGGAGGTGCGATGGGAAGGATGGTGCCCGGAGCCACCCCTGTGCCGGGCTAACAAAGCCCAGGAAAGTGTCTGGTATCCTGATTAACTGCAGGACACGAGCATGGTTGCTAAAAGACCTGACTTTGAACAGGCTTTGTAGTCTCTGGGGCATGAATTGGAAGCAGGCTGCGTGCTGGGAGAAACTGGAAATCTTGGATCCAAACACAAAATTAAATACAAGCATCCCAGTAAGAACTTGCTGGGCAGCTCTGGCGGAATATGAAGTATCTCTGGATCCTGTGCAAAATCTGTTCTTATCCCTACCTATGTTTTAATTAAAACTCAAATGATCTGTTGCTGTTTGTAATTCCATTAGGTTTTTGCAGGGTTTCTCTCTATTTTTTATATTAATTTTTAGCTATTTTTCAAAATTTAACTTTTGTTTCTGGTAGATTACAGGTCTGTAAGCCCTACCAGTTTGTGGGAGCAGTGTGGGATCACCTCTGGAAACTCAGCTGCTTTCCACACGGAGAACTGTTTGCCCAAGCAATACACTCCGATAAGAAATTATCTGCAAGTAGAAATTCAGGATTGCTCAGCAGAGCTAGACGAATGGAAGCATGAATTTTCTGAATTTCTGATGCTCTAGAAATGCCTGGACGAGGGGAGACTGTGTTGCTCCTTCACTGCCTTCTGGAGAGTGTCCTGCACCTCTTTGGGGCGATTTCAGGCCATTTGTGGCATTTCTAAGGAGACAGCTCCCTCCCGTGGTTGCAAAACCCAACCCATCGCTCCGACTTCCTGTGGAAAGGAATAGAAAATTCAACTGTTTCTTCTTTTTATTTCCTCCTTCTAACGCTAAGGAAGAGCAAGAGGAGCATTTGAGGGCAGGAAAGGCTATTTGTTTCTTTGTTTGTGTAAATGCTGGTAGGAAATTTTTAGAAAAGAGCATGTTACTGATTTGGCGTTGTGGGAAAATTGGTCCTGCTAATGAAAATCGGTCAGCCCAGAATAGGACAAAATCCTACAGACAGCTGCTGCATAATGAAAGCTAATGAAATGAAAACAGTATATTTATATACATATATATAATCAGTATATAGCTTTGGTCTGCTTATTATATCATCTAATAAGTGGTCAGCAAGAGAGGCAGCTGCATGTGTACGCGTGCACCTTTATGGTGTGGAAGGTGGAGTTATTTGGTGTACTGACTTGGCTTTGCATTGCTGCCATGAGATGTCCAATTTCTATCCTGGAAAAATAGTCAAAACATTTTTTTTCTTAAAGCTCAGCTCCTGAACTTACCTGCTGTAGCACCTGATGCACAGCTTGCCCTTGAAAACCCCAGCTTGTTTGAAGTTTGGGAGGACACTTGCCATTCAAAGAAAAGGAAGAAATTTTGCTCCATGAGCAGGCAGGTTAAAACCTACGTGCTGCCTTCACGGCACAGGCGTACGCCTTTCTTGGAAAAAAAGGCACAAAAACTACTGTGGTTTAGACAGCTGGTCTGGCAGTTGGTAATGTGAAGGCCTATTAAAATATTTGTTATTTGTTATTTAACTTTGGTTTGTTTTTTGAGGAATTTGGAAATAGACTGATTAAATAAAATAGTGTGAGGTCACGCTGATGGGTAGTGATATGTATTGGCACAAGTTTGGGAAAACGTGTCATATGCAGGGCTCCAACGGCCTGTCTTTCACTTTCATAAAATCCAGTCACTCTGTTTTCCTTCTGTGAAAGAAGAAGTGCTGATAAATATGCTGAAAATATTTTCACACTTCTGCTGGGTGGAATTTCAATTTAGTGGCTGGTATATGAAGGCCTTGATCCATGAAAGCTCCTGAGTCAGTGAAAAAACTCCTTGTGCCATCCACAGCAGAAGAATTGTACCAGTGGAAGTCAACGTTGAAAACTGCACTTCTGCTTCTGACTTTTGTAGGCACCTTGGTTGTAGGAGAAAGAGCTTTGATGGCCATCTGGAGATAAATATCAATAATGTCTATTTCAAGGGAGTTACAATGAGTCCTGTTAGGCACCTTGCAGCCTTGGGTCATAGGGGAATTGGGGTGGGAAGGCAAGGGTTCCTACCCCAAGCAGGGTCACATCTGGGTGCTCAGGACTTTGTCCTGCTGGCCCTTGAAAGCCCCCAAGGATAAAGACGGACCCATCTACATGGTGAACTGGTTCCCTTGCAGCTTTGAAGGTCTTGACAATGGTCACTGGAAAGCCGATGATGTTGAGTCTGCTCTCAAGGAATTAATGAGGGATCTAACTTCAAGGCTACTTTGGAAACTTCTCAACTCTTTAGTTAACCATAATGTCCCAAATGTAGTTTGAACAAGTTTCATTCCTTTCCTGTATTAGAACAGTTGTCTTGGAAATGTGAAATGGCTATTTTAACTGGGTGCCCCAGTCAAAAAGCAAAATCAGTATAATTAAGTTTACCATAGTCTGGGAAGGATGATAACAAAAGTAACACCAGGATATTAATATTTGCAAAAGATGATTTTTTTTCAAAGCAAGAGAAAATAACACTTTCAATTCTTATGAAGTTCAATTCACAATTTGCACGCATTTTTTTCATGTTAAATGAAAGCACATTTTATTATTTTTTCCTGTTTACATATTCGATTTGAAAATCTTACTTTTTTTTTTTTTTATAAAGTATATCCAGCTAATGAATTGCAAGTCAACTAGATATTATGCTGACTATTCAATGGCCCTTTTTTGTTCAACTCTTTTGACTTCTGATATCTGTGGGTGTCACAAATACTTCAGAAGAGAGACCAAGTGGTCAAATATTATATGTGTTCATAGATGAAATGGTTCTAGACATATGGAGATCAAATTAGTAAAGCCTAGTTTCAAGTTAACCATGGATAATATGGTGTGAAATTATTTAATTACTAAAAATCCCCAGATACTCTGGGAAACAAAAAGCAGTAGAATTTAAGAAAAGTGATGTCAAGAGAATGGTCAAGGAGATCAACAGCAGAGCCTCCATGTCTTCATACTTGTTATAAGAGAATGAGAAAAAGGGTAAATTCCCTCCTCTGGTGGGAGCTTGAGTCCTGTTAGCTCTGTACTTGCGTGTTAAGAAATTGGTCCATGCGTGTGAGAGCGTCTGCACGGGTTGGTAACGGCTATGCCATGGCTTCATCTGCAGCCCTGTGGGCTGTGCTTCTGGTCCTCCCTTTCTCCAGCATCTCTCCCGTATCCCCAGATCTCCGCTGCAGGAGGGCTGCCAAGTGCGCTCGTAGTTCGCATGGTCTCGGCATTTCAGATGCTCCGTGTTGTGCCATACTTATGTTCCCAACGTTCATGTTATGATGTGTGTCCACGGTGCTTTTCTTATTCTAAATGGGCCCTGAGCTCTGGCTGCGGTGCGACGTCGGTGGCATCTAGGTCAAAGACAGTCGAGAGTCAGTCTTGGAGAGCCTAGAGAGGGATGTATCCTGTCATTATTAACCTTTTCCATAAAATTATTAGGAATTAATGGTTATCACATTATTGCTGCATTGTTCCTGTGTTATCTATCATTTTATCATCTTGATGAGCTCCACATTCTGGAGAGCTGCTACGTAGCCATGGAGGCTTTTGGCATTCCTAGGGACTTCTGCCCATAGCGTGATGGTAAGCGCTTGTCTAGCTCTCCACTTGCTTTCTTAAGTTGAGTTTCTATGTATTTGAGTTTTTAAGTTGTCTTCAGAGCAGAATGAATATTTTCCATTATCTCCCCTCAAAACATTTGAAGATACCTTTTTTTGGAAGATCTGTAGGTCACTCTGCGTTGCTCTACTTTGCATTTGTTAGAATATGTTGGGTATTAAAATTCATAAATAGCTGCTTCCAGCAGCAGGAAAAAGCTCTTCCCATTACTCTCTTATTCCCTTATCATTTTGTAACTTTAACTGTAAGAGTCTGCACTGCTATTTCAGTATTTTCTTGGACAGGACTGTGAAGAAGGAAATGGAGAACATGCGATTAGATGACTTAAGTTAGTCATTATTTTAATTCGGTTTGTTTGATTTCCCAGGTAACCAGTTTCGTATCTCCTGTTCTTGCAGTTGCAATAGCAAGTGAAAGATAAGAAAACATTACAATATGTGGAGATTCTGTTTTTGTACTTTTGGATTTTTTTTTCTTGATTTTACTCTCTTTAATGTAGATACATTAACTGACTTTAACATGTATGGCTTATTATCTGCATGCATATTAGGCAATGGTTCAAACATTTAGTTCTTTCATCTAATATGTTATGGAATTTGCCCACAATGTAAAGGCATTTTACAGAATAGCTACACTTTGCAACCAAAATATTGACATCATTTTTATCTTTCATTGCTTTCAGTTGCCACAGGACAGTTGATCTATAACTTAAGCTTGTGGTTATTGTTAAAATGATTCTTTGAAACAATCCTCTTGTTCAGCTTCTTTAATCTTCAGCACATTTCTCAGCGCTGGGCAGACAACCTTGCAACTGTTTAGAATTAAAGATCCAAAAATAAAATAGAAAGAAAATACTCAGGTATTGCAGTGGACTCTTGCTGTGAATGCGAACTTCAGAAAAGCAATTTTCAACTTGAATTCTGTGGTAATTTTCTTTTAAAAATAATTCTCTTCAATACACATATACATTAATTCTCAAATACTTAGTGTCACTAATATATCATACTAGCGACATGGCACACTGTAACTTAACAGAGGGGTGAGTAGGTGAAAATCCAATACCTACCTGGGAATTTTTTTGTCTTAATAGACAACTGATACGTTCTCAAATGCTTGAGAGAGGCTTGTGCTTCTTTACCTCCTCCCGTGTATCCTGTTTGCTTTGTGTTTGGGCCCTACACACCCTTGCTGCTAGCGCCCATAAACTGACCATTTCGCCAATGGCTGAGGAGGAGGATGGTTTGCAGATGGGTGTTATTTTAATTGGTTAGAAAGGTTAACTGAAAATAAGACCAAGCGTTGTTTTGTGCAGACAGGCGCTGTCAAGACAGCATCACAAATTTCCGTCTTCTTCAAATCTACACATTAAAAGCTTTAAAGTTTGCTTCTAATACAATGCGCTGCACAATTCAGTTTAGAGTTAAATATGAAGCGTTTTTGAGAGCAAGGAGTCATTGCAATGCTTCTGTCCTGTTTTAAAGCTTTGAGAGCTTGTATGTGCGCAGATCTGCGGTAAAACCATTAGAGCTCCTCAGTGTGTAGAGGTGACACAACATGACATAGTCCACATGAGCAGGACCTTAAGAAAATTCATATTAAATCAATGATGCGAGGCGAGACTGTGCTTAGCTCTAATCACTTTTCAGTTGGGTGACGCCACAGGTAGAGACACAGGAGGTAAAAATGAACTGCAAGTTATTTAGCTGTTTAAGAGAGACAACAAGCTGTTTACAGTTCTGCTTTCCAGCTTAATTTTTAGGGCCAGCATAAATAGAATTGAATCCAGAAACTGATTCAGTGAGGATAATCCATCAATATTTAATTTGGTAAGCAAGGAAAGGCTTTAAAATAGTATAATGTAGTTCATGAATCAGATGCACTGTTGGATTCCGTTATTAAATGTAGATATATAATATCGGTGGCATTGTGTTTGTTATTTTAATAATTCTAATTAACTTTTGGTAACTGTAGCAGATCTGCTGCCAAGTATCCTGGCTATGATTATTATTCAGGGTTATTATTTTCAGGAGACAGCCAGCCAATGAATAAAAGAAGTTTTATGGCAAACTAGACTTAAATGGCACAACAAGGTTTTCTTATTGAAGAAAAATGCCTCTTGGTGAACTTCATCATTATCTGTCCATGTTTAAGAGCTACAGAGAGTTTCGGGCAAGCTTTATGATAATGCAGTAATTTACAAAAACCCCCATAAACGTTTAGTATTTCACACTTTCTGGCTGATTATTGATGATTAGTGAGATTTGTGTGAGGAAGCACAAGCTTCTGTCCCTTCAGACTGAGCTGTGGCACACATCCCATGTATAAAAAACTAATCTGTTTATGCGTGCAAGGTCGAATTCAATGAATTCACTGGTGGCCTTCGTGCTACCGTGGTGGTAGCACCCGTGCTGTGGTGGACAGGAGCATCGGCTCCTGCTCTGTCCTGCGCGCGTGGCAGAGTAGGGATGCAAAATCAGGCTGCAAGTTGACGGTGTCGTCAACACCAAGGGACAGTTGTCCCTCTTAAACTAGCTAATTTCTTAGGCAATGGAGCTAGCTGAGCTGCCTGCTCGTTCTTCAAAGCTCATCGTGTTGCCGAGGGAGTTATCGAACTTATTCTGAGTCCCCAGGCAATGCTCATCTTCAATTTGCCCATCAGAAACATCCATACAATTATTTGGGGCATCTTCAAAGTCTTTCATTGCTTTAGAGCAGATTATTGAGATAATTTTGATAGCGGCACGCCTCCTCAATGGCAATGTCAGAAAATGAAACCTCCACCTCCCCGGGATCTTTTCCAAGCTCTCGGATCATATGTATCCCATAGATTTCTTTTTGAGTGAAATTAATCATAAGAGGGTTTGTCTCATTTTCTGTTTATTGCCTACTGTGATTTGCTATCCTAATTTGCAAATGATGAATTTGATGCCCTGCTATCAATGAGTGTCTGCCTTTCAGGAGACTCCGAGCATGAGTTGCATGATGAAAAGTGTTTCCTGTATTACAGTTTTATATGTTTATATTAAGAACCTGCCTCTCTCTAAGAATGAAGATTAGACGGCAGATCCTCCTATTTCTTTAATGCACGTTGTTGGTAGTCTTTATCATCAAAGTGGAGAAAAATAATCCTTCTGAAGTAGTAGTAATGGTGTAACCTTCTACACCAAAAATAGGAAAAAATGTGCAAAATCAAATATAAGGCCAATCTCAGGGATTTTTTTTTTCTATTGACTGTGTAAGACAGAGCTTTAAAGTGCTGTTACTAAAGAAAGATTAGCGATCTATTTTTTGTTGCTGGCAATAGATCTAGGTTGATCTTAGGGTTTTTTTTTTTCCTCTTGAAATCTATTTTTTTATCTTTATTTAGAATACGTTCAGGAATGTTGCTCCCCGTGAGACGCACAAGTAGCGCATTTGCCTCCGAGATCGCAGCTCGGCTCCTGCTCCCAGTTAACTTCTACTGAGACGGTTGTTTGCTGCCAGATGGGAGGTGTTTAATGATTGTGACTTCAACCTCTGCTGTTCCCAAATTTACAGCAGTTTGCACTTGACAGTTTATTTTTTATTTTTTATCTTCATCTCAATTACATAGTAAGATGTTCTTTTTAAAAACTTATTTGTTATTAAGATATAAATCTCCTTATTTTAGTCATGTAGTGCATGCCAGCGTAATGCAATACAAGAAGATTACAAGCTGATGGTTAGATGTTAATAACAGTAACACAAAACATTAAGGCAAGTGACATTTACATAAGTATCTTGATCTTAATACATGTAATTTACATATGAAAATTTAATCACCATAGAGATAAACAGCTGCAATGTTTAATTAAACTCTCCACACAAAATCAGCCTGCAAGAAGTAGTTTGTCACTGCTAATTTATCACAATTCTCCTAAGTATTCTTTAAAATAAAAATGCAAAATAAATGACTCTTATTGATAATTTAACTTCTGGTTACTTTATCGTATTCTCAACAGGCTTTGATGATACAATTACAATATGAAGATTCCAGGCTCATTTTCTCACAATTTAGAAGACAAAACATAAATATATAGAGAACAAATGTATTTGTTTACAGACTTATGGGTCAGCCGTGTGGAGTACAATTTAGGCAAATTTAATGCCATGATAAGTTATGTGTAATGAAGGGATGCGTGAGCCTCTCTCTGTGGGGTTGTTTAAGGAGGAAACAATTATAAGTGAAAATTAGTGCTGGCATTATCGCAGAGTTGGAGCAGACTTCGAGCTCCCGTATCAACGACTAAAGCGCGCTCGGGAAGCGCGCGGGGTGACATCGGAGATGTTATTGAGGCTTAGACTTAGCTTAGTGATGTATTTTAAAGAAAAACAAAGTGCAGGGTATCCCAAAACAAACATTTTGCCTGCATTTCTGAGGGTCCTGCAAAGAAAGCAGAATCTGAAGCTGGACTGGATCTTCTTCACAATTCTAAGACACCAGTAACACCAGAAAGGGAGTCTTTCTATATCCGTGTAACCATAGGTACCTTCAAATGCATGATTTTTAGGCGTGAAAATATCTTTCATGCCACGTGGAACAAACTGTGTTTTGTGTAAGTTTTGTTTAAAGCAGCTAGTTGTGATCATCTCACAGACAGCAAGTGGGGTATTTTTGGTCTTGGGTTCAAAAATTGTTATTGTTAAAATATATTATTATATACCAAAATTATTATTGCCAGTTTAATTGCAATAGAAAATGAGTGAAATTCAGTTTCAAAAAGGGACTTTGTAGGAAAACTGCTATTTGTAGAAGACTTTTCATCTTTGAAACAATGAAACATTTTCTGTTTCATTCTAAATTCTGATTTTACAGAGCAGAAAAAATTAAAAATGAGGCAATCTAAAGTACCATAAGTTTCTACAACTCTTAGGCTTCTAAGTCACCGCTGGAAAAAAAGAAGTAAGCATGTGTATAAAAAATATAAGCCCATATGTATAACTGACTGATCTTTATTTTCGTTTTCCAAGGTTGACTCTGGATATTTTTTCCAGTAATTATTTCTTGAGTAAAAAGTGTCCCTGAATCTTTATTGCATTTTGGGCTTGATTTGGTTGCCCTTGGGTGCTCTGCCCGGTCTCCAGCTGTCGTGCTAGCGGCAAGGGGCTCCTGTGTGTCCCACGTGGGCATCTTGCCCCAGAGCATCCAAAGTGGCATGTGGTGCCCATGCTCAGGCAATCAGCTCCTTACTCCAGAAATCAAGGAAGAGGTTTTAAGTGGAACCATTAGCAATCGTGGCACCACACCCGTGCAAAAGGCAAAAATTCTCCAAGAGCTTATAGTGCACTTCATGAGAATAGTGAAAGGAGTAAGGTTCTCATAACTTAGATAAATAGATAAATAAACAAATTAAACACAAAATATTTTCACTGTGAGGCAAAGAGTATTCTGTCTTTGATTTTGGTTATAACGTGTTGGCAGGCAGCTGATCCTAAGTGGCAATTTCCTGGATACGCTGCAATTAACTGGTTTTCTGGTACAATACATATGGTCATGATTTGAGGTAAAATGTAGCATATTAGGCACAGTTCCCTTTGATTAAAATATTTTTATTGAAAGAGCAGAAGAAGCAAAATGAGGATTACATTAAATAACTAATTCTGTAATATTTTAAATTACAGATTAGGCCTGATTACCAAGTTTCCTTTGAGATCTGTAAGTGCAGGACCTGTTAATCCTAAGAAAAGAGGTACTAAATCAGAAATAGAGTCCTAGAAATATCTATATTCACAGCAGAAAAAAAAAAGAAACACAAAAAAAGCCAAAAGCCAAATAACCTGTTGAAATATTGGTGTTTTATGTCCTGTTACTGTCTTTTTGATCACCAGGGCTCTTTCCTAGGAGTTACCAGTTTAGTGCTTTGGGGAGGCAATACTTTATTTCAGCTATTATTAAGGAAGAGTGATGTGAAATTTAATACGCCGGTTTCCTTTCATAAGTCCATTTGTTACCATATAACCCTCCAAAAGCCATAAAAATGAATAGAGATATATCAGCTTACCTGAAGGCCAGCCATCTGTTACAATACAAAAAATGTCGAGTTCTAAGTAAAACTTAGCTGTAATATTTCCCCCTTTCCCAGTAAATTGTTCTGATCTACATTTCTGTTTAGCATGCCATGATCTCCTCTCTGAGTTTGTACGTCCTCACAGTTCCCTTGCTGGGGGGAGATTTCTCTGTTCAGATAAAAATTTCTCTCTCCTCTCTCGCTGAGCACTGAAGACCTGGAGAGTCTGCATTGTGCTGGGGTCCTTCTGCATTTTAACTGTCCCCGAGTGCTAATGTAATTACATTTTCTATAACCTTTCTGGATATGAGATAGCCTTAAACCTTCAAGTTAACTTGGTTATTCAGAAAGCCTTTATTTAAACTGATGATAAGGATGTATTAGTTATATATATGCTTTATATATAGATATATATTGTGTTGTTGTGAGGGCAGTCTTTCCATAGGCAGCACAATGGGGATGTATCACTGCCGAGGGGCAGGTCGATGTGTAGATCGATACAGATTCGGGCGTGGAGGCATCGTGCATTTAAGCCGTATGTGGTCATTAGGAATTTAGGACATTCCGCATCCCACAAAATCAGATCTGGTGGCAGCAAATGCACCCGTCCATAGGGTAAAGGTGACCCAGGGAGAACACTACTGTGTTAACTACTTTTCATTGAGTGATGTGATGCAGAGCCAGTCTTGAGAATGTTGTCCAAGGGGCTGGCAAGAGCTTGGGTTATTGCAGGGGGTGACATTGGCACGGTGGCACTTGCTGTACCAGTGCTGTGAATTACACTTGCTTTCTGAATGGGTGAGTTGGTAAATTTATACATTTGTGATGCACCTGTGGAGAGCCCCAGGTGCTGCCTATTTTGCAAAAAGCAGCATGTTTTTGCAGAAAATGATGCTGGCTTGCAAGAACTGTCTGCAATAAAATAAAAAGGCAAATCCTCCCACTCAGAACTGGTGCCCTCTGCTTGGAGAGGCGTCTGCATCCCGCTGGGCAAGGGCTTTGTGTCAGCCAAGGGTGAATTAACTGCTGCCGTGATTAGATCTGCAAAATCTGTGGGGATGAGAGTATTAAGTAACTACAAAATGATTAAAATGCAGCTCTGGCTGATGATTGTACTGTGCCGCTGCAAATGCAGTCCCCCTTGTACTTGATCTCCTGGTTGAGAAGTCAGGGAGGTTAGGAAAGCTGCAGAGCGGAAGTCAGGAAAAGGATGGTTAAACCTGCTTGTGTTTGCAAAGTGACAACTTCTGCAAAGCGTGGACGGCCAAGGACTGCGTCCTTTCACTAGGATCTCCACCATACTGGAAATAAATAGTTTTCTGCAACGGTAAAAGCCTGTATTTCAGCACTAATTAAAAGTAGTGCCATAGGACTTTACTTATTTACAAAATATATGTAAGCACCTGATGCAAGCATTGTCTTTCGCCTTGCAAGAAGTGATGGGTCCCCCAGGAGATCTTTTCCCTGTGTCCGCTGGTGATGTCAGTGAGTCCTTGATTAGCTGCTGACACACGAAATTATGGGGGTCACCAAGGTTAATGAAAGGCTTCTTTATACAGCCATGCCCATGCACTGTCTCCCTCTGTCCGCTTCAGTGCTGGATTGGGGGATGACCTCAGTGAGAAAGTCAAGAGAGAAAATACCAGTGCATGCTAATCAGCGTCTCTCTGCTAATATCTAATTATTTAATGAAGGGGCAGTGCGTTATTTGCAGCCCAGTGTTTCCTATAAACCTGGGGCGAGCTCTGTGGCGATGCTGCTCAGCTGTCCCCATGGCACTGCCGCCCGTTCGCTCAGCCACAACGAAGGGTTTTTTTGCAGGTGAACATCAGAAATTGTGTCCTCTGCCTGGCAGTGGAGCCGGGCAGCGTTCGCCCTTGCTAGGGAGCACACACGGCTTCGCTGGAGCATCGCGAGGACAGAGCCACTTGCGTGAGACACGAGGATTTGCCCAGCACTGGGCTGATGTTGCCCGTAAGGCAGTGAGGAGCAGGTTGCGTAAGGCTGCATGGTCCTAATGACTGTCACTCCGCTGTGTCCTTCCAAAACATGCTGCAAGGGAGCAATGCGTGAGAAGAAATAACTGGTTTTACATTTGCCCACCCACGTGCTTGTGTCAATAGACAGGATTTTCTAGGAACATCCTTTCTTTTTTGTCATATCTTAAGAGAGGGGCTGCAGGGTCAGGTTGTGCTTGGAAAAATCCTCTCCGTTCCCCATTGATTTGGGGCTGTACTTGCCGTCACTGCTGTGAAGCCTGGGCATTTGTACCTATTAATTTAAGTCATCCTCCTTTAAAGATACGGCTTAGAAAAGATTTCCCGAGTTAGAGTGACCTAAACATATGCCGTGCTTTCTTCAGATTAGATAGTTATTTCCATATTAATTAGTGCTGCAAAGTTTGCCCTTCCTGGCCACCCCAATTTCTTTCTGTCCCTCCCTTTTGGGATTTGCTTTTTAGCAACTTTGTTTTTGCTCTTTTGAGCTTATCCGTCTTACTGTGGAAAAAAATATATGGGAATTTATTTACTTCACCTAAACTATTGTTCTTTATCAGTATTTGTTTTCAGATATGTGTGTGTGTGTGTATGCACATCGTACTCTCCTCATCCACATTTAGGATATACTGTCCAGCCCTGAGTTATGGAAAGCATAATAAGCAAAATAAACAATACTTTAAGCCTCAGCTGATCAAAGTATGTGCTGAAACTTAGGCATCTTTGTAGTTTCATTAAACTTAACGTGACTTGAGGGTCAAGGGGCTGCCTGGCCGGACGGATGGGTGCTGGCGGCTTCTGGTGTGTGTCGTGCACCAACTTGCAAACTGTTTTGGGGCTTTCACTGGAGCAGTGCAAGATGGCACTTTGTTAATACTGATTTTCTTTTTTTTAATATCCTGAATTAAGCACGTGAGGTGATTTAGGCTAGAAGCTACTAGGGAGGAGATAATTGTTCTTTTATTATTATAATAGATCAAAATAAAATCAGTTTGTGCTTCTGAAGTGGGGAGTTTTTTAACTGGAAGAAGTGTACAGTAATTCTTTTACAGGGTTATCAAATGGCATAATAAAACAGTAAAAAGCATCTCATTTTCTAGGCTGTTTATTTTACATGTCTTCCTTGAATTGATAAGCATTTATATTCAGATCTGGGATTCTACAGGGAGTATCAGCCACAAAAAAGACTGAGGAAGGGTCCCTAGATTTAAAAAAACCCTAATTTTTGCACGTGCAAAAGTATACTAATTATTTTCTGCCTATATTTACACAAGAAGTTAACTTACAATTGTGGATACAGAACAGATATTAATGCATGCTAATGGCAGTTAAGCATCAGAATTGCCATCTCAGTATGCAAATACCAGAATAATAGTGTTAAAAAGTTACAAGTATTTTAGTACCTGTGCTCTCTCTCATACAGCTGAAATACTTACATAGGGGCCTAAATAATTTTGTGTACATTTTAATAAAAAACTCTCTTCTTTGGTCTACTATGTTATTTTAAGAAAAACTTGATATTATCAAAAATATTTCAGGTACTGCATTGCAGCTCTTTTTTCCCTAAAATTTAGCCTTCTTTCGAAACTCCTGGAAGCTGGGGATAAAAGAGCAGGCTGAGGCTGCGGCTAGCATGGGACGGCACCACCATGCTCCAGGATGCATCCCGAAGTCCTGAGATATTCCCTGACGGAAACTGCATCGCTGGTTGGGGCTTTCCTGGCTCTAATTTGGGGTGTGTGTGGAGAAATGCAGTTTTGGATCCCGTTGCATGGAACACTTCAGATAACAGCATAAAACTTCTGCCTCCACATAGGCAGCATTTAACGTACTTGCTGCTCCCGCTACGGTGGCTGCTGTAAATTGAACTTTTTTTTCTTTGCACAGATTTTGTGCCCCAATTAGCACTGCTAATTGGGGCACACGAGTACATCGCACTCTCCCCTGTGGAGCTTGTCAGCCAGTCAACCAGATCACTGAGTCACCAGGAGCGTGGCTCCAACCCTGAGTTCCTATTTAATCAGGTGCAAAATCAGAGGTGCCTCCAGGAAGGACATGGTCCTGCTGCAGGGAGTCAGTGGCAGCAGCCACTTGGGGCTTTTGCTTTTTCTTTTCTTTTTTTTTTCTTTTTTTTTTTTTTTTTTTTTTTTTTTTTTTTTTTTTTTTTTTTTTTTTTTTTTTTTTCTTTTCATTTTTTCTCATTTTTAAAGGCCAGAGTTTAAAATAAAAGCGTGATGGATGGGAAAGGGCACTTTGCTGGTGCAGAGGCACGTGCTCGGTGTGGGGAGTGTTTCCCGAGTGCAGTGTTCACTCCTACATGTAGAAGTTAATGTGTGATTTCCTGCATTTTTGGACCTTGGAGAGCAAGGTGACATGCACCCACTGCAGGAGGGCAGGCAGCTTTACAGTGAGCAGTCCTGTTGTTCTATTTAAAATGTGATTAAGTCGTTCAACCTTTTTCTACTTGTTTATATTTCCAGTGTCCTTCCATGGGGCGTGTGGCCCTGGTGAAGAACTTATACTCCATGGCTTTGCATCATGGACATGTTGTCACCAGAAAGTATGACAGGGTCTAAAAAATTCTCAAAATTCTGTTAGTATCCAAAGGCTAAAGCCAGACCGTGATCCCAATTGCCCATGCAGTGCCCTCCTCTTTTCCCACCTCCAAGTAGTAGACAGCTGTGTTCATTTATGAACTGGTTTCATCACATCAGAACTTTTTGCAACATGATATGTGAAATGAAGTGATGTGGTTGCAATACTGGCCCCAATGCAAAAAGTAAAACCAATGTGTCTGCTAGTGCTATATCCTTCCTGGGACAGAGAAGCCTTGTGTATACGACAGATGAAATATATTTTCCCTCTGTTCTGTGATACAGTTGCGTCTTGCTGTAAGGAATTGGATCCACTAGATGGTGATAAAGACCATCAACTATATCCTCCTGTAGCAAGGGAAAATAGGAAAAAGTTAAGATTGCAATGCCCCGTTTAAATAAAAAAAAAAGCCCTAAATAAATAAGCATACCTACCTTTTTATGTTGTATATTAAAGCACATTGAAAGCAAGCCAAAGAGTAGTGCTGCTTTTTGGCAGCATTATTACCCTGTGAGCAGCACTAGGGATTAAATTGTTTTGTCAGGATAAATATTGAGTAAAATGATTATGAATCATTGTGGCAAGTTTTAATACAGATCAGAAACTAAATTAATCCAGCTCTGTCTAACTCATCGTGGATCTCTTTTTCTTCAGATACAAATGAATAGTAAACAACATTTTGGCAATTTTTAGTTTAATCATGTAGAACTGATTACTCAAGAAGAATGCTATTAACATTTAGTCAATTTATACCCTACTATGTGACAAATGAAAATTAATGTTGCTGTTTTTAAGATATCAAATGGGTCATGATTTTAAGAATAATGATTACCCCTAAAGATAACTGATAATGATGGCTAAAAGCTCAGAGCACCAAACAACTCGCTACATTCATAAGCAAATATTGTGCAAAGGCAAATATAGCTTAGACTGTTTGCTGGCTATATGGACAGTACTTTAGGTATTATAGGTTGAGTCATATTTTGTTGTCATTTTAAAAGCATTATTTTGTATTAATTAGCTTTGAGTCAATTCTCATTAAAAAAGACATGGTCAATAATATCCAAACATTTCATCATAAAAAGGAGATTTGGGATTTTGGACGTTGTATGCTTTTGGCGAAGATCTGTATAGTATTTTCTCTTCTGGAATCAGTTGTTCTTGTTGGTAGTGATCTCATTCCCTCTTATTCTGTTACTTTAATATTAATTATTAATATTAATGTTTTAAAGAAATGCTTTTCTATGATCAGTGAAAATAATGCAAGGAAAACTGCTAAAAGCCTTTGCAACAAGTAGAGGACAAGAGCAATGCAGGCAAAACACATAGGGGACAAAAGTCTTTAAGAAAATGGTCTTTTTAGAACACCATTTATATTTTAGAAATATATATTGTGTATTGTGTGACTGTTTTGGAATCAGGCTATCTATAAAGAAGCTTTGAATATATATTGAACAGGTATAAATTTATTTCATGCCATATTATGGGGAGAGCTGTTATTAGCATACCCCTACACCATGCAAACATCCTTCAGTGGTTTTCGTCTTGCTATGGGCATGTGAAAAGTGCTGTACTTCCTCCAGTGAGTAATTTTAAAAAGGCTTGACCAAATTCAGAGAATTTTGAAGATCTGAGGAAAAAAAAACTGCTAATCCAGTGCTTTTTTCCTATCTTAGGCTTCATAAGGAATGACTAAAGGGAGTTTTAGGACCGGTATTCATAATCTTTCTAATGGAGGCAGTACATTAATGGGATTTCCATTTTTTGTTTAAATCTTTTTTTTTTAAATACATTGCATATTAGAGTTTCCTCATTTGACTTATGACTGTGGCAAAACTTTTCAATTTTACTCATTATTTTTTAAACCACAAACATTTAAAGGATTTTTGGAGAAATTTATGAACCTTATTGCACATTTAGGGTGGAAGACAAATACTAGATTCTTGAATTCCCTGTGTAACAAGATAGCCCATTTTTGTGCTTTTTTAGACTAATTGCTTTACTTATATGGTGTTCCAGCCAGAGCACCCCCAAACTAATCTCTATGAGATATAGGCTCCATTTCAGCCTTGCGAGAGTGCAGCCATCGTGAAGTGGAATATATCAGAAGCCAGAGATGACCTTTGAAACCCAGCAGGTCAGTGATTTGTGTGCGGAGGCTCGTTAAATTTTGGTAATCTACATTTCTCATTGCTTACAGCAGCATTTTCACTTTAATTCTTCTTCTGGAGGAGACTGGGTTTGAGTTCTGGTGTGCTCGGGTCTCCAAGTTGGACAGTTATAAAAATTATTATTTTTAAAGGGCTGGGAAAGAAGAGTACAGTGTGGCAGTGGAGAGGCCAGTTTATTTGGAAATGATCCTTGGAAAGCCTCTGAAATACATGAACAAGTGGGAGATTCATGCATTTGGTGTGGCCAGCAGGATACCCCTATTCACTCCTGTTCCTTCCCAGTTTATTTTAATGTTCATCTTGCCTTAGTTTTTTGCAGATTCACTAAATGAATGATCAAGTGAGAAAAATACCACTATCGGCCCTCTGGGAGCTGCTTTGCCTGTTGGGGAGTTTTGAGATAAAATCTAAGATATGGGGCTTAAATTATATTGTCTTTACTGTCTTGAAGCTTGGTTACTTAAGAAATTACTTCTCCTCTTACGCTAGTCCGCATTGGCTATAATCTGCAAGGAGTAAGGCAGGAGATCACTTTGTAAGTAGGAGATTTTTCCTTTCCAAAGGTGACAGAATAGAAAATTTTAGGCAAACAAGTCGTTGGCTGGATCCATGATGCATATCAAAAATAACATCAAAAATGGTGCAGATTTTCACCAACCTATAGTTACCTGCAGCTCCAGCATCACCTCCTGTCCATCACTAAAAGCTTGTTCCTGCATTGACTCCTTGGCTCTTGTCTGATCTGGTATTACTAAGTCGTCTTTCACAAGTGACAGGAAAGTATTTGCCTTACAGAGGAGATCTTCCAGTCTGTAGGACAAGACCCTTTCTCTTTCCTGTGCTGCAAAGAGGACCCCACTGCCGGTGAGCTCCCCGTGGGCTGAGATGCCCTGTGGCCTGTGCTTGATGCTGAAGGACCAAGTCGTCATCTGCAGTTGAGGTGCGAACTTTGGGGTATAAAATTAGATTTTAGGGTTTTTTAAGTGTGTTTTATGCTGCTACTCAATGCTACTCAAAAAAACATTTATTTTGAATGTTTTGGCCATTAGACCTATCTGTAGTTTCCATTTCATTTATTGAAGTTACATTAATGACAGTGAAAAGGAATTTGGTAAATGGCTAAAACAGCCAAAATGTTTTTTGGAAAAATTCTGTTAAGTGTCTTGCACATTGCTTAAGTGCCCAAGAGCACAAACTGTAACCATGAAGAAACTCCAAAATGAAAGTAAGGTCAAGTTTCATTGTCAAATTCTTGACCTGAAAAATTAAATCACACTGTGCTTAAAAAACTATTTGGATTCCCTATCATTTGAAGGCTTCATGTGGGATGCCTTACTGGTTTAAGAAAATAAATGTTTTGTGTAAAAATCATTTGGAGAACTTGTGTTACCAGCATTAAACTATCACAAAACTCCAGTAAAACCTCTAATTTGGTTATGGCAAACACGCAGTGAAAGACCTCATATTGGACTTCTCTCTGCAACATCGTCCAAAAACGATTTTTTTTTTCTTTTTCCCAGAAGCTGATACAATCAGAGTGATGGGAAGACAGAGATGAAAGAAAGGCAAACGAGTTTATTATTTACAAACAAGTGATAAATAGGATGAAAGGATAGCAATTAAGAACTCTCAAAGGTAAAATAAAAGCAGCAGATCTGTTGCTACCAGGGAAAGAAAGGGATTTTCATTACAAACCAGCAGAGTGCTGCAGGATGAATGGTTATCCAAAACAACATCTACCTGCATGAGTCAGCAGGGTAAATCACAGCGGGAGCTGGGCAAGAGGAGAACAGAGTCAGATCATGGTAAAAACCATATGGTAGGTCTTTTTCTGCTCAGAAAAAAATGAGTGACATTGCAAAACATTGAAAAATTAGCAGAAAACAAATAAAGGTGAGATAATAAAGGTGGGAGAATGCTGGCTTGCTCAGAAGGTTAAGTGGTGCTCTGGGTGACCTGAGAACACAAGATTTATATATGTCCACCTCTAACTATTTTAACCAGGACACTGAATATCCTGTACTTCTGTGGCTGTCTAACTCTGGGGCTCTTGCAAAAAGACCATAGTTTAGGCTGCTGGGTAACACAGAAATGCTTCTGTTAAAGACTTCTCATAGGTCCAGTATATACGGTGACAGGGGCAGACAGTCTAGGTCATTTTTTTAGCCTACATATTTTAAAATAAAGTAGAAAAAAATGCATTAAGATCCAAATCACCAAATCCTGCAAAATGTATATGTATATACATTTGGATCAGAATCAACATGTTAAACAATTTGATTTATTAGTATATTTTTTAGACGTGCTGCAATGGCATGTTTTGACAGGCATGTGATCAAGAAACATCTGCCTAGAAGCATTTCGATCTAATAAAATTGTCTCTTCTTCTTATATTGTATAGACATTTCAGAGGTGTCGTAATTGCTAAGAAGCAGGGTCTGGTCCTCATATGCTTACAGTGCCTTGCAAAATGAATTAATGTCTTTTCTTCCAAGAAATGTTTACAGGTTCCAGTTCACCTACCGCACTTAGGCAGAGCACTGATTCTAGGGCATCTTTCTTGTTTTACTCCTGACTTGCTGTGACAATCAAAAAATGGGCTTCTAAGTCCACTGCAGGTTTCCAGAAGGAGTTTTTGAAAACATTACTTTAGACTAGTTACTAATACACTGTGTCTTTAAAAACATATTTTGCTGCCTTAAATATGATGATAGTAGTGTTGCTTGTATAACTTCACCAGCAAGTACTGATTTTTAGTTAGCAGTGAACCAGTTAAAAGAGAAACAAAATATTTTTTAACCAACTCTAGCTCCACTCAGGCCTAAATTATTATTTTTTCTTCAGAAACAGGCATTTTAATGTGTCACTTTTCAGTTCCAGCTCAATAAACAACCATTTATTTACAATTTTAAAGCAATCTTCAGCCTAGTCAGGTAAGAATTATTTCAAAAGAATAAAAACATTTTCATTTCCCATCACTGCCAAAAATGAAAAGAACATGAGTTATGAGTCTTGCTGTGTTGTCTTAAGTTGATTACTATGGAATGATTAAAAAACTAGCTGTGCTGTCATAGCAGAAGAGTACATTATAAGTGTAATAACAGCTTAGGGATACAATCCATCAATGCCGTACTTGGAAGAAGAAAAAAGTTGATCTATTTCTTTGGTCATCATTTTCAGCATATTAGATGACAAATAATTGTACATTCATCAATAACAATAGATTAAAGTTGAAATGATTTATTGCTATTACACTGCTGGTATGATGGAGCACTGGGTCACTCAAGCATTGATGGGGTCTGTATTTAATTTTCACGGGTCCCTTGGCAGAAATAATAGACAGCGAGGAAACCACCTGAAACAAGGTGGATCAAAGTTGGTGACAAGTGATTTGTAGGTCAGTTCTCCATGACTGGTAGACTGGAGGTAGCAGCTCTCCTGCTTGGCTTTGTGACCTGCTCCGTTGGCTCCTCGCATTCCTGCTTGGCCGTGGAAAGCAACCCTGAGCACCGATCC
Organism: Crypturellus undulatus; assembly: GCA_013389825.1. Lineage (NCBI taxonomy): Eukaryota > Metazoa > Chordata > Aves > Tinamiformes > Tinamidae > Crypturellus > Crypturellus undulatus. The sequence continues at coordinate 1,585,594 of VWPW01008057.1, read as the reverse complement.
TGGTGGTCAGGCCAGTTAACAAGCAGAAAATTATCATGAAACACTTTTTTTTGTATATGATTTTTTTTTCATAAAGCATTTTTACTCCTCTGAAATTAGCACATAAGGAAGAAAAATCACTAGTGTCCAAAGATATGAGTTGGGAGTGCTATTATAAACTGCAGAACAATAACGTGGTGTGGGCTGAGACCAACTGTAAAACTCAAATTTTGTTTTTCTGAAAAATCTCTCTAAAGAAAAGTTATTCAAAAATCTGACAATAACTGCGTCATCTTACCTAAGGAACAGAATATCTACTAGGTTAGACCTGGTTAAAAAGTTTCTGCTCAAAAGTTTTTTGAACTAGAGTTTATCATTTCCTCAAGTTCTGTGCAGGAATGAGTGGATTTTGATGGCTGTGTGGCAGTGCTCTGATCTGCTGCCAGCCTGCCTGTGGTGCGGGCTGCTCTGGGGTCCGCTTCTTTGGAGTTCTTGACTCAAAAGTGGGCCAATAAGTTGATTACTCCAAGGAAATCTGTGGAGCGTATTTCATTCCTGGAAGGCCCTCAACTGCATTTTTTAAATGAAATAATGAGATCTGAGTTAAGCAAAACTTTTAAGTTCTTGGATTTTGCCCCACTTTTGCTGAACCTGAACCTCTGCTGATAAGAAGATGGTTTTAAAGTCACGTTAAGTTCAAAATTATTTCCGGTATTATATTGTTCTTATGAAGAGCCAACTTTTATGGTTAAGGTTAGCATTCAAGATTGTGCATTTATGGTATGAAAGCCAGCAGGGAACATAACAGTGAGAGAAGGGACCACTAAGAACCAAGATCTCACTTTCTCATTGACCAATAAGAAGAAAATGAAAAACAATAACTTTTTAGATAGTATCTAGAATATACTGGAATTCCAAAATACTCATAAGTAATCACTAGTGTACTGTGATAATATTTCGGTAAACTGAGAGAAGACAGAGACTAGGAAGATCTCTTGGGCCACTACTGAAGTGTAATCAGGAGTCCTCTGTGTGTCCATGCTGTATGGCCTAAAAAATTAAACTGCTTTATAATTTCCTAAGGTAGAATGTGTCTGAAGTGATCTAGGACATTTTTTTTAGTTGGTTTTGATGGCCTTTTATATTTTATCTTCCCGCTGTTGTTTTTTTTGTGCGGAACAGAGGTGAATTCAGCACTGGATGGCTCACAAATCATTCTAATTTTGTAATGTAATACTAATAATTAAATGTACCAAGCCAGTTCCCCTAACTTTAGAAACTTAATTGATTACCACAATAATCTGTCTGATGGTGTTTGTAATTAATAAAGTAGTTTTAATAATGGTACTAGACGACCGTTTTATTTTAAACTAGCAGTTGAATCCACTTTATTTTCTCACCTAAAATCTATGAAGATGAATGTCCCACCTGTCCCTCTAGGAACTCCATGCAGAACCTACATGCAATAATACCAATTAAAGTTAGAATAAGTTGTATTTGGTCTTTAAAACATTGAATTATCAAGATTCATACTCCTTTGAAAATCCTTATCTGTCAATAAATTGCCCAAAGTAAGTGACATGAATAGCAATAGAGTTTTAATTTTCTGTCCAGTCAAATCTTCATGTATCTCACACCATTTTCCTTCCTCAGTAATCTAAATAATTTCCCACCTTGCTCATGATGAATGTCTTGCCAGTTTCTACTCAGTCCCTCCACTTTACACAACCTAATTAAAGAAAACATTCCATGATTGCCTATTTTTCCTCATGCATGACAACCTATTATTTTTTCTACCACCTGATTAGGGCTTTATTATCCTTGGATTTAGATTGATTTGCTGGGCACTTTAATAAAGCACTACTTAGTTTGATTTAAAGGGCTACAGGTTTCAGTCATTCATAGAATTACTCTTATAACTATCTCACATTGTTAAGTACTGTATAGTCTCCATGAAAAGGGATTTGAAGGTGCCATGATACAGGCTCAATGAAATGAGACTCGCAGGTAGTGTGCCCGTCATGTACATTGTTAATATTTCTATTGTGAGCAGTCAGGAGAGGACGTTTTGCAATATAATTTGTCAAGGGTGATAAATCTGTTTCATCATTTCTGTCAAAAATGGATCCCGTGTATTAAAACTACTATAAATATTTTCTCAAGATAAACCCAAACTTTCATATGATTAAATAATAATACGTTTATGATGACAAATTGCATTTACCATGTGTTATCTGAAATGCGAGACAAAATTAGGTAGTTAAAGTTCAAATGGATGGAGATCAGTTTTGATTTAAAATCAAGGGAATTTTATTAAGCAAATGAGATTTTCGTCATTATTTTGTTATATAGAACATTCTTTCCTCTCAGAAATATTACTTATAAGCTTATGTGGTGATATAAAAAAACAAGAGAGGTTACGTTACAACGAAAAGTCATTTTCGAGGGAAAAAGTTGGTAACTCCCCTAGTGTCACGTTATGTGGTTCATATTGATGACTCCCAACCCTGCTCTGGTCAGGCTTGCCGAAACCCATGGAAGATGCCCAGTGTAAGGGACTTCTGTTTACAGGCCTGATCCCCTTGATGATGCAGTTCAGCTGAGCCATGATTTAATATCTTGCTGCATGATTTAATATCTTGCTTGACATCCAAGGTTTATTGACATTGCAAAAGACTTTTGACTATTGGTGACCAACATTACAAAAGACACCTTTGTTGAGCCCTGGCTGCGTTTCCCCAGCATGCCGCAGTTCAGGACGGGTTGCAAAGCTCATTTGCACTGAGCTGGGATGTGTTTTTGTAGTAGTACTGACTTGCCAATAGATGGGTTACAATAACTGTTTGACTTACGCAAAGTCTTGGGTCCGCTGCAGCATTAACTGAGGGGTGTAATGTGAAGTAACCCATTTCCTTGCTTCCTGCTAGAAAATTATTTTATTATTTTGTAGGAACCTCTAGTCATAATTGGGAAATGAGGCAAAAGAGTAGAATTTGCTCTTTTCTCTCTTTCCTCAATACAGAAAATATATTTTCTGCTTTTGCTCAAAATTGCTTCCTGAAAAAAATTGTGGGTTCTTTGCTGAAAGAGCCTAGTGATTAGAATCACAGAATCCTAGAATCACAGAATGCCTAAGGTTGGAAGGCACCTCTAGAGGTCATCTAGTCCAACCCCCCTGCACACGCAGGGCCACCTAGAGCACGTGGCACAGGGCTGCATCCAAGCGGGTCTTGAAGATCTCCAGAGAAGGAGATTCCACAACCTCTCTGGGCAGCCTGTTCCAGGGCTCTGTCACCCTCACTGTCAGGAAATTTTCCCTTAAGTTCCTGTGGAACTTTTGGTGCTTCAGTTTGTGGCCATTTCCTCTAGTTCTGTCGGTGGCCACCACTGAAAAGAGGCCGGCCCCATCCTCCTCACTGCCTCCCTTGAGGAACCTGTACACACAGATCAGGTCCCCTCTCAGCCTTCTCTTCTCCAGGCTGAACAAGCCCAGCTCCCTCAGCCTCTCCTCATAGGGCAGATGTTCCAGGCCCTTGATCATCCTCGTGGCCCTGCGCTGGACTCTCTCCAGCAGCTCCACATCCCTCTTGTACTGTGGGGCCCAGAACTGGACACAATACTCCAGATGTGGCCTCACCAGGGCTGAGTAGAGGGGCAGGATCACCCACCTCCACCTGCTGGAGACGTTCCTCTTAATGCATGATTGTGGATGCACTTTGTGTTCCTCCTCATACCAGTAAATCGGATAATGCAGCTACTCGTATGTCTAAATTTAATCAGTTTTGGATGGGGACCATGGTGTTGACTCTCTCACGATTAGGCCATGACTGGGTTGCATGGCCTGATTCCACCTGGATGGATGGACCATCACCATATAGCGCTATGCAGAGCTGTCTTTTTGGCTTTGCCTTAGAGCATGACAGTGGATGAGTATTTTTGAGGGAAAAAAACCCACTAAAATAGCCCTCTACATTATGGAGAAAAAAATCATGTTTTTTTTTTTTTTTCTGGAAAATAGAATGAGTTTTACTGAAGATGAAATAATTTTATTTTGGGTTTGCTTTAATCATTTCCCTAATTCAGGCACTTTCAGAAGTAAAGAAGAAAAAGGGGGTTGCATTTGCATGAAGACATGATGCAAAAACAATTGCAGTGAAAATAAACAAGAGGATCATATAAAAGTGAAGTTGTAGTGCTAAAGAGACTTAATAGCTGTAAACTGGTAGCTATTAGCTTCTAATTACTCTCAAATAATTATTGAATAGAATAGTAAATGTTATTAGCTTACTTTAATATTCAACATAAAACATTAATTTCAACAATAATTTACTTTTTGGTCTGCTCTAATATATACGCATGTAAAATTGGACAACTTTGTAAATGTCCCTAATAAATCCAATTATTGTCTGTTATTTTGCTGAGTTGTGTGGAGGAGACCTGTGTGCTCTGTGCTGTTATGCTGTGTGCTACTTTAAGCAAGATTTAAATTTAAAATAAAAAAAAAAATAGTTAAATTTAAATATTAGAAAAAAATAAAATTCAAGTTGAGAAAATGAGATAGACTTAGAAGTTTGGTCATGGTTTCCAGAAACCAGGAGCATCTTTTAGGTTTGGGTGTCTGCTGTAAAGTCACTTGCTAGTCAGCATCTCCTTTGGTGTTCTTGACCTTATGGCAGGTGTATGTTATTTAAAGGGAACACGTCCATATGTCCTGAATTAGTGACCTATTTTATATTGCATCATCTTCTTTGGAGATTTTATGTAAAATTCTGCACCTACAGCTGACTTGAGACCTCAGTTTTCCTGAAAGAAAAGAGGTTGGAATTTGCTGCATGAATAATGAAAGCTTCATATTGCTTAAGGGTACCACATGACATCCAGAAAAACGCAGAAATCATCATAGTCCCCATATGGAGGTAAGGAGGAACCTCTATTCTTTTTCCTGTATTTTCTGGTCCTTCACCTCGCTGGGTGGAGTGAAAGTGTACCGGGAATTTCTGTTTTCCAACAAATGGGAGAGAGGAGTCTGGCAGCTCCATGCCTTTCTGTGCATGGCGTACAGAAGAACAAAGAACTTTCTGCTTTTCTGTTTGCAATAATCCTGATTTGCAAATATCCTGATGAGGACAATTAAGAACTTTTTGTTCCTCAGAAATTATTTAGGTTTTAGGCTCTCCAGCTGCAAAGCTGGCACTAACTCGTGACAGGAATCAGTGAGGCCTGTCCTTAGTGGGACTTTATTTAATTGCCCATATCATCCTTTTTTTCTTTTTTCTTTCTGTAATTTCAGCAATGTCAAGCAAAAGTCAGATAGGCAGAGTGAGAATGTAATCGCAACTCGAGGTGATGAGATGGGGAGCTTTGGTTGAGCCCCAGCCTCAGCTGTTATTATTCCATTTAACACACTGAAATTTATCACAGCATTCAGTATTTTCAAGTATTGTTTGTCACTGCAAGTACACCAAATAACATTTTTTTGAAAGGTTCTGGTGGCAGAGTTCAGCCTCTGAAGCTGTTTTGAAGGTGGGCAGAGACAGACCCAAATCTACATTTCAACTTTATATGATATTGTATATTCATAACCCAATCTTTCCTTCCTAGAGCATGGGAAATATACTGTTTCAATACTCTGTCATTTTTAAACTTCGTAGTTTGAGATAATCACCCAAATACATTATAACAACATCATACAAGCACAAGGAAATATGTTAGAAATTTCTTTTTTTTATTGTAACACAAGATAGTGCTTCCCAAATCCCAAACTGAATTGCTTTTCAGTAGATAAGCATCAAAAAATACATTTCCTGCTTTCAGTGAAGGTGCAATAAGGTGCTATATCAGTGTAATAGTTCAGAATGATATGCTCTAGTAGTATTTTGATGAATTAGATGATTATAGCTAAAATGAACACTTTTATCATGCCTGAATTAATAATGGTGGTATGATTTGGCAAGTACTCCTGCAGTGTTCTTTAACTCATCACTTTAGAAGACAGAGTTTTCAAGCCTGTCCTTTGTCTCTGGGAAACACAGGAATCCTTTATGGCTTAAAAATACAAGGAGCAGGAGAAAATGTGACAGCTTTAGAGGAGAAAAAGAAACTAATGCATGCGTACCTTCTCAAGCTCATCAGGGCTTAATTGGTTTATTTTTCACTGCCTTATTCCAATGTCTTGGGTGCCGACCACTGTGTCAAAAAGAAAAAGATTGGTATTTTTTGTGGGAGTAGGTTTGCTGTATAAATAAATTGCAAATATGGTGTATTTCCAAATGAGTCTACAGAACTTTTAAGGATTTCAGATCTAAATTTAGATGTAATTGGTGTGTTTGCTTCTATGTCTTCCAAGTTACTTAATGTACAAAGAAACCCACACAATAAGTTTAGTCATTCTGCATATAGCTATGTATTGTCGTGCCCGCTTCAGGACTTCTCTAGGTGATCCAAAAGCATGCATTAAAATTCCTCAGACTGGGTGTCCTTTGAGTTAAGTTCTTCCATAATGTTACAAGTATGTGTTTTGGTAGGACAATGGGAAAAACCTGCTTTGCTGGTGCCATTATAGTCTTATTTTGTCAGTAGTAAACGAAGGCTCTGAATCTTAGCTATCATCTACTACCTTTAATGAGAACTAGTTTTACTTGAAATAATAGTAATAGTCAATCAGCTGTAGATAAGAAATGTAAACTTTTGCTGGCTATTGTGAAAAATGGTTATGTACAATACATCAAAAACATCTGGAACAGATGTTCTGTATTTGTGATGCGCTTTAGGATTATGCTGTGCTCAGTGGCCTTAGCTGGTACCTGCTGAAGCCGGGTGATGTTACTTGCTTGTGTGGGTTAATCTTTATCCTTTATGTTTGAATCAAATACTAATTTTATGCTCTAACATATCTCAAACCTGTGAGTACAGAAATTCAGGCAAACATAAGATACCGCTCTGAATTTAAGCATAGTAATACATGGCACATATGAGATTATAACCATGTATCTCACATATTTTAGCCTAGGTAGCACTTATCTATATTGACTACACAATCACTTCCCTTTTTTGGGAAAAATCTTAAGGTCCCACATGCAGTTCTTAGTGCTTCTTGAACAAATTTGGACGGTCCTCTTAAAGCTGGGACTCTTGCATCTTAATGCAAACCCTGGCATCAGAAGCAACCCTTCAGGCATGATTCAGAGGAGCTGCTTTAACTGCATTACATGATCTCCTTCTGTTTTGGGTGGGTTTGATCTCTACGCAAATATGGTAGAGAGCAAAATGCCATTTGGCTGTGTTTGGGGCCTGCTTGCTCACCCTCTCCGGTCAGCAGCTGCCTTCATCCCCTGTTTTAGGTTTTTGTGCAGGATATATTAATTTCTGGTGCTCTTATAGTGTAAGACTTGTTAATAGCTTGTGTACAGAACCACTACCCCAGCTTAGCTCCTGATAATGAAACAAATTGTAATTCTGAATTGATTTCTCCTATGGAAATATCAGCAATATAAATTGCAATGTCACTAGAATAAAAGAGGAGGGGAGAAAAAGCCCTTTTTACAAACCTCAGGATGATAATTTATAAATAAACTATAACTAAGAAACCTTAACAAAAAATCCCTATGGAATCTGGCATTAATAGCATTTATTTATAATCTGATACAATAAATCTTGTAGTTATGCATCCACAACAGAAATAACAGAAACCAGGCCATGCTGGAGTAGGTATGGGGGAGTTGAAGGGAAGCATGTCATTTTCTAATTAAGAGTATATGATGATTTTCTGGTATTCCAAAGTCAACAAATCATTTCTGCCAACTTGTAGCTAGATCCAAAGAAGTTTTTAGGGTTGGATTCTTTGCCTAAAAGCAGTGCGGTATTGTCAGAGTTTCAAAATCACGTGTTCCCATAGAGCCCTCGAGCGGGGTTTTGCATGCTCAGTGTCAGATCCCCACATACTGTCATTCCAAGAGTGCAGTCTATAGTGAACTTCTAGTTGTTTGTAAGTGGCAATTTTTAAAAGCAAGTCTAAATACTAATCATTTCTGTAATGTTCTGAATGTCTAATATGGGTTTTGAATGGGAGGAAGGATGCTGACAACAATTTCTCCTTGTAAAGGATGTAATAATTTTCCGCAAGATGCATGGGGACAAGGAGGGGCATGAGCACTAAGATGTCCTGTGGCCACGTATTGGTCAGAGGACAGTGCTGGATGGAGACAGGATCCTTAACAGGCTGGGTTACTGATCGGAGGTTGGGGAAGCTGCATCAACTGCACATGGTGAACACCAAGAATGGGAACTAGAGATTTTTCTAGGCTCATACTATTGCCAGCAACCGACAGTCAAAGTTCTTTAGCTAGATATGAAAAAAACATGCAGCAATCATAAAAATATAATAAAATAAAATTACATTGGCTTCTCTATTTGACTACCTTAAGAAAAGCAGTAATATTCATAACAATCCCAACAGTCATTGGATTTTCTCAATAGTGATCAGGGTGTGAGGATCTTTTCTGAAATGCTAAATTTTGGGATTTTTTTCCTTAAGTCTTGATAATATAAATAAGACTTAACTGCATGTTTTACTCACTGTGAGTGAGGAGCACTGATAAAATTTTGTATTTCTGTATTGGTCTGTGCCAATCTAGGAGGACTTGGATAGGAAGTTTTACCTACATGTCCCACACCAACTGTATCAGAGAAGACCTTTTTCTGGCTACAAGATTGGTGAGTTCAAAGTGATGATTTTTTCATTCAAGAACTTGCCTTGTTAACCTGGATACCCACATTTAAGCCAAATTCTGTGCTTGACTGTGAATGGTGATTTAGATTAGGCAAACTGTCCAGCCCTTTAAAGACTTTTGTGATATTAATAAAGAACAAATATCCTACATCTGCAAAGGTTTCCTACACTTAGGTTAAGTAAACGTCCAACATTTGAATTGAATAAAATATAATTTTAAAATTTGTATCTTCATTTTTTTTCTTGGCCAATGCCAAAAGGATGTAAAACTAGTATGTGGGACCAATGAGCTTAATTACTGCTCAAAAGAAAAAGGAGAGTCCATGACTTAGCTTTGATAAATATTTATATATATTGAAATTTGAACTTACTGGGCAAACTCTGTGACTGGATGGATAAGTACATGTACCTGACTCAGTCCCCTGACTGTCACTTAAGGATAATAATACCTTTGAACAAACCAGTAAAGTATTTCCATGATGAATCTGAGAAGGAGCTGAACAAAGATATTTAAGAGTACAGTTTGTCCTGTTAATTGTAGATCTGAAAGGAATTTAATGTGCCATAGCACTATATGTATTTTTACCTTGTTTAGTGCATTATTTTCTCCCAGAGCACCTAGGGGCACATAGAGGGTTTGTATTGCCTATCATGAAAGCATATGCAGAAATATTCCTCAAAAAAAGAAAATTTCATAAAGCAGAAATCTTACTTTCTCTTTGGTTCTGTGTTGTGGATGATATGTAACATGCATGGAGTATGTGCAGCTTTCCAGCGCTAGATATAGTGCTGCTCAGTTTTAACGCTCCTTACCAGGGAGGTTATGCCAAGGCTTTTAGTTTATGATTTTCAACAGCAGTAACATAAGAATCCTGTTGTCTTAAGTGCATTCCTAAACAGAGCAAATGGAGAGACCGACGGTAAAGCCAGCAGTTGGTTGACTTGTGCTTTCTGAAATGTGAAAATATCTGACTAAGATTGTAATAACTGAAGATTAAGGTAAAAAAAAATGAAATTTCACCCAGTTGCAGGGCACAGTGCTGCCAGGAGCAAGCATTAGTCCGCGGTTGTAATTGCTGGTGATTAACATCACCCTTCCTTCACCGTGGCTGCGCATGCCAGGCCGTGGTGCATTGTGTCAAGCCAGTTAGCCATGAACCATCGGGGTGGCAAAGCGCCCTGAATTCTAGGTCACACACATGCAAATCATCCTGAATATTTAACTGGGCGAATTGCTACCTCAAAAATCTGTTGGACATTCCCTGTGTGCAGCAACCAGCTGCAATTTTTTTAAAGCGATATAGGCGATAGTATGAAGGCTCAAGGAGGAGACCTTCATAAAATGGTGTATAAAACAACCAACTAGAGTAAATTAAACATGATACTCATTGCATAAATACAATTATATTTATCAGTGTTTTATAACCACACAAAGCATTTACCAGTAAGAGTTATTTTGGAGTAGATTATTCCCAATTAACTTTTACTACTTTATTTTTGCTAATTTAGTTAGATTTAATTTTTCAAATAAAAAAAAAAAAACTGTATCAAATGGCATCTCTAACTATTACACTGGAGATGAGATATAATTAAAATGTTATGTATATGGAATTGCAGCTGATGGGAACCTCAGCTTAAACTCTTATTTTTGTCTTTATTTGATTGTTGCCTGCACTGCCTAGATAACATGATTGAATTGCAAGATGGCTGCGTGCCCACAGCAGCAGCCGCAGCGGCTTGGAGAAGAGAGTGAAAGAAAAAGCTCGAGACAGAAATTACCTGCAAAATAGGGCAGATCAAGGCTTGGCCTTAAGCGTACTCAGGAATGATATGAGGATCCTTCCTTGACCATATAGTTTTCCTTGGTAAAGCCAAACTTCAGCCTCTTGCAGGGCTTGGTTTTGCTTCCTCTTTACCTAGGGAATGTCCCCATGCCTCCCTCTCTTAATGAGTTCGATTGTGCAGTGTAAAGGTGATTCCTTCTAAAATTGCCGCTAAAATTACAGCTCCAAGCAAGCCAGCTCCCTTGGATGAGGTCACTTTCCATGCCATTTGAGGTTTTTAAGCCTCCTTTCAGCTCCTTGTTTTCTTCAGGATGGTGATAGGTCCTACTGTGGAAGAAGCTCTTTTTGGATGGGGGATTCAGGGGGAATCCCTGGAGAATGTGTCTTCATGGTTTTGTTGTGTTTTTTTTTTTTTTTTTAATCCTTCAAAAGGAAAGGAGCCAACCATACTGCAAGGACTTCCAACCTGGTTCGACTTTTCTGTTTCTTCTCTTCTTTTCTGTTTCTAAAACTTTCTAGTTTTAAAAACATGGGGGTGGAAAATTTGGGTATTGGATTCAATCATCTAAATTCCACTTTAGACCTGTTGGGTGTCAGATTGTCCATCCTTGGCCCAGAGGTGAGTCTTCTCCCAAGGGAAGGGAAGAGATAACATTTGGGATGGACTCTGAGGCAAATTCTACAGGATTCAGTGTGAGATGGCACCAGTGTTAACCTGCCCTTTTGGGGGTTAAATATGCTAAAGGTAGGTGCCACAGTCCTGGAGGTGCCAACCTTTGGGTCTGCATGTGGCTTGGGCTCGGCTAGGCACATTCGGTGACTTTTGGCAGGGGAGGTGCTCTGGAGACCCGTAGTATTATTAAACCAAACCACTCTTAATTTCATCCGTCACTAATAATTAAAATATAAATGCAGTGTTACTAATTGTGTTCCAGACAATATGATTTTAAAATAAAATAAATGTGAATTTCAGATGTTCAATATGACTTTAAGACAAGAATTAATGTGTTTTATCCAAGGAGGGGGCCTTGTGCTTGGGGTAAATATCACAGCTATCCTTCTAAAGGCTTACACTTACAGTTACAGATGCCTTGTTCATTACTTTGGATGTGTCACATTTGCTAGTATGACAAGATGTATTATGGGTGAGGAATTTTACAGATGGAGAGAAATACCCATGCAAGTTGTTTATTTGATTTTTTTTCCAATATTTTGCTGTTTCCTTTTACTACCCTGGCCAACCTTGGGATAATGGAATTATTTTATGCCTTCTGCACTATCATCAGGCTTTGGATGGCTGCACAAAGGCCACTGGCAACAGAATAAGATGGCTGTAAAAAAATGCAAAAAATTGGGATAGGGGAAAAAAAAAAAAGGTACAACCAATAACTTGCCCTTAAATTTAAAAGGAACTAAATGAGGAACTTCTGGACAATTTATCTTGCTGTTTACAGATAACAAGTCACTTTGTTTTTATGTGCTCAGTCTAGTATTCCATAATTTATTTGAAAGAAGATGAGAAATAATGTAGATAAATGATGAAGTGTCAGGGTCTGACGCTCTTAAATGAAGCTATTATGGTCAAAGAGAAAACGTAAAACCTGCGGCTCATTATGAGAGCGTTCTACTTGTCAGTTAAGTGAAAAGGCCTGGAATGATTTCCAGTTTATTTGTCATTGCAGTTATTAAAGCTGTCTTTTTGGTGCCATGAAAATGAATTGAAGACTTTATTCGAAGTAAATTTGTACTAAAGCTTTCAGATGTATCTTATGTGAGTTCAGTGAGGCAAGAAAACAGCTTAAAAGCTGAAATATTACAAGAAGGCAACTACTGAAGTCCTGGAACGCACAGGAATATAAAGTCTGAGGAAGTTGCACAAATAAATGAAGTATTTCATCTGTAGGGAAATAAAGCTTAGTTTTACTGTGTTGTACACCCAGACAAAGAAATCAACCCTTGTTAGTAGTAACAAAATACTGTCTTTCATGGCACTGTGCGTGGTGCTCACTGTTGTATTAAGCTATTAATTTGGGGACAGCCTTACCAGAGAAGTGGGGCTTTGTGATGTTCTGCACCATGTGGGTTTGGAAAGCCCTTCTCTTGGTCAAAGGGTAGATAGTGCAGCGATGATAGCGGGGGTTATGTTCATTGAGGCTCTCGTGGCTCAATGACAGAGTGTGGAATATGAAGAATTTGGGGAGACCAGCTCAGTTGGGCCTGTTTTCTGAACTGAATGATGGCTAGATGACACCTCATCTGGCTGCACGGGATGAAGATGTTATTGGCATCTCTCTCGTGAAACGGTCTTAAAACACTTGAAGCCTTGCATAGTTTGGAGGTTGGAGTGAAGCTTTAGTTCACTGCCAACTGAACTCAAGCTAGCCCTACCACTGGGATGGTCATTGACACTCGCTTTATTGCAAATCGCTCCTTAAGATTCCTCCTACTAAACTGTAGGTCTCAGATTTACGTAGAAACTTTTAGTAGGGTTGTTTTATTCTACCTAATGCTTTGGCTTCTTTTTCAGCAATCATGTTCCCCACAACCACTTCATATTTGCCAAGACAATTTAGTATTACACTAGTTTGGACTGTCCAAAAGGAAATGGAGAGTATTTCTTTTCTTTCTTTTTTTTTTTTTTTACTTTAAATTGAAAGCTGCAGGAGCACTAAACTGAATGCTTAACTCCAAGCTCCAGCAGTCTTACAGCAGTATAGTTGACACTTTATTGCAGATATTACAAATGTTATGACATGTCTTCAGGGTCAAGTTAAAAACAAAAAGGGTTCCACATTCTCATCAGAAGTAATCTGTCAGTTTTGTCATCAAATATTATAGCAACCCTCCATAGCAGCATCACAGTCAAGGGTTTATCACGCTCCATAGTGTATGTGTACATACTCTGATTTCCAAGGGTTTATATGTGCAATAAAAATTCCCTCTGGGCTAAAACTTGGCATTCATAGCCAAAGGGATTTTTTTTTAATTAAAAAAAAAGTCTAAGTGAAGGTTTTCATGAATGATAAGAACACAAAAAATCTATTCTGCATTTTAAAAATATTTAAATCTTTTAAACTGGCAGACTTCAAATGTGTAAGTGGCCAAGTCTTTTTACATAAGAGACTGTTAAAAAGGACACCACAGGAAGGGGCTAGGTGGTGGAGCAGACAAGTGCTGTGTGTTCATCGTGAGTGCAAATGTTGAGCATCTGATGAGATGTATAATTAGCAACACATTCCTAATGTTCGTGGTGTCTTTATCTATAGAAACAGCTACCAACATGGTAATTTTTTGTTTCTTTTTCCATTATGGTAGCAACCAAAATATACAAGACTTATTTAGATGTCAAGACATACAAGTCATAGATGGAATTGCAAAGCAAAAAGAAATGCCCATGCAAACGATGGATGTGGAGGGGATGCCAAATATGACTGGTCACTGTACTGATAGTCATCCTGCTGTTCACGATCCTTAACCTCGAGTGCTCATGTATTGCTAAGTAAGCTGTAGCACTGGTCTTTGAATAAGTGGTGAGGAACATAAGAGCAACATAAAAGTTATAGAGATGTTTGTAATAAACTATGATGAAGGCTTTGCTGTCTCTTATCACTTCAAAAACTCTGTCCTTAATCCTTTATTCGAATGCTCAAAACAGGCTATATAATCTATGTATCTTGTACTGTAGATACCAGGGCACATTAAGAGTCACCAGTGTGACATAAGATGTTACGTGACGAATCCATTGCCTTGCTATCAAGAGTTTGACTCTTCCCTTGACTGGAACACAACTTATTTTCTTGTTGTGGTTCATTCCAGTGCTAAGGGAGAATCCAAAGGATTTTGAGCAGCCCAAGGCACATGTTTCCAAGGGCAATGCAATAATGCCACAGGATGTTGCAGGGTATCCCAGGAGAGGCCGTCTTGGGAGACAAGTCATAGGTGGCTGTTTCTTGGCAGACTGCAAGAATTGAGCCCTGCTAGTGCCAAGATCCAAAATACAGGAGTTTTCCAGGAGTTAGTTGCCATCAGTTCTGGAGAGACAAGAGCCACCACCATGTAAATCTCTTCATCACAGATCAGGCCTGACTCAGGTCTTTCAATGCAATATATTATTCTTCCAATTAACCAATTTACAATAACCTTTAGCAAATATGGATAGACCCACACTATCCACAATGTGCTTATTTTTTATATCTGCTTTTGCATTTTTTCCAAGCAGTTCCTGTGCTTAGCGCCGTTGGAGGTTACTGAGGAGACCCATTAGTCATCAGATGCTTTGCAGGAATCGGTGCACCCACCCGTGCAGCGTTTGCGTGCGCTGCTTTGAGTGAGCATATTTAGGTACATTATTTTCACTGACCACTGTAGCCTATTTCATACCTGCCCTGTGGCACCAATTCCCCTAGTTTCAGACGACAGCTTCATACTGTCTGCTACTAGATCTTTAGAAATGCTTCCTATTTCCAGCATCTGGGTAGTTCCTGATGCAATAAAGGAGGCTCTTGGAACAAGGGGACTGTTTGAATTGAAAAATCTTGTATATAAACCCAACGACTCTGCTTTTCTTCTTGCTCTAGCAGATGCACAGACAAATGCTGTTCTATGATGCTGTAATAAACTTCCACTTTCTGCATCAAGCAAACCACAACTGATGGTGACAAGTTGGACACACTACAGCAGGATATAATCCTGATGGGATGGAAGAGGAAAAGACTATCCCAAGGGAAGGAAAATGGTTCCAGCAAAGGGCCATAAATACAAACCTAAGTACTCTTTTTAGTAGTGCTAGTCTATTATTACAGCCTAAAGGAAGTTCATTTAATTAATAATTAAGCTCCCTATCTTCAGTTGTTCTCAGTATGAACCTTAGCACTAGAATTGGCCTTTTTTTTTTTAATGAAGCAATTGCCTTTCAGAAAAGACAGCACCAAATGCAAAATATTCTTGCTTTGGAAATAACAGTATTCTGTATTCTCAGCCGTGTTTAACCAGTTTGCGTGATTAAGCACTGGTTCTGCTTGTGCTGTTTTATCCGTGTTCCTATTTCCTTCTGTGTGATCTGTTGTGTCGCACTTCACACTTTACTCGTTTTTCTCTTTAATCACTGGTACGGCTTGATTCAAGACCTCTTTGAGCAGCTGTTTTGAGCACTGCGGCAGCTGTAGAGCAGTTTTGCCTCCCTCCTGTGGCAGGGCATGCGCTGTCTTCTTCAGGCAGCAGAAAGAGGGAGAAAACACTCATTTTGGAGGCTTGATAGCTACCTTCCTACCAGTGAATATTACGGACTGTAAATCTTACACAATCTGCAAGGAAAAAGTGTTCACATATCCCATTAATTAATATTATAAAGATAATGTGTTAAATTTATTAAATAATATTAATTAACTAATAGGTCAGGCGTTTATTATCAGGTTAGCATGGATCTTTCTGAATTGTTGCTCTCAGGTAAGCTTTAATAGCAGGTATATTGGGATACTGCCAGTCCCTACTCTTGGCCATAAAGTTCCCTCCCTCGTCCCATGCCCAGGGATGGGACTTGGCATTTGTGGGGTCCAACAGCGCAGTATGAACAACCCAGAGGCTGAGGATCAGGGTCGGGATTAATTGTTTTTTATTTTGCTCAACGATGTAATCAGATATGGCTTTATTGTTATTTTTTATCTTCTTTTAGCTCATGTGGATGAGCAAAAATGAATACATGCAGGCTGATCTTGTTGTAGAAGTGGAAGATGATCCAAGAACTTGGAGTAAAGGAATAGTAAGGAGGGAGGTCTGTGAAAATGGTGCATAGAAAAAATGAGGGACAAAATTAAAGTTGCTGATCACCCGCCTTTGTTGACTTTGCAAACCTTACTGGAGATTTTACTAGGAAAAAAAAAAGATTGTAATTCCCTATACTCCAAAATTAGTTGAGAGCACTGAATTCAGTGCTGTTTTCACACCAATTACTTTGCATCCGTACATAGGTATCATTAATGATACAAGTGGAAATATTCTGCAAGGATTTCTTACTTCTGAGAGCTTGGGAGTTCCCTTTTCTATGATTTTTCTTTTTTTCACATTGAAACACTAATTAGTAGAATAGGTTGCATAGCCTTACTGCAACTGTGCTCATGAAAAGCATTTGAATAATGCAAAAATAAAAGGATTTTTCAAAAGTCTGGAAAGCTCTAAAATGAAATTTAAAGTTAATATGGCAGGCCACATTTAAAGATAGAAGGCATCTAAAATTTCATTTTATCGTAACGGCATTTTGTTGTACAAATGGATTTGCATCTGCTTGATAATGTGCAGATAACCCTGCAAAGTCAGGAGACGGCCTCATTAGCGATTTCACGTGAAACTTCAGTGTTATTCCACCTTACTGAGTCGTGCTACGGCGCTGCCCTAAAATATGCAAAACTAATAGGGAGAATGTCAGTAAAAAAATGGTTCCCGAGACACTCAACCTGCAAAGATAGAAATGAATTAAAGATTAAAATCTATGACATTTGACTGTTCTTTTTCCCCCTTGCCTGATTTATCTCTAATTCAGATTGCTTAACTTAAGTTAAATACAGATACCGTAGTCGGGGTATTTGTTAAGGCCCTAAGCTGACAAGTACAGAGCGCTGGCCATTATTTCTGTTGGAAAGTCAGAGGTTTGAGCTATTCATTTTGCAGGCCGACACTCAGAACCACAATTCCTTGAATTCCCCAAGCTTTTCGTGTGGCTTCCTCAAGGACAGCTATCGTGTCTTCGCTGCGGCGCAGACAGATGGGACTCAATGTGTCATGTGATGGATAACACCGGAGCCATAGTACTTAATCCGTCTAATACTAATAGCGGCATTATCATAGAGATTTATGAGAATGTCACTTCCAAGTTCCCAGTTCCATTCATGGGTTTTTAAAACTTCAGCTGCAGAAAACATGCATCCATCCCATTAATTCTAATTATCATGGTTCATCTTCTCAGCAGTTTTGTACTCCGGAACCTTTCAGTGCAAATTAACGTACCAAAAAAGTGTATTAATTAATATTTGTAGCTTTTAATTTCTGCAAGAGTGTTGTCTGGAAGCAGCTGGCAGTACAGGGCCGCTGCTATTGAATCTTTGCCAAACAAGTGCAGATGTAATTTTGTTATCTCTTGCTTAGTCATTTACGCAAATTAATTTGAACAATTAGCCTTTTACTGGTCCTTCATGAATCATGCAAAAGGGATCTGCCAAAAAATTGCTAGTTGACAGAAAAGAATTGGTTAACATTGTAAATCTTACAAAAAGGTATTGCTATGTTTGATGTAAAAAATGACTTCAGTAAAAATTTTAGTGATTTTTTTTCCTTGACCTGTCTATTCTACTTCAGGATGTTGATTAAATTTTTTTGGAAAAAAAAAAATAATCCAAGAGAAAGCTGTAGAAACTTGGGAATTTTGTTTTGGATGAACACCAAAAAGGAAAGGTTCAGACGTTGCTTGGCAGGTTGTGTTTGGCTTCTTTGGGAAAGGCTAAGATGGTTTGGCCAAAGCAGCACATTTGCTCATGATCTGAAAAAAAAAAAAAAATGTTTCCTTGGTTTCTTTGGACAGTGTCCTAGAGGAAGTCTCTTTTGTTACCCGCTTCTGGGTAAAACATATGCTAAGGCCAGGCTCAAATGATAGCAAACTCAAGTGTTTCAAGGAAGTAGCATCATTGCTGTTTTCCTAAATATCGGATGTATTTTAGACGGATAAACCAAATCCTCAAGATGAGCAGCGAGCAGTGCCATTCAGAGACCTTGCTGTGAATGAAGATCTCTTTGTCACTCTCTGCATAGGAGATACAGTCACAATTTCCTCATAACTTGTTTATGTTATTTTTCTTTAAATTGCACCATACAGTCATGAGCCTTATGCTGGATATTCCTAAATGTAACCTCCCAGGTACATTTTACAATCTGGTGTTGACATCCAAGCTGAGTTCACGATTACTTGTGCCTTAGTTTCCACTGTTAAGACAGTTATTGCAATTTTAGGATGTGATGGCAAGTGCTTTGAGGCAAAAAAAGCCCTAACTTGTGTTCTGAAAATACAATTTGTGTTGCTTTCAGGACCAATTGCATGAGAATAAAGTTATTGAGGTATTTAAGTAAAGCTTAATATTGTCTGAGCACTTCTCTGCTTCCTTTGCCTTGACAAGAGGATGGCACAGGGTGGCCTGTCACTGCTGCCACCCACCTCATCCCTCTTGCAGAGCAGGTAGAACTTGGGAGGTTTCCTTGGGCACTTTCATCTTCATTAGCCTACGGCTGAAGGTTTCACCGTAGCCAGCCTGATCATGTGAGAATTAAACAGTTTGGTAAAAATCAAACCCAAGCTCAAGTAAATGATGCCTTGCTTAGCCCAGCCTCACAGTCCTGGGTAAATTCCCTTGCTGCAACGAGGTAAACTATGGGTGCCTTCCTCTCTAATTGTTTTTTGCAAGCTGCGCTTTCCCAGCCTGTATTGTTATTTCCATTTGTCCATTTGATTGCAGAGAGAAGAGACCAGATGTTGTGTGACAAATCATAGCTATTTGCAATCTGTTGGAATTCTTATAAATCGTACTGGGGATCATTTTCTGATAACTGATCCTGCAATCACTTATGCACGTGCATCACTTAGAGCATAAGATGCCCTATTGAAGTGTGCGGATCTATTCACACGCTTAAATTAAGCACGCATCATGCACGTTTGTGTAAATGTTTGTGTTGTAAAATATGCTGGTATTTAGGACTTGCCTGTTAGAATCACCATTGCATTAATTTACATGTCATCAAATGGCCTATTATTATTATGCTGTGAAAAACAGTATCAGTTAATGTTTTTATTGTAGCTTGATATATACGGCTCCAAATTTGGTCTAAATATATGCTGCAACCAAAGGATCCCATTCTGTTTATTGATTTGTAATTCGCATCAAATAGATTTTTGGTAAAGTGCATCAAGCCCAACTCCGTTATCAATCTGTTTTTAGGGCGTATGACTAATCAAGGAAGTGGTCTCTCACTGACACACTGAGAAGAATGAAGTTAGTTCCTCTGTAATTGAAAGTATCAGTAGTAAACTTGGCTGGAGCTTGATTAATGGTATATTAAAATCAGAGTCTTCATGGTGAGTGCTAGATAAGGAGTTTTGGGCAAATTACTTGGTTACTGGGAAACCTTTAAATTTTAATCATGGAGACACTTCAGTATCATTAGGAACTGAAAAGACAATGGGCACTGGGAGGAAGTTATGTGAATTGATGTGCTTTTCAATCTCTTCTTCTGCGCTGATATTGAGTGATGCATTGGCTGCAATTGAGAATCCTCTTGCTCCCCATGCCTTTGATTGCTGTTGTTATAATTTAATATTATACGGTTCTTTATGATCATGGAAATCAGATGAGTTAGTTGCAAAAGATGGAAGGTTTTAGTATTAGAAAAATTAGTTTAACATCATAGTTTTTCTATTCTATCAGGCTGAGTAGCAAAATGAATGGACATTTTAATTTGCAGTTAGAAGGAGTGGAAAGAGAAAAACATGCTCTTTTGCACACATATTTATTCTTTAAGGTGATATTAACCTTATGAACTTCAAATAATTATTTATATTTTAATTTAAAGTCCATTTTTATACAGTAAGTACAGGCACATCAGGATAGTCTTGGGGTGCAGATATGTAGTAGCTATGCTGTATCTGTATTTATGGAGATGTGATTTATGTAATAGCTTTATGACAATATGTATGGAATGTGGATATGTCTCCTGGGTGACAGGTTCAATTCAGACAAGTGCCAATAAAACCAATACACTGGACCCCTTCACTCACATCCTTTTCTTCTGCCTGGGATTTTGAAACGACTATAAGGATGTTAGGCACTCGGCTCCAATATCATCCAGCAAGCTAGAAATATTCAACATATTTGAAGTGACAGCAGGGGCTATCAAATTCAGTCCCCTGCTTTTCCAGGTAAGTGCACTGAGCTGGTAAAGTGACGCAATTAATTTAAAGTTAGCTCATTTGTTTGCCTGATCTGAAACTGTAGGACACCCTCCCTATATATCCCACATGGAGATGTCATTTAGACATATTCTTCCAACAGTCACAATTTATCTATAGTTAGTGAAGACATTTTCATATTTGCACCAATATTGTCTAGGGAATTTAAATAGTTTTAACGCCCAGCCTTTGTTTATATTTTTAGACTAATAAAGGACTTTGTTTAATTCCCATCACTTAAGAAAGGTTGACTGTTAGTCTGCCTATCTCTGTAGGCCTTCTCTGATCCTCTTCCATATTCTGCTTGATTTTCTTCCTGTGCATCAACAATTTGGAGCACGGAACTATCCAGACATGGTTTTAACACGAGCTTACAGGGCAGCACAAAAATGTTCCTAATTCTAATGGGAAAACTTGGCTGTTTTCTACCCTGAAATGCTCCATTTACTTTTGTGTTCGTGGATGCACCACGCCAGTGCCTCATAGTCAGCATTTTGTGAAATCTTTGCCTTCATCTGCCGTTTCCAAGCAGTAAATTCCAGCTGTCTGCAGAAATGCTGATGATTAATTTTAAAATGGTGAACTTTCTGTGTTACTGAAGTTTGTACTACTAAATTTTATCCTACTTCTGGCATTGCAGTCCCCATACCATGTAATCTTACCTGTGTTCTGTTACTCCTTTGGGGTGGCAATGTCTTCCAAATTCATGTCATGAGAAAAAAATGTAATTGGTATACGAACATTCTGTGTCAAAGCAATTATCAAAACTGTTAAATAAGATCAGTTCTGACACCTAGGCCAAGAGGGATTAAAAGTGATTTGTCCAAAGTCACATTGGAGTGCTGTGAAGAAGATGGTCTAAATCCCAGTGTGTTCTCTAAATTACAGAAACATTCATTTTCCTTCTAAAGGAGCATTTACTGGGCCATGAACTTCCTTCTAAAGGAGCATTTACTGGGCCATGAACTAGAAAACTGTAAGCTAAGAAAAAGATTTCTTTCTAGGAAAGAGAGAGCTTGTTGCAAACAAAACTACACTTGCTCAGATAATGGTGTTTTGTAGAAAAAAAAAAACACAACAAAAAACTCTTTGCAATATGCGCATTGGTTACTATAGGGAAAGCTGGCTGGTTTTAGACTGGAATTTATGGTCACACCACAGGAAATCTCTCCAGTCCAGTTTGGCTGGAAATTTGGTGCATGAGACATTAATGTAGGAGTAGGAAACAGAAGCCTGAGCTGCTAGCTTCAAGAAAGCATCATACATCCTGAGGGTCTTTTCCAACCATAATGATTCTATGATTCTAGATTCTATACCAATGATTCTATGATTCTATGTCCAGGTAGTTCTTCTGTGCTCTGTGTGACCACCCCATTCACTGACTGATTCATCTGCCCTCTTCCTTACCTTATTTTTCTTTTTCATTGTGTGAATTTGCTTGTTTTCACACACACACGCACACACACACACAACTCCCAACAGCTCTGAAGGCTCTTGGTTGATGCACGCTATAAACATTTTACATACTACAATACTTTTCATGGAGTGGGAGTTCATTTTCCACCCCTCAGCTCCACAGGCACGAAGTTGAGTTCTGGCAACACAAGAGAAAACGTCAGACCTGAAAGGGAGAGGAAGAAACATGTCCTGGCAGGGTGATTTGGCCTTTTTTTTTCTTTTCTTCTTCTTTTTTTTTCTTCTTTCATTTAATAAATGATGTGTACTTAGAGATTTAGAATATTAGAACAAGTCCTAGGGGGATATGGATTTAATGGAAGGGGATGAAGTTGTTGTGGAAACATATCTTTATTAAATTTTCTCATTTGGATGTTTATTATATGATTTATAGAGACTTAAGCTTATTAGGTGCCCCTTTTTAATTTGTCGCGTAGTGACTGTGTATATGGATATAGCCATGTTGCAGGTGTATTCATATGTCAACACTAAGCCAGATGATACAAGAAACCATTCTGATCAATGGATCTACCTTCATTTACAGTGAAAATCTTATCATTTCAACCAGTATTGTCTCATTCAAATATGAATATATTCTCTGTATGCAAAATATATTTCAGAATTGTTCTTGATCTTTATATGGTTTGAAAAAAAAAGTATTTTATAGTATAGGTTTTTTGTATGTATGTGCATATAAGCTAATATAAGTAGGACCATATCCCAGCTGGTATATATCCTGTCATGATTTCACAGATCCATTGTTTTATGTTTATAATGCCTAATTGTGGACTTAAAGCTGTAGAAAAAAAATGGAGATGTTGCATATGAATACGTAATGCTTATCTAATGTGGTTTAGATTTGCCTAATCAGCCTTGTTGAAGAGTAGCCTACATGTGACAGGTTTGGATTATTTATTAGCTTCAGACTCAATGCAGAGCGAAGTAGGAAAAGTTGGACTGAGCATTTCTAAAGTGCAGGAAAGAGCTCAAAAGCTTCATAAAAATAATAAATAAATTAATAAAGCTTTCATTTGCTTAGATAACTTACCCTTCCCTTTCCTTTCCTTTCCTTTCCTTTCCTTTCCTTTCCTTTCCTTTCCTTTCCTTTCCTTTCCTTTCCTTTCCTTTCCTTTCCTTTCCTTTCCTTTCCTTTCCTTTCCTTTCCTTTCCTTTCCTTTCCTTTCCTTTCCTTCATCCATCACGAACCACATCCCTGGGAGAGGAGCAAAAATCAGGAAAAGAATCTGATTAAAGATCCATCATAAATTAATGAATAAAAGTGTAATCCTGGCACTTCATGCTAGAGTGGAACATTTTAAAAAATCATGAAGTGAAACATAAGAACACTACAAAAGTTTGGATTGGGGTATAAAAATTATTTGGAAGACTATGTGCTAATCAACAGCAAATGTAGGAATCAGCTAGGTTGATAGGGCAGTGAATGACTTGTATTTTTTATATGGGAGTTTTTCAATCAGCACTTTCTGAACATGGTTTCTCATTATGATAATGATGATGGGATTAATTATCACCATAAGAACAAGTGATAATGGTACTTTGAACTGTATTTGTCACCATATGACACAGACTGTTACTTGCTTTTTCATTCTTCGGGACGCATGTGCACTGGAAGGGGTTGACTTGTGTGCTAAACCACAGACTGGCCTGTGATCAGATGTCCAAAGAGGACTGTGTCCAGTTCTGGGCACCACAGTACAAGAGGGATGTGGAGCTGCTGGAGAGAGTCCAGCGCAGGGCCACGAGGATGATCAGGGGCCTGGAACATCTGCCCTATGAGGAGAGGCTGAGGGAGCTGGGCCTGTTCAGCCTGGAGAAGAGAAGGCTGAGAGGGGATCTCATCAGTGTCTATAAGTGCCTGAAGGGAGGCACTGAGGAGGATGGGGCTGGCCTCTCTTCACTGGTGGTCACTGACAGAACAAGAGGAAATGGCCACAAACTGAAGCATAAAAAGTTCCACAGGAACTTAAGGAAGAACTTCTTGACGGTGAGGGTGACAGAGCACTGGCACAGGCTGCCCAGAGAGGTTGTGGAGTCTCCTTCTCTGGAGATCTTCAAGACCCGCTTGGATGCAGCCCTGTGCCACGTGCTCTAGGTGGCCCTGCGTGTGCAGGGGGGTTGGACTAGGTAACCTCTAGAGGTGCCTTCCAACCTTAGGCATTCTGTGATTCTAGGATTCTATGACTAGGATTCTATGGGCAGGACTTCTGTCCTTTTCCACATTCATTACCTGCTTGCATTAATGGAGCACCAGGAAAATCACTGAAATTAGTCCCTGGGATTAGTATTCAGCTACAGAAAATAGTTTAAATGTGACAACTTTGTTTCTTGTCTTGCGTTAGAACTTCAGAGTGTTTACAACATCCATATTATTAGGGAGAGGAGACTTCTGCCTACAAATCCTGCTCCTAAAGATGTCATGAAATTTATTCTACAAAATAGGTGGACTCAATGGTGATTAGATTGTTCTACTTTTATTTTATATATTGTATATATTGGAGGAAAAGAATACAGAATGTGAAAATGTTGTCTTTTACCCTCCATAAATAAGCACCTGTAATTTGCAGCATAATTTATCTTATAGCTTTTATTTTTGGGATGGATTCACAACTGAAAATATGTGGTTATGCTGAAAATGTTGCTTTTTGATCCTTAAGGCATGTCTGGTGCATATTTCAGAGAAGCTCTTGAAAAGTTAAAATATATATAATCAGAAGAGACTGCTTTAAAACTAAGTTGACCTTCAGTCACAGTAGTAATGTATGCATAATTCTGAAAAGAGCTAATTTCTGTATTTCCTGCTCATACCTGATGAATTTACTGACAAAAAATGTTTGCTTGAAATTTGTTCCACGTGCAGCGAATTGCAAAAGTTTTGTCTGCAGACATGACCAGAACAATGTGTTCTTCATAGCAATGTTTACCCGGAGCAGAGAATGTGTTCCTGAACTTCGTTCCTGGTAATTAAATTTATTCAAGGAATGTGTAAGAGGCTTCTGGTGCTATTTAGGGTCTCCTACTATACTAACTAATTAATGTATAACTGACGTACACGTTCTCAGCCTTAATAATGTTATCTGATTAATAAGCAATAACTACCTCAGTAAATCAAAATTAAATGTCCACTTATGGCACGGAGTTTCAAATCCTCCTGCCTAGAGACTTTACATTGATTGATTCATTAAACATTATGTTGTCTTATGAAGATTAGTGCGAAAGTCTTGCGAGCTATATTTGCTTTTTGTTTTATAGAGAATGTTTTACCGAGCAGAGCAAAGCATTTGTGGAAAAAAATTACTGAAGGAGGAAAATGCGTGCTGTGCTTCTTGGTAAAATGCAAATTCGTTTTAGAATAGGAAAAAGCAGCAAGCATCAACCTGAGGTTGGAAGGGAGGAGCGGCAGTGGACAGAGATATTTCTGGAGAAGAAATTTAGGCACTTCTCAAAAGTACCTTGCTTTTTCCATGGACTTCCCAACAGTCAATGCCATCAACCTCAATTTTAGGTCACAGAAGAAAGTTTAACAGCAGAAGAAAAATTCAAATTATTCCTCTTAGTGCAACGCTTTCCATTTCATAGTGCAAAGCTTTCCATTTCAGTTATAATAGTCTATTTTGGCTATCTACCTTATACCTCATAAAGATGTACCTCTTAGTTATGTTTCATAAATAGGTAGTTTTCTTTTGCAATATAGCTACTCTCTAGAGAGATACATTTTGAGTATTACATTATTTCCTAGAACTACATTTATTCCAAATTTTCAGACATTTGGGCAGCTTCACTGCTTATACATTAAATTTGTTACCCGTTCCATTGTTTATCATATGTTCCAATTCATGTTTGTGTTGTTCTGTACTCCTTAAACCCTAGCAGACGTTACCCAGAGTGCTGATCACATGCCAATACCTTGAATACCAAAGGCCAAATTTACCAAGTGATTAGTTCATGGAGTTTTAGACTGTAGGTGAACGAATGTGAGATATTGGGAAGGCAGGTGGTTCATACAATACCTTTCTTGTATAGTATAAGTAGATTTATGCAGAACATGAGAAAGATTTACAGTGACAGAGTAATACCTATGGTCTATATTTTGCCATCAAATATAATGAGTTATGCAATCTTTAAGTATTTTTTATTGCTAATGGTTGTTAATATTGGCTTGACATGGCATTTATTTATCGTCAATCCTCTATTTTTAATATTTTTGCCTGGTACTGAAAAATATTCATTGTGAAATGGAATAAAATCAGCAAAACACAGCA
Organism: Crypturellus undulatus; assembly: GCA_013389825.1. Lineage (NCBI taxonomy): Eukaryota > Metazoa > Chordata > Aves > Tinamiformes > Tinamidae > Crypturellus > Crypturellus undulatus. The sequence continues at coordinate 1,559,386 of VWPW01008057.1, read as the reverse complement.
TGTAAGCAGCATTTCTGGTTACAGAAAGCCTCTGATTATAGTGAATTTGTACAATTTGTATGACTAAATGCCTTGATGTTGTACTTACTTTTACATGCAGGAATCTTTGGCTTTAACAAAGCTATTCTAGGGACAAGAATTTGTTGCAATGACATACTCTTCTGTGAAACTCTATGCTTTTGCTACTGTGCTAACCTGCAAAAGATGAAGATACATTTTTGCTTCCCTTTAAACTTTTCCAGTCTATCCTTTCCTAACTCGCTGTTCTAACAGTCCATTTTAAGCAACAGCTCTGACAGCAAAACCTATGAGGGTTTTCAAATTCAATAACCACAAGTGGAAGGAAGACATCCCTCATCTCCACTTCAGCTGAGTAACTGCAGATCCATAACACCACCCTCTACACTGGAGGTCTTCAAAGTCATCAATCTGACGGGAACACGATGACAGCTCCGAGGGGCTCTGCAGGACCGGCGACGTGCGATGCTGCTCTCAGAGGTTTGTGCTTGTAGACCTTGTGCCATGAGGTGACTTTCAAGGTGAAAGGTTGAAACTTTCGGCTTCTGCAGCACCTTGTGCATGTGACCGTCGTGCAGCCGATCGGGCCCGAACATGCTGGGGACATGAAACCTGCCTTCGCCTGGAAAACAGGCAGTGCTGGTGAAGGAATCAATGGTCAGGATGTGCTAAAAGAGAAGTTCAAAGAGCAAAAATATTGTTGACCGTTATATCTTTTAAAGAATGTATAGAATATAAGCCTCGTTCAAAATCTGTCCGTCTGTCTCTGCTCTGTGCCTGCTCTCACATCAGCGTTTGCAATGGCTCATGACAGCTGCTGCTGGGCAGGTTTCCTGAGCGCTGCGTTGGTGAGAACTGAAATGTTTGTGTTTGGAGTTACCGTTTCACTATGAGATCTTTCACTGTCACATCCTCCTGAGGTTCTTTTCCTAATAGACAGCACATTTTTGGAGTGACCAGGATTTCTTTGGAATAAGAAGTTTCCACATTTCCCAATTCACATAGTCTCTCTCTCTCTTTTCCCTCCCAAACTAGTTTTCAACAAAGCTTTGAATTACAATATTGTCCTTACATAATACCACGATTTTTAGCAAGTCAGAGGAGCTCATATTTGGGTGCTCGTAATAGCAAGATGACTGGAATATTTTGTAATTTTTTAGTTCAACAGCATAGGAACTTCAGCAAAGTTAGAAAGGTGTTTTCTGTAAAATTTTAGGTATTTTTTTCCTTCTTTGTGCTTTTAACATATTCCTTTATTCTCTTCAGAATAAAAGAAGAAAACATTTTTTCCAGAACTTATCCCTAGGCTTCAAATGTCACCAGCTAATTGTCAATCTTAAGGGAGTGTTAAAACTCTTCATAAAAAATGATAGCAAACAAATTGTGCAAAAGTTTTTCTTTTCATGTTAAAATTAGAACATAGATGAGAATTTGACATCTAGATGCCTTAGCAAGGCAAGATGAGGCTTCAACATCCCAACTTGAGTTCACTCACTCCTACCTATGAGACTTATGTTGCTGATCTCTGTTGTAATACATGATTGCCTGCTCTTTTTCCATCAGTATAATGTGATGGCATTCACACCTAAGTGAGTCTGTTTTTAGCTCTGAATTTTTATTTTTTTTTGAATTAAAAAAAAAAAATCACAGACAGAAAAAGAGACTTTATGCATGATCACTTTCTCAGTGTAGCATTTAGTCCTGCAGCTGATTACCGTTTTCTTTGCAGGTATTGGAAGGGGACACATACTGATAGTTATGACATGAAAGAATAAAGCTTGGTATCTAACCCTCGTGTGTCAGTTGTTAGATACCAAAGAGCACCAAAATGTAGTGGGAATTGGGTGTTGGGAGCCCTTTGTCTCTTTTTGAGGACACAGCTTGATGAATTCTGCCTAATACTCATAATTTCTGATTAGCAGGAATATATCTTAGTTCAAGATTTTGTCCACCTTTTCTTTCCCCCTGCTTTGCTTTTGATTTTTCTCCAGTTTGCCTTTGGTTATGAAATAGAATTTTCTTTCAAGCTGCCTCATGCCTGTGCTCTGCCCGGACGAGTCTACTGACGCATTTTGGGCCAAATTCTGCTTCTTTAGATTTATAGTCAGTTGGATTTCTGCAAGGCAGGTGTGATTGTGTGTCCCCCGCATAATGTCGTGATGACGATGAGTGGTTCTGCTTTGCTAATGCCAATCTCCAGGTCACGGAACTGTGTGTACCACAAGCCGCAATGTGCAGAAAACACACGTGTACTGCAGAAACACAGGTTTTCACTCCAGCTCTCCAGGATATTCTCTGCTTTGCTGCAATACTTTTGGGTAAAGCTGTTCAACCATATCGCAAACAATTTGCTTTAAGACTGGAGCACATACTGTTTACTGCATAATCCTCTCTAAATGCGCTATTTTTTTTTCTGGAGTAAAGATTAAAGGACAGAATTACATTGGAACTGGTGGAGGCATGATCCATGCCCCCTTGATTATATGGAAACATTAAAATATCATCAGCATGTTAATTTTATCATCTGAACTGTATGAGATTTATTCATATCTCTTATCTATTACATTAGTCTGGGAATACAATTTATTCTGATGGTAGGAATGTCAGGCAGAGAGACCAAAAACATCTGGACTTCTTAATATGAAACAAATTTTCTAGGATGCATATTGCCACTTTAAAATTAATTCTGCTAATAAGGAGGCAGAACTCTTATAGCCTATTGATCTTTCAAAGTAACTTTACTGGGATAAGACAGGTAGATCCAAGGAAGATTCCCTGGGGATTTGTAGTTCACTTATCTTCTGTTACATTTTTGAATATCAAATACAATAGTTTATTTTAGCATCCTAATATAAAACACGCAGCAGCAGATAAAACCCAGCCATTGCAAACTAGAGGATTAATAAAAATCAATGAAAATTCCCCTGGAAAAACAACATATCTTATACATTTTCCAAGTCTGAATTGGTGGATTTTCTTTCTAAACATGTAAAATCAATACTAATTAAAATCAACTATTAAGAAACCCAAGCCCACTGAAAGACAGTTTTCATTTTAAAAAATGTATATATTGCGTTACCCGGGCTATGTTATCACAGCCCCTTTTCAGACATGGAGCGGAGGCAGGGGAGTTTCTCCCAGCGCATCCTTCTTGCAGGTGCTTGAGCAGGGAGTTGGAGACGTACCTGGAGCTTGGTGCCAGCCCGATCCTCTCCCAGTCCGATTTGACTTCTTAGAGTGCAGAGAAAACAAAGCAGAGCCACAATCTCTAATTCAAAAGCTCTTCCAGGCTGCTCCAGGATGACGGCATTTATACACTAAAAGTTCGGGGCCAGCCCGTAGCAATAACTTGATAATTGTTCTGGGAAGACTCTCAGCAGAGCTATCTTCTGCACAAGTAAACAGGCGTCCGTAAGATTAAGAATTATATGCCAGGGCTTTGACACAACCATCAGTTATGCCAGATGCAAATAATTTATTCTTTGTCAGTTCAAATATACAATCTTGTTTGGATGGCTCTAAATTTATACTGGCACCAAAATGCAGCGAGTGATATTATTTAAGTGTGGCGTTGAAGGCGCAGATATGCATCTCTGATGACCCAAAAAGTGGAAGAAAAATGTTAGTTCTTTTTTCTGAGGGTAACTCATCATTGCTGTGTAATCAGGGTTGATGTAATAAGCACTGATGTAATAACTTGTCATTGCTGTGCAATAATATAACACAAAATGTTAGGAGCTCTATCCTGCCTTTTTCACGGCATCCGTAGGTGACACGGCCATCATGGTGATTTGGACTTGGAGCAGCCCAACAGTAGCAAGGGGGTTTGACTTCTGTTTTGTTACTGATGCACTATATCCCCTTAACTTTCAGAATACACAGATCATACATAACTGCCAAAAAGGACGAGGTAATTTACCTGCCTAGTGCCTAGTGCAATACTGACTTTGGGTATTTTTTTTTTACTGGACAATTGACTCTTTCCCATGCTTGGAAAATCACTTAGTTCTATTATGTATTGGAGCTAAAACATTTCTTGCTTTATTTTGACTATACTTATTTCACTTCCGCAGATTTGTTGCTGAAAATGTTGTGTTCCTACTATTTTAGCTTTTGGATGTTGAACTTGATCTTGAATTGAAGTGGCACATGACTTTAAATTTTAAATCATGAAATATTCAGTTTAGACTTTCCAAAGAAGAGAAAAGTACATATAAAAAAAGCATGAGAGCAGCCATGCAGTTGCTACTGCAGAGCTTCACTTTTGCTGAGATGAACCTGAGGGAGACACTCTGTTGGCACAGGATGCAGAGCAGCAGCTCGGGCTTTACCTTTGCAAAACAGCAAAAAATGTAGATTCAGCTCAGTGAAGATGAATGCAAACATTTAACTTTATGCACAGGGACTAGTCCAGTGTGTAAAGTTAAACAAGAACCTAAGTATCTTCAAGATTAAGGCCTTTAGCTTTAAATAGCATCTTGAACGTTTAGTTCATGTTTGGCGAGACTGTCAAATTATTTGTTTCCGTACTATCAGCTGAAAATCCTGCCCATTTTATAGGATTGGGCTTACATGGATTTACTGGACAACAGAATAAGTGAAATTTAAGACACGAATCTTAAGCTGAGTTCATAACGGCCCACATATCCAATAACAAAACTAGCGGTGACAGTGATATATGGCTTTTTTTATGAGACCTGATAACTGATGGATATGTGATCTTATAAATGCTTAGACAAACTAATGCACATAATTATATTTTCCATTTGAAGTCTATTGCTAGGCATTCTAATACAATATCATTAGTCGAAATGGCCACAATGATACAGCTTGGGCAGTTTGTCACAGTAATTACAGGGTGATTATTTTTGACTGGAATAAAGATTTCAGTTTTAGTATGGTAGAAAGCATAATCACAAATTAGAAACAGTCTCAGAATAAAAAAAATATCAGGGATAGAGACTTTAAGTATGGATTAGAGCATAATTCTGAAACAATTTCTTTAAAAAGTGTCCTCATTTGGCAGAATGCGTGATTTCTCCCAGGTTCATACTAAGTTCCTGCCTAAAAGGATGACAATTTCCTAATTAACAGTCCCATTGTTTAAGGTTTTTATAAAAGGGAAAATTTGCACACGATAAGTAAGGTTTACATTATAATTTACATAACTGCTAAAATAGGCTTTCTTTTTTCAATCGACAAAAAAATAGATCATTTGTCTTCACCGTTTTCAGGATGGTTGATTAAAGTAGACAGTGTCCTAACATCTGTATTGAAAACTATATTAATCAATTGATTAATCACGAGGCATTAATCAAAATCTTCCTTAAGTGTTTTAGTTTTGGAGCAGCTCTTAGTATTTTCTATCAGATTCCTTTTAAGGTGTCCATTATAAAGATTAAATTTGGGTGGTAAATATTGAGGGGTTGAGGCACATGTGGCTTTCCACTTGAAGGTCACAGCCATTGCTCATTAGTGTTACTTTTAATGGGATAAGAAGCAAAAGTTTTTAATATGTGACTGCATCAATTAATCAAACACACATTTGATTTCCTTTCCAGTAAGCAGTCCATATTTTCTGCATGTGCAGAGAAATTCCTAGTGCTCTGCAGCCACGGATATTTCAGGGTACATTGAAGAATATTGCATGTATTTAAGACGTTTAAATTGTACATATGGACATAATGAACCATGCCTGTAATAGAGTAAGTTGTTTTCTGCTATAGCTAAATGTTCTGCTTTACAAAACTCCATTTAAAGGAGTGCTGGTCAGCTTTCATTAAAGTTATATTTAAACAATTTCATTTACCCTCTCCAATGAATGTAAACCCTCAGATTATGGGGCATGAAGTGTTTTAGAATGAAAGAAGTTATTTGGAGTATTTAGTTGATTCAAGTGAACCATAGAGGACCTATGCAACGATACCGATCATCTGAGAATTTCAGTTTGTTTTTCCTCTGTTCTATTTGTTTTTTTCCAGCCTGAAACATTAAATACCGGTACTCAAGAAAATGTATTTTGCGAAGCATCAATTACAGTACAAAAGAAAACCACTGATTGTACATCTCTTCGTGTGCATAGAAATATTTCTTCATCTTGCAATCCCTCTGTAAGTGATTTCTTAAGAAAGATTTACTGAATTCTCGCTGTGGATGTTTGGCTGAGGGATTGGAAATACCTTCTTTCTAATGTATGCTTTTTGAGAAAAAAAGAAAATAAAAGGAAAACAAGAGAAACACCTCAAAACCAAATATATATTATTTGTATTTGTTTGGGTTTAAAAGTGCAGAAAAAGAAAAAAAAAAAAGGCATCTGGCATTCCAGTCACCTTTGGCAAAAGTTTAAAGCAGCCGAAATCAAAGCATAGCAAATGAAATCCCGCCGCTGCTTCCTCCGTGCCTGAAGAAGCTGCCCGGGAGCCCGCGTGCTGGGTACTGCTGTTCCTGTTTCTGGGCATACATTGCTTCCTCCCAATTTCACAGCGCTTGGAATAGCGCAGTTCCAAAGGTGATGTCCTCAAGCTGAAAAGTTTTGTGGTTTTGTCCCCAGAACAACTGGCCCCATCGGAAACCCTTGCAGCTGCCCATCGGTCTGGCCAAGCCAACTGCTTCTGCTCTTCTCTGCCCACCAGCCATCCAGGTCCTTGAATTTAGCTTCTTTGATGAATCTTTTCCCATTGCTGCATGTCCCAACAGAATTCCCTACTGAGTGTTGGGAAAACGTCTGGGAAATTTTTCACGCTCTTAAAGAAGATACTGGGCCGCTTGTCTTATAATTATGTGAAAAAAGAAACATGTGTCTTAGAGTCTTGAAATAATCAACAATACATATTTGGAAATAAAATAAAATCTATCCCTGTGCTGCTCCTCCACAGCTGAGTTCTGTTTTCATTTTGCTATTGATGGTGAAGGTTGGTTGCCTTCAGCGGGAAAGGAAATGCAATCTGCATAATTCCCATTAGTTCTTCATCGCACAAATATATGCTGATAATAATTCTGTATTGGGTTAGTTCATGGCTAATCATCTTTATACTTAGCAGCAGGTGCTGTGGCAGCGCTGGAAAAAGTATCATGCATTTTAGAAATTACTGCTGTACAATATATCTATAATGCACCTTTCTTTTTAATAAAATTATGTCCAACAGTTCATCAATTCAGCTTCTGGAGAACACCACTGTGATACTGGCATGTAGGCTTTATCACTATTTTATTACCAAGTGCCACTGATGTGTGTGTTTCTTTTTTTTCTTTTAATGGGAACACGGACCAGAGAAAAGAGCTATTGAAATATGTGAATAGAGTCGGTTAGCACCTAGGGGCTGTTCTGCATTTTAGATTATGAAGAAGATATAAATGAAACATTTTCTGATTATGTGCAAGTGTGGGGAATAAGTTGGTCATTTAAAGCCAATGTGGTTTGGTGAGAAAAAGATGAGGAGGGGAATAGTCTGATAGTAAATCCGATCAGTAAGTGATATCGGGTGTGAGCATTTTGTAAAGGGAAGATTAGAGAACTATAGAAAGTGTCTTTAAAAAATAACGGAGTGTTTTAATAAGGTCACAGAGATGTAATGTTATTTCTTGACATATTCTTACCAGCCTGGAGTAACTGCACTGAAAGAAAGTGAAAAATAAACAGAAATTTCTCTCCTTTGTGAATAATGTGTTTTTTCTAATATGCACTCGGCTTTCGTTTCATCCCAGCTTTCCTTCCCAGGAAAAGGCTAAGAAACAAATACATTTGTATCTAACTTGAAGAGAAGCACATCTACCAACAGAAAGAAGTGTCAAAGAAAAGAAGGGAAAAGCATGGGAAGCAAATGGGAAAGTCTGGATAAAATATCTTAAAGACACTAGAAAAATGAACTATAAATCAGAATTGAAAAATGAGTCAAAGGAAAATATCTGAAGAAGTTTTATAATGAAAATAAAAACATGTTGGCTAGAAGTGAAGAAGGATGGTAGATACAGAAAAAGTTCTCTGCAAAATATTTTCCTAACATTTAGTAACTTTCATTATACAATTGTTAGTCATCTTGAGCCCTCATGTAAGAAAACATGCTGCTGAGTCTGCCTAAAGCACGCTGGATTCAAAACCAGGTTTCAGGAATTAGAATGAGTGAGTTATTTAGGTCACCCCAAAGTAAAAGATCTCAGGAAAAAAAATCATTGATATAAATCAGGGTAAGTAGAAAGTATCTATTTTCATATATATATTTTTACTTAGACTGAAGTAAATGTAAAGAAAAAGTAGGTATTTTTTTAACTCAGTAACCAATGAAAGTAAAATTGTACAGGCAAGTGAAATGTCGTGAGTAATCTTAATCTCGTGTGAAATAATTTTCCATAACAAAAGTAACTGAAAATTGTGACTAGTCATAAGAGGTATATTTACATATAATATGGTTTATGAGGTGCTATTGGTTGATCTCACTAACAAGTGGGTTACTTGCCATTTCTGGAAAAAAGCGCAATCAGTTAATTTTAATGCGAAAAAAAAAACACATGAGACTTGGCCCTGCAATTTTAAAATGTATTTTTTTTTGCATAAATTGTAGTTTAAATTGAACTAGTTTTGTATGGAATGTTCCAATTTTTCTCTAAGGATAGAAAAAATACAAAAAAGTGAATTATGATGGAAATGCATGTGGGCAGTGAAATCCAAAATCCTTCCATCATTTTCCATTTGTAGGGGATACGCCTTCCAAAGGAAAAGTCAGGATTTGTTAAGGAGAAGAGCTTCCCAGGGCTCTGTTAAAAATATATAGATAAATAATTACCTGCATCTTTTTTTTCCAGGAAGGGAGAATAATGCGACTTGTTCATGGCCTAGCTAGAAAACCCAGTGTGGGCTCTAATTAATTTCCTACAGCTAATTTAGGGTTCTCCTTTAGTTCAGCTGAGCATTATTCACATACCTCTGAGAAATATGTAAAATTTTACGGTGCATTTTTTCATGTATTTTCCAGCCGCATATTTCCATATGTTGCAAGTAATGCAAGCAGAAAACCTGTTGTTTGCCTTGACAACAAGGTGTCTTGATAGACCAGGCATCATCAGGCTTGAATTTTGATATTAGATTTGTATTTTTGGACACAGATTTCTGAAGGTGCCTCAACATTTGAGTAAAAGCAGATGTGTTCTGGGGCAGTTGCCATCTACCCCATAGACACATAGCAGGCATAGAAGGCAGTATAGATTAATGTGAGTAAGGAATAAGCAATAACAGAGGAGGTGGAGCTGCTGTTGAGGAATATTGATAGGCTTGCTGACATTTTGTGGGGTAAGGTGCATGGCTGGAATGTTAAAATCCGTTGTTATTACCTGTTTCATAAAAGGGAATGGGATGAGGGGAAAAAAAAGAGAAAGCAGGTGTGGATGAAATAGGAAAGTTTATTGTCTCTGAGACAGCATCTGTTTAAACAGAATATTTTCCTTATATTCGAGTGCTTTAAAGGAGTGGCTCGTGTTTTTTAAGATATATTGGACATTGTGTTTTGGATGGTTTTCAGTACAGCCAAGCAGAGCAAGTGAACCCATCCCGGGGCAAGCACCAGGGAAGAGGGTATTGCCCTGGCTCATGGGAATGCCGAGGTCTTCATCCGTACCTGCTCAATGGCTTGTCCAAGAGGAGCTGTTAGGGAGTCTACTGCCATCCTGGGATCCAAGAGGACCATCTACCACATACCCCCGTCTCTGCTAGCTTTAAGGGTGCTTCCAGGGTGCATGCTTCAAAAGCAATGGGGATGGACTGGCAAGAGCTCTTAGGATGACTAACTACATTTGAAGGTTCAGGCCAGCCTCTACGTTATTGGCGCTTTGGAGGTGACCTGACTGCTTTATGAGATACTCTAGAATGGAAAGATGTTGGCCAGTCTTTGTGGTTTTGTTTGTTTCTTAGCTTTACAGATGAAAGTTTAAAAAAATGTAATATTTAGAAGTTGAAGCTGGGCCACCTGAGCCTGCGGTAAGATTCTGCTTTCTAGCAGAAAGGATAGCGGTTGTAGTTATAGGCTGTGGCGTCTCTTCTGTATTAGGCATGGACTACTTTAGAAACATCTATTTACAGTGTGGATACTATATTAAAACTCCAAATAAAATGTAATTACAAGTGTTTTGAAGAATGAATATTTATTTCTTCCTGAGACATGTGGCATACAGATGAGAGAAATCTAGGAATGGATCAAAGAAAAAAGAAGCCACAGTTGTCGGACTCAGAACAAAAATCTAGATGTTCTTAAAAATAATCCTAGAGATAAGAACGAGTTAATGCTGGCATTTCCTTATATATGATGTGATTTACTGGATTAGTGAAAATAAGAGATTAGGAAGTTAAGGAATTGATTCTCTGAAGGGCTGCTGGTTGAAGCCAGCTTTAGCAAGTGCCAGCACTTCAGTGTATGGGGGGGAAAAAGGAAAGCTACGTTTCTAAGTTTGTGTCCTCTTTCAACCTGTAGAATACTTTTAAAGGCAAATTTTCAAGGCTTACAAAGGAAGACCGAAAATGAAGAAAAAAATGAGTGCAACTTTAATAATGTCTCTGCAAGTGTCAGAGGGATGATATTGGTGCTGCACTTGTTATCGCTGCTGTCCGACTGCTTTTCTGTGTGAGAGGCATGTGCCTCACTTGTTCAATCCCAGCAAGGTCTGAGCATCCATGTCATATTTTTGCAAAAAAACTATGTTTGACCTTTTTTGTAATTGTGACACTAGTTGAATTCTGCTTTAGTTTGTGGCAATTTACTAAATCCTTTGAGAGTTCACTAGTTAATTATTGCCAAGTGAATTTTTAATTTGCTCCTATGATTGCATTGGTGAGTAGTCATTAGTAGGAAATTTATTTTAGAAATTGGCACTAGAGGGAGCTAAGTAATTGTATCATTTATGTATCTGGGAAAGAAAAAAAAAGAACATTCATTAAAAAACTTGCTTTTTTCTGAACCTGCTGATTTTACAAATATGGCAGCTATGCCTCAGCAAATTATAAGCAATAATGAATTAGTTAATTTTCCTTACTGAAAACTGCTATGCTAAGATTATTAAATTACTGCATTTCTACTTAGCGAAACTAGCTACCAGTCAGTAAATTAGGATTTCTAAGACTCTTTGGGGAGGGGGATTTTTTTTCTTGCTGTTACTATTATCCATGTTTGTCTTTATTTGGATCTTAACAGAATTAAAACGTGTTGCACTTCCCAAATTGCAAGTTTGCTCCATGGGGAACTGGGGATGGAGAACCACATGCTCTGCCTCCTTTCTGCATGGCTTCTCACCTCCAGCCTTCTGCACTTCCCATAGATTTTCCTCGGCATCTCCGTGTTGGCACCACCACCCGGACACAGGATCCAAGCGGATCCCACCTCTCCGGGGCAGAGACGCCCTCGTCCTCTTGCTTCGGTGCAGCTTTAGCCAGGGGATTCTGGCTGCTCTGAGGCTTGGGATTAGTGTTTTCCTGGGATTTCCTCTTGTGCTGTGTCCTCCCTTAGATGCCCATAGAAGTATAATGGCAGTCATAAGTAAGGATGACATTGTCCTAAATGGCAGAAGTTTAAGCACCTGCAGTGCTTATTGAATATTTGCCATTTCTTTGGTCACTTATGCAATCTAGGTTCTTTTTTATGCAGTGAATAGTTTTCCAAGTTATTTATTTATGTTTATTGCAGGCTATCTCCTATGTTTATTGCAGGCTATCTCCCCGTGCACGACACCTCCTTGAACCCCTGGCTGAACGATGCTGAAGCTGCCGAGAGGAGACATTACAGTGCTTCACAAGTCGCTTCTCCAGTATGAATTCCACTGAAAAGTACAGAGCACGCTTCATGGCTTTGACACTTCAGATGTGCTGTTCAACAGTTTAAATTAGTATAAGTAATAATATCACCCATAATAGGTAATCTTTTCTTCCCCTACCATATGTGCAGGCAGGCAGTTGGGCAAATGATGTGAAGTCCTGTTGTTTTGGATATGTTTCCCCTATGACTTTACTCGTGCTTGGCTAGAACAAGACATCTTGCCTTGCATGTCTCAGATGTGAACTGTGGATTAGATTTAGCAATCTGATACTGTTGTGCAGGAACCGGTGCCCAGAACTCATACCGGTTCTTTATATTCCTAATAAATGGGTCAATGCTAGTAAGCATCAAGCTATTTCTGGCAAATTTCTGGCTTTTAAAGCATCTACAAGTTTGTGGATTTACGGCAGAGTAAAATCCTTTTCAGAACTGGTAATGCTCAAGTCATCTTTACCATCTACAAAAGAATTTTTCTTTACTCCTTTGATTTAGCTTTATTTTTGTACTATAAATCTGTGTCACAGAGGTCAGAAATTGTGGACAAAAGGAGCAGGGGGAAGTATATTGCCCTTTTCCAGTTTCTCTGCAGAATCAAATGGTCTGGCAAAATTAACAAAATTCATAGTTCTGCATGCGCTTCATGCATTTCTCTGACAAGTTTCATCTGAAAATGAACGAATCTGGTAGCTCCCCTCTCTCTCTCTCTCTTTATTCTAAAGTAAAGCAAAAAGATCTCCTGCTATACATTAAATGTGATATTTGAGTGTATGCACTGATAGGAAAATTCTCTATATTTCCTGGCATTGACTAGGAGTAGAGGAAGGGGTTGGAAGAGACTGGAGCAAAGGCAAAACATGAGCATTATAGTCCATGAAGTCATTGCGCCCTGCTCCAAATAAGGTAGACCAAATTTCTTACCATGCAGAGATGGGAAATCAGTAAATGAAGCCAGCCTGGATGGGTAGACTGCCAGGGGGAGAAAACAGGCATCAAGAAGGGCTACGTACATAGTGTATCTGCTCCTTAAAGAGAATACGTATGCAGGGAAAAGAGGGAAATCTGGAGATCAGATTGTACTTCTGGCACAGTGGGGGCAAGGTTAAATTCCTAGATTTTGCATCAGGGAAGATAAAGCCAGGTTTCTTTCAAACAAGATGTGGGTTTTATATAATTTCTGCAGGGACACAAAAGGGTGATATCATAGGAGAGAGGCTAGAGGAGGTGCTGGTGGTGGTGGGCTCTGCAGGAGACACGGCAGGAGAAACCAAAGCTGCAGAAACAAGTCACTGCCTTCCCGTTTCTAATGGACCTGCGCTACTACAGACTCATCAGTTATACTGTGTTCTAGTGCTCTGTTGAGACTAATTTCTGACTGATTCAGTCAATTTATGACAATACTGATGGATCAGGCTTGTTTACTGGCAGTCATCCACCTGTTTGAATCCTTTGCTTGCATTTAGAAATAAGGACTGTATTTTATATTTGTATTGCTGTGGCACCCAGCATAATGGAGCTCTGGGTCAAAGACTGGTGCCCTAACGCTTTGCAGACAGGTTATAAAGTATATATTATGAAGTATAAAATGTGTAGAAAAAAAACTAAGTCTTTCTCTATGGCTTAAATACCACAATATAAATATTACTTGAGGTGGGACATCAAACAGGGATAGCTTTCCTTTGGACTCAGTGGAGCTCTACTCTTTTAAGGCATTTGTTAGTGAGTGAATTTTTGTTTTAATATTATATTTTATTGGCAATAAAAATATTTTAAAATAGCATCACCCTTTCGTTGTCATCATATAGATTGATCCTGCTTGTTTTTTTATTTTCTATTTATTTATTCATTTTTTAAAGATGTGGTGGTAGAGATTTATGTGGTGATTTACTTATTTATTTGTCCTTGTCTTGTTTAAAATACAAGCTTAAATTATGGGGCACAAGATGGCAACATAAGGAAAACTTGCTAATGTTAGAAACAGTTGAGCTGTTTAAACTGCAAAAACATGGGAGTCCTGGTTAAGTTTTTAAAATGACTTAAACAGATTTAACAAGTTTAATAAAACTTGTTAGTAAGATAAACTATCATTTTATCATCTTTAAAAAGCTCCTCCCTCCTTCAAAGCTTCAATGAACTCATAAACTCGTATAAGAATTCTCTTTTTTAGCTCAAACCTCTTTTTATTATAAACATTTTTGTTTTCCTGTTTTTTTTCTCTTGTTTTTATCTCAAGCAAAAGGAACAAAGTGATTTAGTCTCATATCATGCAGTTACCCAATAGTTTGTGGGGTTTTTTGTCATGAAATGTGTTCTTATTATACACCTCTTTTTTGTCTGTATCAGGGCACGGTGTGCTGTGTCAGAAAGCAAAGTTGTGCAAGGACTTCTCGGTATCCTTACCCTTAATCTGGAAATGTTAACTGTGACCATTGCACGAGACTCTGCACCCTTTGGTAGAAGGCATTGCAGCTCTCTAGGACCCCCCAATAATAATGTTCACCCTGGTTTTATTCTGAATATAGCATTGATTGTGCTTCCTCAGCAGGGGTTAGAAAACCCTCCATTCACCTTTGTTTTTGCAATATGCTTCTTGAGTGTGTAAATCCTATAGACTTGCAGGCTGCTTAGGACTATTTCTGTCTGTCTGCAGTATTTGCTCTCCTAACCTTTGGAGAAATGCTGTGCTGCGTTGCTGTTTAACTCGAGTGCGTGTGCTCCAAGTGCTCTTTATGGGGATGCTAATGCCATGAGGGTGGCAGCAGGACTCACCACAAGCTAAATTACAAGGTGCTCCGCTCTCCTGGAAATTGCTTTGCATCAACTGCGCTCCCCAGAGCTAACCAACAAGCTCCTATGGATCCGAAGGGAGTTTGGAGTCTTTGGAAAACATACGCTGGCTTTGTCCATGCCGAGGTTGGTGAGGCGCATCCATGTGGCCGTGGCAGCAAGGAGCTCTGCACAAGCCTGGCACAGAAATTGTGTTGTTACCTTTGGTTTTACTACACAGCTGGCTGGTGACGGCCTAGGATGGCTCCAGAAACAGATCCTGCGGTGGCTGCAGAGACAGCTTGCTGCATGACGAGCTGCAGAGGTCATGGCTGAAAATGCTCTAAAATGGTCGTAAGGCAGTTGTGCCCCTGGAAGGTGTTGCTGTCAGTTTGTCCTGTTGGTGAGAGTTTTATAGAATATGTCACAAGTGCTATAACATAGCTCTTTATTATAAGCTCGCTCAAAGCTCTTTCTGCTTCATTTCCCTTGGATTCTTTGCACTGATATTAACTCTAGTACTTTACTGCGCCTTTTAACACCTCCACTATTTGGCTACTGGCTTGTTAGGCTGAAGTTTGTTCCAAATACGTTCTAGAAATCAAAAAAAAAAAAAAAAAAAGAGTGATCTGAGCTCACCATAACTGGTGCAAATACCTCAGCATTTCCAGTCCCACCTTCTGAAGATGGAAGCTGTCTCACTGATAAAACAGTCTTGGGCTATTTGCAGGCATATTTTAATTCTGAATTCTGCCTTTTGGTTTACCTCCTCCCTCCCCTCCCCCCAAAAAAGGCGAAAGGAAATGGCCATGGAGAAGCTGAAGGGAAGATAAGATACAGCTTTAGGAAACTAATTTCATATATGTATCAATCCCTCAGTTGCTCACATAAGAAGATATGTACATACATATGTACATATGTAGTGTTTTGCTGCACCACTGGGGATTTTATTGTTGTCTTTGATTTTACCCAAGGAATGTTGCTCTTTATGATTGGAAAATGAGTTTTAGAGGAAAAAAAGTGTTACCCTCTCCTAAGGAAACACCAAATATAATGCAATTTGGTATCTCTTTGGTTTAGAGCTACCAGATAAACCTGTGTGTGTTTATTCTGACTAATGTAAAAGAG
Source organism: Crypturellus undulatus (assembly GCA_013389825.1). Taxonomy (NCBI): domain Eukaryota; kingdom Metazoa; phylum Chordata; class Aves; order Tinamiformes; family Tinamidae; genus Crypturellus; species Crypturellus undulatus. The sequence continues at coordinate 1,543,685 of VWPW01008057.1, read as the reverse complement.
TAGATTTATGACTCTCATGATATACAAAAATCTGAAAATGGGACTTGAATCTTTTAGAAAGACTCAAGAACTCAGAACTAGGAAAGAGGATCCAGTTCATGGGCACAGGGCTTCCCCGGCCCTGACCTCTGCCTGCTTCTTCCATATGAACTGTCAAACAAGCCAAAAACAAAGCCCAGCCTTGAATTGGGGGAGCCCTTGCCCCACTCCGTCCCTGTACAGCCAGCCCAGCAGCTCCAGGTGGCTTTGGCTACCCATGTGTCTTTCTGACAAGCAGTGTCTTCCCTTCTTTCCTGATTATACCTGGTAAAATGAGTATCTGACAATGTTCTTCAGAAGGAATGCATAGTTGTATAATACTGCTGGTATCTGAACATATTCTGAGTTGCAGAAGATACAGTCAATAAAACTTATTTATTTATTTTTCCTCCAAACTTTGAGGAAGGCACTGGGCACTACCTATAGGCTTAATGTGTTGTTAGTGGCATAAACAGTGAAGAAACCTTAACAACAGCTCATCTCGCCCTCAGAAATGGGAATATATTGTGGGTGTTAGTAGTTATGCTTCCCAAGCTGTCAGTTTTCTCTCTGTTTATCTATGCATGCATCCATACATATGTACATATGTATGTGTGTATATATATATGCGCACACACTAGTATAGATGATTTCCTCCCTCAGCTCTGAAATCTATTTTGAAGGTAATATTGAATTTTATTATGGCAGTTTCCTACAAAGACTAGTGAAAACAGAATAAAAAATACTTGCTGATCTGATAGAAGCAAATAACAGAGCTTAAAAGTGATGAACAAATTCTTTAAGCTCAGAGAAAGACTGAGCTCTTGTGAGCAAGAATGTGAATTAAAGCTGAATTTGGTATAATTTGGATTTTGCTTTCGTTTAGCTAGTGTAAATAATTAACTCGCTTCAGGGCTGATCTGTATTTTTCCCATTTTAGGATATGCTGAATACCTGGTTTATTTGTTCAGCTGAAAAGACCCATGCAAGTGTCTCGAGTGTCTAGTTGCCCTCAAAGCATTACGAGAAGAGACCTTTTGAAATACCTCATTATCCTGTTTTTCTTCCCGGTCCAACAAATCACTTGTGTGAGGGAAAGTAAGCAGATACCTTGTCCCTGATTCTGGACTTGGGTTTGTGTAAATATATTCCCCTTGAGTTGCCCAGGTCTCTGCTCAGGTCCCTTCGTTGTCCCTGTCAGACAGATGCTCTGTCAGTTCCTGCATTGCTTGGGCTCCCTTTCTTAGGAAGAGATTTTTACTTACTTGTACTTTCACTTTTTACTTTTACTCTTCCTAAAAGTAAAAATCTTAATTCAGCTTAAGAGAAAGTCATTAGCTCAACAGGATCTGCTTAATATTGCTTCCGTGACTGCCCTGCCCCTCACTTCAAGTGAAGTTGATCTTTTATAGAGGTATCTGCTCCTATTAGCGGAGCAGCTAATTAGTGCCAAGATGCACTCCAGATTTCACACTGGAATTTTGTGTAAAATATCTAAAATTCTGAAGACGAGGCAGTTGATGGATATATTTCAGTAGGGAGATGGAGCATTCCTTTTGCATTCCTTCTGGTAACTCAAAGTGCTATCTGCTTACAAAATCTGCATGGCGAGTCCTCTTGCCACACGTTCCCGTGAAAAACTGAGCGTGTGACTTTTTTGTTGTTGTTATTTCTTCCGTTTGGGGGAAAAAAAAGCAAAAAAAAGTAGCTCTTATGGTCTCTTTCCAGTTGATGCTACGTGTTGTGACATGTCATGTAAAACTGCATCTGTTTCGCAGAAGAGAGACACTTTGACACAGCGGATCACAACACAACTCGGCAGCGGCAACGCTGGAAAATGGAGCACGGCGGCGCTGTCAGCATCCCAGCCCTGCGAGGTCCTTAGTGCAGCTTCCAGCCTTGCTGCATCCGCATTTCCTCCATCACAAATTATTCCTGTATCCCTAGACCAAATCTTGCAATTCTTGCAGTTGGAGACTCCTGTAAACTCTTAAGTGCCGAAGTCAATGAAAGTTTTGCCTGATTGGAGACCTCGGGATCAGGCCCAGGAGATTTTTACCATCGGCAAAGTATAAAATAGACTCAGATTAAGCTAGCAGACTTGTTATTTGACAGTTTATAAAATATTTTAGTATCTTTTTGGCAGTAGCAGTTTGAATGTTGGCAAATGTACACGTTGCTTGCAGTTACAAAACCTTGTAATGAGTATTTTCCAGTGTAATAGCAGTGACTTGAAATTTGGATAAACCACTTAGACTTGTGAACTCTGACATGCATGGTAACTATGTCTTTGCAAAAGAATTTTGTCAAGTATTGGAGCTCCTGCTAATAGCACATCCATCTTTCTGCAGACTATAAATCTTAAGAAAATTTCTATTACTCTGCAATTTGTCTGGCTTATGCTATTTATTAGCCATTTTATTCTGCTGCTTTAAGAAGTAATGTGATGTTCATTTTATTGCTGGTTCAATAAATTGTTAATTATAATGCAGTGATTGCTGCTGACGTGATTTAAAAGGCACATTAGCACTATAGCATTAAGTTTTAACTATTTTACCCTTCAATTCCCTGTTTATACAACAGTAAAAGGAAAATAGCCTTAGACTAATTTAAAAAATGAAGGTACTTGTATCTATTGATCACATGATACACTAGAAACTTTTGTGTTTTATTTCTAAAAAAATGCCATGCTCAGGTCTAAAGAGAAGGAAAATGCATCAACCAAGCGTGGCTTTGCAGTTCAGACAAAAGTGTTCTTAAAGCAAGATTAACTCTAAAGTTAAATTAACAGAATCACTTAGTTAAATTAGGACAATTGTCATAATATAGTAAAGGAACACAATACTTGGATAAATCATAATCATTTTATAGTCGTGCAGAGCTCCTGGTGCACGGTTTGGATAATAAGGAGCATGAGCGAGGCTCGAATGGGAAAGCGTACCTATTTTCTGCGAGAAAATTGCAAATGGGATTGGGAGGAATCTCCGTTTTGCTGATTAAAGGTCAAATCTAATTGCTACAAGTATAACAATATATCTTTGTCTGAGGACATGGAGACACCAGAAACCATCGGCCGTGCACCGGCATCGCACAGAACACCAATGGGGAGCATTTACTAGCAGCCAGGAGAATGTATTAGTGTCAATGTAGGTACTCCCAGAAAAATATCTACAAAAGGTGGGGTGAAATGTAAATGTATTTGTGTGCATACATAAAATAATGGGTACTCCTATAAAGTTACTGCAGTCTTGCAGCTCCAAAAGCGCAGTACTATTGCCAGAGATAATGTGCAACTTTCAGCTAGCATCAGAAACAGCAAGTCGTTAATTCCAGAAAAGCCACTTAAATAAATGGAAATCATAAGTTTTACCTGCTTGCTTACCTCTGAGCTTGCTGGAAGTGCCCTCGTCCTGCCACGGAGCAGTTGCCTCCCGGATGGGTGGGCTGCTCACCGGCATGTGCACTTGGATGGTCTTTGGTGTGTCGGAGTCTTTTGAGGTCCTCCTGTTTTCAAAAAATGTTCATCTTCAGCAGCTAAGGATGGCTTAAAATTTAATTAACACCTCAAGAGGGAAAAAAAATAGGAAGCCATGGTTATGAAACACTGCCCGATCTGAAGCTCCCAGCTTCTCCTCTGACCCTTCCTGGCAAAACAAGGAAGAACAACAGCAAAAGGCTTTCTTTCCGTTACTTTTCTTGGGTCACAACAGAAGATCAAGAGTTACAAATAGTTGTAAGCTTAGTGCATCAAAACTTTGTTTTCCTGGAAATCTCTAATAATTGGTCAGGTAAATGCAGTTGTTTCAGTGATCCTCCTTCATTCTCCTTAATCTGAAAAGAAGGCTGGCCTGGAGAGGGCCTCATCCATACATGAAGCTTTTGCCATTTAGCCTTGCTCTTTTTTGTTAAGGATTAAATCCTGTTAATGACCTGACCCTTCATGCATAAAGCATATATGATGCCTTATATTGAAGATAAAATTGATAGTAGATTAAGCACCTAAACCCTTTAGACTGTCCTGAGAGGGAAAAATCTTACCTTTAGCTGCCCAACTGCATTTAAAAATCTGCCTAGAAGAATCCTTCCTATTCACAGACTAAGTAACCATTCCTGGCTTGATGAAACTTGTTTTCATAGGTAGACTCCTTAGAAACTAAAAGCATTTTTCCTGTTATCCTTTTGAAGGAAGGGGCTTTTCCCAAGAGAGAATCATTTCTGGCAGCACAGAGTGCACCAAAATCTTGAATTTTAATAAATCCTAATTATTATTTTATTTAAGCAGCCCTTATTTGATTTGTATATAAGGCACTAGTTGAACTGCTTTCAAATAAGGATGAGTCTTGGCGCTGGGAGTGGTAGAAATTTCAGATATAAGGGAAAGTTTGACAGCCAGCTAACCCGCAGATTCCAGGCTTTCGGAGCAGAGATCTGAGCTAAAGGGACAGATAAAGCTTACTGAGCTGTCATAATATACTTAAACTCCTATACTTGACTTAGTACTGTGTGACATTTCAATACAAAAATTAGGACATAAAAAATTAGTGTAGCCCATATTAAACAGATTTAAAACTGGTAAACTGATTGCAAAAAGTAATTGGGATTTTTTAGTGATGTCTCATAAGGATCTAGTCATGGCCTAATGCATTTCCATGATTTGAATAATGATCTGGAAAGAAAAAAAATTCTTTCCTCTCAAAATTTGCAGATGACACAAGAATTAGGGGAGTGTTAAACCAAGAAGAGCCATTTATAGAGACATCAAAATCATTTTGCAAAAAAGAGGGTTGCTATCAGGCCTAGCGTCAAAGCTGAGTTCGTGCTCCATCAAGAAATACTGAAAAAGCAGCCAGGGTAGGGGGTAGTGCTGCAAAAATGAGACGAGAGAAAGCTGTGGAATTGCCTCCTGGAGCAGGAATTGCCACCCTACATTGTCTCCTGGGGCCGAAGCTTAGGGGATCTTGGATCTTTACATTATTTCTAAGATAGAGTCCGTGTATTTCAGCTAGCAATGAGTAAAGCAACTGTAAAGCAACCACAAAATAATTACCAAGAATATCAGCCACTTGGTTGTAGGAAAGCACTACAGCAGAAGATGGAGGAGAGTGGTACATCAGTTGAAACATCCCACACCAAGTGCTTTGGAAAAGTGCTCAAACTGTGACTTCAGAAACGACGATTTACTGCTGCCTATAGCGTGTATAAAGTTCTCCATGAAGCCATAAGAGAGAAAGAAACTTCTAATGAACTGTGCAAACAGATGCTTTATGCTGGAGAGGCACATTCTGTAGTCTGCATATTATTATTATTTTGTTTTAGGGAATGCTACAATATGCTAGGTAATTTCCAGTATAGATGCAGGCACGGTTTGTACCCCGAAGAGCTTGTGCTGAGAGGAAAATCCTTCTCTGAGGCTGGGGATGAGGTGAGTATACATTCCACAGAAACATCCTTATTAAAGAAGTGTGTTTTTCAGGCTGGAACAGCACTAGAGTTTATTAAACTTCATATTTTTACATGCTAACAGTCAGATCTTGTCTACTTAGTAAGGAACTGACTATCTGCAGACCTTATAATGGTATGGGAACGAACGGGTTCCTGGATGGGAGCTATTAAAAAAATGACTATGTGGTCAGCCCAGAGTTCCTAAAAAACTATTTGGGCTGGATTGAAATTGAGGTGTTTTACATCCCAGAAATGTTCAGAACAAATAATATTCCTGTATGATCTAAATGAAAAAGAATCTTTATTATGAGATGCTGATGCCGAGTTGTAGTAATCGCCAACAATGTAATCACATTTCTGTATATACATATGAAATGTTTTGCTCATGAGAAATATTTTCATCCTGAAATTTAAGGCAAGGGAGAAAAACGTTGCAAAATATTCGTCCTCACTGCATATATATGGCCAAAGCATCATTTCGCCATAACTGAAATTTCTTCTGGAGTTAGTTATGACCCAATCACACTTCTAAACTAGTATGTATCAAATAATAATAATAATAAAAAAACAGCTTTATGCTGAATCTACTGATGAGCTGACAGAATACTGAAAACCTGAAGTTGTGATAAATCATGGACTGAAAAGGAGGCTACATGTATTGGATTATCTGTATGAAGTAGAAAAAGTGAGATATAAAAATATGTTCTAATTAAGAAGACCAAGGGAAATGGTGCAAAACAGATATATTGCATTCCATTCTCCTTTATTATAGCATGAGTCATTACAAAACACTGGGAATTTTATATTTCAGTGGCTAGAGATCAAATTATCAACTTAACTTTTTTAAACTTGGGCTTAATCAATATAATTTTAAATGCCATGGATAGTAGACTCCAAGAATTTTCTGAAATAAATGCTATAATTGGGAATATCAGTAGAGGAATTAACAATGCTGAGACATTTTTTCTCATTTACCCAACAGCTTCTGATTTTTTTTTTTAATCATCACTCCTCATGTAGCTTCAATTGTAGACCACGGTACAAAGTAGAGGAGCATCTATATTGCTTTAACTCTTTGCTTACTTTCCAATGCATTGGAGTGTTTCAGTAGAAGGCTAGATTTGAGGAAGGTTGGAATAGGTTGGAAGAAAGAGAAACAATATGGTATTTAGAAATTATAGCAGAAATGTAAAATAATGGTCTGTATAGGCCAACCCTTGGGATTGAGCTGCTGGAAAGCAGCTCTGCAGAGAAGGACTTGGGAATCCTGGTGAAGTAGTTCACTGTGATCCAGCAGTGAGTCCTGGTGGTCATGAAGGCCCACAGTATCCTGTGGCACATTCGGAAGAATTTTGTAGCAAGTGAAGGCAGGTGATTTTCCCCCTCTACTCAGCCCTGGGGAGGCCACATCTCCATGAGGGTGACAGAGGAATGGGACTGGTTGCCCAGAAAGGTTGTGGAGTCTCCAGCCTTGGAAATATTCAAATCCCACTTACATGTGATCCTGCGCAACATGTTTTGGGTGGCCCTGCTTGAGCTTGGAGGCTGGGCAAGAAGATTTCCAGAAGTTCCTTCCAACTGCAACCATTCTGAGATTCTGTGATAGACAAAAACTGAGATGCGCGAGAAAGATAGAGGAAACCCTGGCCAGCACTGTTTTCAAAAGGGAATGTGTTAGGCATGCAGAGAAAACAGAAAAGTGATACTGACTTTGAAAATCCTGTAGAGGAGAGATGGAGAACTTGGCTTGAAGCAGCTCCATCTGAAGGAGGTCTATGTGGCTCGGAGGCGCATCATTACGATGTGATTAATTTTGCTTGATGCCAACTTTTTGTGTGGATTGGAGAATGAGAATTTGTACCAGAAAGAAGGACAAGGTTAAAGAAATGATGACAGGAGGTTTTGAAAACTCCATGACTATTTTTGATTTTGTTGTGGCAGCAACATTTGCTTTCTTTGCTGTACTTTGACATTTGGGCATTTTTATTTCTGGAAATGCCTCCAAAAGGTCAATCAAAGTATTTCAAAACTCTATAAAATTTTCTGGGTAGTTTTCATTTTGCATGACAACTTCACTTGTCTGTTACTTCTGAGCCTGGTTTAACCTTCTCTGAGGAAAAGGCCAGGTGGATACCTTCCCAGGAAATCTCCATAGAAATTAATGGTTGGTTGTCCTTTCACCACAGCCAATTCTTAAACCTATGCATCTTAAACTTATGGTTTAACTAGGCCTGGCAAAATTGTCCCACAGATGGTTTTTGATTTTATTTCAAGCATCATCTGAAAAAAATCAGAGGAAGGAAGGTATTCTTCTGTAGGCATTGAGGTGCCTGATGCCTCTTTGATCTAAGGTATTACAGTGCTTTTAGAATATGTACAGCATTCAGATTTTAATTCAGTTTTTAATTTGTATTTTGATGATCACATTTAAAAATGTTGATTTAATAAATGACAGGCAGTCTTAGATAGATGAAATGAATATAAAGATTAGAGTTTTGCTTTTCTGAACACTATATTTGCTTTTAAATTAATTAGTGAATTACTTTTAGAAGGCTACAGTTTCAGAAAATAAAGCAATGTGAAAAACGGGTGAGTTAAATACGTCAAATGTACATGTTATGAGAATACGCTCACTTTAATCATGGCAAAAATGAAGTATGAGTTAACACTACAAGTAGAAAGGGAAGGTTGTAGAGATTATAGAAAATAGAGCTGGGAGGCAGAATCAGCTCTACCTAAATCATTCATGACAGATACTTATCCCACTTGTTCCTTAAATTGCCAGCGATGGTGTTTCCAGTCTCTGTTGGCCATTTTTTTCTAACGTCTAACCAAAATCTCCTTCTCAGCAGTTCAAGTCCATCACCAGTCACCCTATTTGCAGGGGACACTGAGTGTCATTTTTGTGCAGCTACCAACTCTCTGAGCACAGACTTAGTCTTTCACTACCCATTCTCTTCTTTAGTATAAACAGTCTCGATTAATTTACTCGATTTTATAAAGCTCATGTCTTCCAGACTAACCTGCCTCTTGCTACCTATCTCAGGGGCCAAAACACTGCACAATAAAAAACTACTGAAGAAAATTTGATAAAAATGAGTAGCATCTATTTAAATATCTAGCTCAGGTAAAATATTTAAACTACAAGCAGCAAAATACAATAATAAGAAAGGAGTGTGGCTATTTGATAGTTTGGGTGGTGGTGTCTATATTTTTTTGCTGGATTTTTTTTTCTTTTCTGTTTTTTATTTTTTATGGGTAGAAAGGTTCATGAAAAGAAATTTTGTTCTGTATTTTAACAGACTTTGCATGACATAGAAATTGAAGAATATTGCTGCCATATTTTTCCCATACTTTAGAAAAAATGAGCGAATGCTACTTTGATGCATATTATTCACAGTGGTGCAATGAAAGCTGTGATCTGGGATACATCCCAGGAAAATTAATTTGGGAGAAAGAGGAAAAATCCTCATACATTTTCAGCACCAGAGAGATGAGAAGAACCCATTTGGCCCATTATCGACTTCGTTTTATACATACATTTTGACCATTTTTTAAATTTGTGGGGTTTTTTTCTTGTCCATTTTTACTTAATCTAAGAGATATGTCACTGCCTTTTGTAGCAAAAGGGTGGGCATCTAAAATCATGGGAACAGCAAAGCAGACAGAACGGACAGACGCAAAGACGAATTTCTGTGGGCAAATTCGCATTGTGCTGCCGGAGGGTTGCCTCCCCATTCCAGCATGAACTGTGTCCTGCAAATCTGTTTACTTCAGCCTTCCTTGAGCATGCCTGAGTGAAAATAGATATTCCCCCTGGATAGTATTTGCCTTATCTGACTGCGAGTGTTTGCAACTTTGGCTTTTATGACTGTATATAGGTTATTTATTTTGGATGTTTGTTGATTTTAAAGAGAATCTTTAAATTTTAAAGAGAATGCAAACAAGTACTAATTTGGTCTGATTCACCCTACTTTTTATCAATAGTTTAACATGAATGTTTTGGGTGAATGTATAGGTTGAATGAAAACTGACAGTGACATTTTCTTGATCCAGAGGCAGCTCCTTAATGTTTTGGTTTTCTTATGAAAATAATTAACTCGGTGCTGCATTTCTAGTGTCCTGTGTAACAGGAGGTTTCAGTAAGGGAAGTTCAACAAAGTGCCTGCTGTAGGTATATCTTCTGGTAGGCTGCAGAGGACTTCCCATTAGGAAGAGCGATGGGAAACCCAAGTTCAAGAGAAAAAAAGCGCTCTGATGCAATGCAAAAGCATTCTGGACATGGTATGGTTGCCTGTTCTGATCTTTAGGACAGTCCTGGGGATGGTGACTGGGAAGAATCCACTTCTGTTACTGTCATACCACCTTATGATCGAGGTGCCTTCTGCTTCAGGACACAGGCTTGTTCGTTTATGCCCTGTTAGTAACTCTTGTTGATCTTGTAACTACTGCCGTTGCATGGTAAAAAAGGATCAAAAACAATCCTGGCAAATGTTTGTCAAAGCATCAGTGACCTTTAAAGGTATTTCCATTTCCCTTTGCTAATAATGTGTCACCAGCAGCACTTACAGTTGCCTTCATTCCAAAGCATGGTTGAAAGCTGTAGCACTGCAATAACTACAACACATTATAAATACTTTATGAGGCATCTATTGTCATCTATTTATCATGTGCCACATGCAGCAAAAGCATTATAAAACATTTATTATGTGTTTGCGGGTGGCATTTTGTCACCACCAGCACCACCACCACCTTGTGGGCTGGGGCCAGCATCCATCTCGGATGCCCTGAAGAGGGGGAATCAGAGACAGCGACGGGAGAGGGAGAGGTGGGCAGCCAGGACTTGTTGAAAAAGGGCATTATGGAGTTTCATTAGAAGGCAAGAAAGAAAAGTCTCCTTGGGGTGAGATAGAGGTTTCTGGATATCGGCACATAGGTGTAGATACTGCCTATCCAGGAGACAATATCTGGCTTCTTTTACTTTTGTGTTGCAGCTGTTTCCTATTCCATGTGTGAGACCTCACACCAAAGCACACCTCTTTTCAGAAGAAAAATCTCTAATATTAACTTTATTTTTTCTACCATAGCTTAAACATTTTCAGCTTTAAAAGAAAATGATAATTTTCTTGATCTGATTTCTGGTGCATTTTGTTCAGTGGTATGTAGCCACATTTTTCTGTAGGAAATTTGATACATTACTTTAAGTTAACTACATACAAGAGAATACTAAATAAATTCACTTTATGTGCTTCCCTAATTAGTTTTCAGTCATGTAATTCTCCTCAATACAGAGCTGAGAAATCCCCAAGTCTACCTTGATGTAGTTAGTGTCACATACACTGATCATGTGAAATTGAATTTGAATTTACTACTAATATTTAAATACGAAAGCTGACTTGAATCATATTTCCCCTTTGGATATAGATGTCACTGCTCTCTGTAATGTGTAGCATTACGTTGAATGCTTAAGCCAAGAACAACCAAGTTACATGGAGAGGACATTAATCTTAGGGAACTGTTGAATTTCATGTTTTAGACAATACACTGTCTTAACGTTACCACTCACACTTTAATTACTTGAGGCAAGTATTTTGCAATATGTAATGCTTGAATTTTTTCTATAAACATGAAGCATGGATATAGATCTCACTAGAATCTTTTGGGTAACTGGATAGACTGGCTGTAGGCACCAAACTAAATTATTTTTTGTCTGCAGTCCTCAGCTGTTGCATGCAGAAAATCCAATAAATTTCCCTTCAGATATGAAGATATTTTGTTGTTCCAACCAAAGGTCCTAGTTCTTGAGGGTACATGGGAAGCTACACCTATGCCCCAATTCTTTAATGTCTAGAGCTCATTTCTAACGCTGTCCCTACACGTGGGGCAACACGGTTTTAGAGGCTCCCTCGGGGTCAAATTATGAAGATCAATGATTGCATCAAAACTTTTCAGGGGACTGCCTGCATGTAGCTGGGTGACCCAGGTGCTGATAGAGGTTGCAGTATCTTCATTGTGGCCTGATTTATGATGCTCTTTGATTTAATTCTTACTGGGTGTATATGAGTGAGTACCTGGGAGAATTCACAGGACTTTGCAGTACAGATTTTCTTAGCTGTGTTGGCACTATTTGCTGAATGACACATATGGAAAGATGTGAGTGTGTGTAAGAACAGATAAGACGGAATGGAAGAAAGCAGAAGTGAGATGCTTCACCGTTGAGGCTCTCTGAAAATGCCTGGGACAAGTAGTTGAGATATAACAGCCCTTCATGAAATATCTGAAAAGAATAATTTCCACCAAAAAATGTATACAGTGAGAACACAGCTTTATTTCTGGTAGTTGTTTCTGAAATGCCTTTGCCAAGCAGACGCTATGGCTTCACAAGCTGGCATGGTGGCAGAAGCAATGGCATTAGTGTATAAGAAAGCCACCAAATGCAGCAGGGGAGTGATAGGCAAAAATTCAGTCCATAACTGGTCCAGAAAGGTATCTACCTCTCTGTAACACCAAGGCCTGTGGGGCAGTAGATTGAATATGATTGTGGACAGAGTCAGGTCAAGAGCAACTGCTCCTGTTGGGTTGCTCTCCCTTCCCTTCCGACAGGGTTAAAAACAGCTGAAACTATTTGGGATATTCACCCCTCGTAATAACTTAAATCCCCCAAACCGGTTCCACTCTTAATATCATTACCAGCTTAACGGGCACTCGCACTGTAGGTAGAGCTAATTAGGAAGGTAATTTTTGGATCATTGATGACTGGGAGAATGACTCGGTATATCAGAGTGGCTGAAGAATAATTATTCTGAGGAACTAATACCCGATCATACACAAAGGCTTAATGATAGCAGACCACAATAAATTGAGAATGGACTTAGGTGTGATTTAGCAGCTCTTCTTCTGCCTTTTGAACAAGTCCTCTTCCCCTTAGGTGCTACGATCCTTAGGTGTTAATGCCCCAAGGCAGGGGGTCTTCTCTTTGGTTGTGTCCTGGAGCATGCTTTCTGCAGGATGAAAGAAGAAAACTTCTGTCCAAGGACCGAGTGCACTCGTTCGTGTCATCCAGTATGAAATGAGTGGCTTTGTGTTTGTGCTGAAGGGAAATCTGTTGATTTTTGAAGGAAAATTGGGAAAACGGCCTGAAAATTGTACATTGAAGACAGAGCTTGCGGAATCAAACTGTGCAGGTGGCAGGTGCCTAAGGCCTGGCTGAGGAACGAGACCTCGACTTGTTGGGACATTGTGGTTTCTGGATCTAGGTGTACGACGGATGATGTTTCTCTGCTTTATAACATTGGTTTCATCGCAAATCCATTATAAAGACATGATTCCAATCTGAATAGGTGTAAGAATTCAACTGATCTATTCAATAGTTATTTTACTGGTGGTTGCATTTTTTTTAATACGCTATGATAGGTTTATTTCTAAATGCCTTGGATTTGCTTTTCTATTTAAAGATTTGCTACATTATTTACAAGCTAATTTACTGAACCTGTGCAAGATTAATAATATGGCCTCTTTGTGTGACAAATCATTAAAAAGTGATAAACTGAACAACTGCTAAACAAGTGGATTGCGACATATTCATGGAAACCCCTTTCTATATAATAATGTATATTTTGTTGCAGTTGGTTATACTGACTGGACCTCTTTACTGACCTCTTTGACTAATTATCAGGTCATATTTTTTTAAAAAAAGAGTTTGTCTGAAATCAGGTAAGAAAATAAAGTAGGTATTTTCAAAAGAAACTCTGAATCTGGAGCTTCATCCTTCCTTGATAGGGATGCATGGCTGCAGTCAAAGGTAACCCAAAAGTTGCCTAGCAAGGACATCTTCTGCTCTTGTTTCCTTGGTTATGCTTTGGTGCCTGCAGGACAAGGATTACATTGCACCTGGTGAAGGAAATCAGGGATTAACTTGTGCATTATGTGGGAGAAACATTGCAAGAAAAGTGATGTTTGTGTTTTACAAGGAAAACCTTTACAAAAAAAAAGGTGTCTTAGGACTGAAATAACTCCTCAGTTTTTCCTTTTCACCACCTTGGAATACTCAGAGAATCCTTACTCGGTAATTACAAAACAAACAAACAAACAAACACACTAAGAAAGCCCAAAGAGGAAAAAAAAAAAAAAAAAAAAAAGAAAGGGACTTCCCTGTGCTAGGGAACAGACTGCAGAAAGTATTGCAAAGGTGTTGGAAACCCAACCTGCCTTGTTGGACATGGAGCTCAGGTTCCTCCCGCCTTGGATTCTGGCTGGTTATCATCTGGTGCAGAGCAGCCTTGGTACGTCTGGGCAAATTGTCTTTTTCCTTATGGTAGTGAGAATGTGGAGGAACAACCTGCAGAAGAGGTGTCTTGCTTGCACAAAACCCAAACAAATCTGGCTTTCAGTCTGCTGGTTTCTATAATGTTGATGGTTAATATTGCCCAAGAGGAACATTCCGTAGAGGTTGGGAAACAGGTTAGGGCTCCATCTGCCACTGTATGCAGTTTCTTCACGTCTGTTGAGCTCCTTCTTTTGGTTCCTATTTGCAAATCAACAAATCCATCTGGGGCCGAGTCCTGGGACCTCCAGGATATCATTGCCATGGCCCTGGGAAACTCAATCCCTCAAAAGAATTCCCCTTTTTTTGCAACACAAAGAAACCTGATACTTGTTTTAGACCTAAAGGTTCATGGAAGGGCTGTCCTTCTGCCTGCATTGCCCGCTTTCCCAGGCTAGGGGTTAAAAGTTATATGCTTAATATATGCAGATCCCACCTTCCCTGTTTCCACCCTCAAAGGCAAAACCTCTGTGTTAAGTTCTGGGACATGGGCACATTTCTACTGCAGCTCTTTTTCCTGTAGAAAAAAAGCTGTGCCAAAGCTCAAAATTTGGGATAATAATAATAATAATAAAAAAATAATTTTAAAAGCCTACCATGACCAATGTCAAGTGGCTTTATAGCCCTGTATCACCATGAGGGACAGCACAGACCTAATAAGCATTGTAATGTTAACTCAAAAAATTGCATCATCACACAGATCTGCTTGTTGGAGACAGGGATTTCCATGTGTTTCACCCCGTTGCTTGAGAAGTTTCACCTATGCAGACTTTCTACTCCCAAGAGCACTGAGCAGTGACCTGCCAATATCACTTTGCCCTTGCACTTGATATTGCCACCTCTTTCCAAGCAAAACACTCAACTGAAAGGTAGTTTTGAGCAAAAAGCAGTTGTAGGATTGGGCCAGGGATCTAAATTTCATCACATCAGGTCAAATGCTGATTTTGGCTATGCTGGTGCAACTAAAACAGAATATGATACCTCAGGATGTTTTTTTCACTTGTGAAAGCTGTCATCTCACCGTCTGATTTTTGGCTAAACTAAGTGCAGCTTTAAGCAATCATCTTTATGTTTTTTAGCAAACTATACTTTTACATTTATTTTCCTTTTTTTTGGTGTTTTTTTTTAAACAAATTCCTTGGTGTCTCTTTCCCAGCCAACCAAGAAACAGTTAAATGACTGAATCTCAGCTTTGAGTACTTCTACAAACAACAGTCACAGGGAGGAAAATTAACGGTTTTCTGTTAATGACTCATATTAGTCCTCTTTGGTGGTCCAAAGGGATGGATTATATATATTTTTTTTATTTTTTTATTTCTTCCATATGCCTGTCATGAGCCTGCTTTTCTGATTGCTAGTTTTGTTGTAAAAAATGTCACTCTCTTTATTCGCCCTCCTCCCCATAGAATCTTTAAAACTAAACGCAGGAAAAGTGGAATATACCTGTCATTTAGACCAGCTAGAACAAAGGTTGATAGAAAATACATTCCTAGTTTGAAGAGGCTTCCCTGCTGATTTTGTTTATCAGAAAATGGCAAGTTTTGTTCCTAATGGACTGAAATTTAAATAAAATCTGACTCTGGAAATAAAAGCAGCCATTATGACAAAATAAAATTATATATTTTATAGGAGAAATTGAATTAAAATGCTAGTTTCCTTTGGTTAAATTCTTTTACATAAGGAAATGAATAAACGAGAGAGAGTGAAATAGAATGAGATAGAAAGCTGATTGTTGAAGTAAGCTTTTTAAAAATCAATAATCTCTTGTAATTTATATTTTTGAAAAAACTTTGAACAGACTTCCATACAATATCTTGAATTATAGCCACATTTCTATGTTTCCTTTCATTAGAAGTTGAACTAGGGGTTAAATACTGTTTTTCACCCCCCAGGATTTCAGGTTCTTATCAGGCTGTGGTTTTAGACTACAACCTCTACAAAAGAAAAACATCTGCAGAGCCCAAGTTAATTGAACCATTTTATATGAACATTTAATAAATATTTTTTTAATCGGGTCTTTTTCCCTGCCAGAATGGGAACATAAATATCAGGAGGGGTGTGAGTCATGTCAAGGCTGGAGAAGGTGATGGGCTCCAGGGATCTACCTGCTGGAGACCTGGCTTCGAGGAAGGCAGTTAATTTGGGCTTAAGCAGTTTAAGATTCAGGTTCAGAAAGGTAATGATTAGAATTAAAAATGACGTATATGAACATAAGATAGCTTGGTTTGTTGCTGGATATGCCCACAGCAATTTTGTTGACCTTACATTAACATGTGTTATGTCAGAATTGCTCTTAACACTTGTTGCATATATAATAAAGGGTTTGCTCAGGTTTTTAACACTGATATGAGTTTCTCTAAAAATAAATGGCTGATCTTTGGACAGGAAAACACTCGCAACTCCATTCAAATGTAGGTCACAACTCCTCTTCCCTAGAGTCTGACATAGAGACTTCCCCAACCAACCAAGACCAGCAGTAAAAGATCATGATTCATGTGGTGATTTGTACCTCTCCTGTTTCTCCCGCCCAGGTCCTAGGCAATACTGCAAATTCAGATTGAAAAAAAAAAAAAAGATTATTGATGTTTCCTCTGAATTGAGGAACTGGCAAAATGGGGAGCATCATCTTGATCCCTCTTTAAGGTCTTGTGGACCTGGAGGCGGGGGAGGTCCAAGAGGACCTATGTCTACCATTGCCTCGTGGCATAAGGGGAAAACCGTCCTTTTCTTCTGAACCTCTGTTGTCATAGCTGTAAAATGGTAGCAATTTGGCTTTGCTCTGATGAGAACAGTGTCATTAATCTCAGCAGAAATCTCTGCCATCCCTGAGTGGTTGTGATTATTGTTATCTTTGAACGGTGGCTGTGGAGATCTGTTAGTAGATGTTTATACAGTGCTTTGAAGCTGGAAGTATCTAAATATTCTTATTACTATTATTATTATGACTGCCCACAGTGATTAATGTGATTAGACAGCTGCTTTTGGACACATCCTTAATGACAAAATGCCTCATAGGCCATGAAGTGTTGAAAACATTTCCTCTGCCCCATGGGAAATCACACAGAGGACCTAGTTTTTGGCATAATGAGGGAAGACTGGTATGTCCAGGCTGATCATGCACCTCAGGTTTCAAGAAATGGTCCCCTGGGCTTGGGACCATCACTGGAGCATCTCCAGAGTCAGGACAAAGCAACCAGCACATGGAAAAAGAGGACAGGGAAGGTCTTGGGGTAACGATGAGGCCAGAAGAGAAGAAAAGAATCTTTTTCTATGTCCAAGCTTTCAAAACTGAGCTAGGTCCACCAATTTTCCCGCAAGTTCCTGCTCTGGCCACAGACCCTTCCCCACTGCTGCTGAACCTCAAAATTTGGCATCCAGAGAGCTTGTAGGATGTCAGGACTCAGGTTTTTCTTATGGTCCTGAAAAGTCTTGGACTGGCACTGTTCATACAGCCACAAAGCAAAGCTTCCCGAGTATCGGCCTTCTTAGGCCATGCAGAAATGTGGAGAAACTCAAGGAAACTGTATAATTACAAGCAAGGTGCAACACAACACCATCATATGGAGCTTTATTTTTCTTTCCTAGAGCTTGTCTAAGGCTGTAGTTTAAGAACCACTTTAGATACTTTGCCTCCTAATGAAGCCTAAGCCAATTTTTAAGACCATGAAGCTAAATTTAGGATGCCGAGTCTATATTCAGATTGAAGTGGTATGGTTCCCCCATCCCAGAGTAGCACCTGCAGAAGTCGGCAGGTGTGCGAGTGCTCCGCACGATCCCAACTCATGCCTTGCTCTGACCGAGGAGATAAGGTTTCAAGCCTAATTTTAGCAAGCTGAGTTGGAGCATTTTGGCTGCTCCTCGCTGGTAGATGTTCTCGAATTGGAAAAAAGTCTGTTCTTTGAAAAGTGAAATTCAGATTAGCTCAGGGCTGAAGAATTTATCTGCAGACAAGTACAGGCAACTTTACCAGAGGAGACTGTGATGGAGAGTGCTACTTTGCAGCGTTGAGCACGTTGTCCTTAATTCGAGTGGGAATGCTCTTGCAGAAAACAGGTCCACGTAGGCATGCGGACAAAGTGTGAGTGCAGAAAAGGGCCCTAACAAAGTTTCCAGAAAATCAGTTGCTCGATCGACAATTCTGCCAATTCAGCTGCAGGTTTTCTTATTTCAAAGCAAATCACCATCAACTGTAATCACTTGTAACACGGCCAGTTAATACAGGTATCATATTCTGACTTGCTCGTTGAGTAGGGCTTACTCCTTTCTTTCCCATTTGGCTTTCTTCCTTTCTTTCTTTTTATATATATATATTTTTTTCATTTGATTACATCCTATTGTATCTGATACTTACCAGAATTAAGCTCCCCTCATTGTAATGAAACCTCAGTAAGCCTGGAGTGCTTTGGCAAAAGTAATCTCAAGCTTGTTTGTCAGGAGGGTTTTGCCAAGCCCACACAGCTCTAATTACATCTTTTCATTGGCCTGTTTTAAACTGTCCCCTCTTTCCAAAGTCTTTTGTGTGCTATGCAGAAATACATTGTTATAATGAATACAGTATGTTTAGAATAAGTTCCTTTGGATTTGGTAGCCAAGCAATTGTACGTTTTTATTAGAGGTACTGTAGGCTTCCAATGGAGATAATATTTATACAGTGGTCCAGAATTGTTTGCATTTAGAAGAATAAATAAAAAAGAATAATATCCAAACAAGATAATTAAAATGTCAGTTACAAAGTACCTTTAATTTGCTTTGGCTTTTAATTTGCATATTTCTTCTTTTACTTTGAAGACAAAGAGAAATACACTCCATACCAGATCTTATGCTAATATATCATGTAATAGCCAAGTACTTCCCTTTTGGGCTATATTTACTGTAAGATTGCAAAAGTGCACTGCATTTGCATCGTTGGCCAGCATATTTAAGTGCACAAACTATTTTGTCTGGTTTTCCTAGATGCTAACTTCATTTCTTTGTTCAGAATAGACTAAAAAGAGTTTTTAAAAAGCAGTATAGTGGCTGATCAGCAACATATAATCATCACACATAAATACATACAGACACACACACACATATATACATATATGTATATATATGCATGCTTCTGAAGCTGTATGAAACTGTATGAAGCTGTATGTAGAAAAGCTGATGGCCACTGAAGAACTCCCAGTGCTGTCACAGGGAAAACAAAACAACCATTTTTGGAACGCGTGATGTTGAGAACAACCAAACTCCTTGAAACCCAGTAGAAAAGTAGAAAGAAAACTTGGAAAGTTGAGAAAGTCAAACTAAATTCCAGATGGCAGCAAATTACCTCTTGAATGCTCAGCTGTGCAGTTAGAGAGTTTAGTGTCCATAAATAGTGTGAGGAACTCAACTGGAGAAGACTCCCGTTAAGGAGCATGCTGCCCATTGTTACTCTCTTCCAGCTTAAATTTACGGATTTCTGCGAGTATCTCCATTTCCTAAAAACTGCCCTATACTTAAGTATAAGATATTTGGTATCACACATGCACATAGATAGTTAGGTGTATGTATTTGTATATGGGTGTGTATATATTTATAAATAAACAAGAATGAGAGGGAGAAGGAGAGAAAAAAGGGAAAATTCCTAAGCCTTTATGTGTTCCTGTGGAATATTTCCTAAAGCAGTGGACTTTGAGGTACCATAGCACTGTTTAAATGCAGACATTTAGAGATTACTGTGAGGAATACAATGACACAAGTCCATAAACGTTACAGTCCAAAACTCATGAACCTGTTGCCAGTTGCATACTGGGAATTTGCATTTATTTGTTATATCCATCAGGCTGCAAATTCACAATATTTGGTAGCACGTTGGTGTTTTGAGCAAGTAAATTCATGGATATGGCCATTTTTTAAATAGTTCAGACACTTCTTGTCTCTATTTTTGGAGAAACTCTCTCTAGGATGTACTGCTGTGTCTGCTCCAGGAATTAGCTCTCCTTGTTACCTACTGTTCTCCATTGTAGTTTTAGATACGTGATTTGCCAAATCTGATGGATTACACGAGATGAAAGAGTGGCTATGTAAATATGAAATCTCACCCTTCTCCAGGTGCTACAAATCATTAGTGCACAGATTTCAAGAGAACACGCAGACCGCTCTGTAAGCAGAGATGCTCTCTCACACAGCCCGCATGTCTATGAGAGACAAGCGGAAAAAGCAAGTTAAGCCTTTTATTTTTATAATAGTTATTTCTCTTCTGCCTCAATTTTTCTGGCATGCTTTGTTAAGTAGATCTTTATTCCCAGAAACTGAAATGTACTCCTCTTTCTTTTTCCTTGAAAATTAAAAGCTTCTACCTTAAAGAAGTGAATGATACATTATCTGCTGTCTCTAAATTGAACCCATTTGGAGCTATTTGCATCCCGTAGAAACCTACAGCTGAGTGCTGTGCTCAGAGGTGTAATGACTGGTTGTCACAACACGCTGGAGGTGGCCCCATAACAAAATGATCCCCTGTCAATCCCCTTGCAGGAAACGCATTGGCAACCTGTAATTCGGCCGCAGTATTAACATCCTGCCTGGGTTTTGTTAAATGGCACTTTCTAGGAAGTAGATCTGCTGAACTTGTGCTTAATAATGTTTTAAGGGGAATATTTGATGGAAGTTTTAGAAAGCATCACATGGGGTTAACAGTAATTTGTCATTTGTTTCTAATTAAAGGACTTAATCTCTTATCACTAGAACAGCCTATTTTTTTATACTAAAGGCACAGATGTGAGTGGAAACATATTAATGAGATGTCATACTACACAGTCATTTAGTGTTTTGTTTAACTTAAACATAGCAGAAAATGTGCATCTAAGTAGACACATGTAATGACATTGAGATAGAATTATAATTTCCCACATTTGCATAACCTTTAGCGGCATCCACTTTAGATCCACCTTGCAGTGGTTATTTTATATTCAAAATTGATGTTTGTTATAGGAATGAAAAAAGGTCTAAAACCACATAATGACTTGTTTTCCTGTCAAATGGCCTGTTGTTTTCCTTAAACCACATACATAGGTCTGTTTGACTTTGTTGATTTTTCTTAATGGGGAGAAACAAAAATTTGTCCAGTCAGTCACGTCTATTGGTAAAATGAAGTGATTAACAATATACATTAATCTCAAGTATAGATACCCTACCTGTTTCTTTTCTTTCTTTTTTTTTTTAAGAAATGAAATATCTAAAAATGAAACTAAAGCAATGTGGACTGGAGGCCAACAGGGACGTTTTTGACCATATGCTCTGGCTGGTTTTGTGATGCCAGCCACAGTGTCACGTTACTCGCTCACTCCTCAGCTATACCTCTGACAACCTGATGTCCTATGGATGGTCTAGAGAGGGGCATCACCTTCACACAGCCACTTTCTCAAGGAAGGGTAAGTGCAAGACTGGACGAGTCAATGAAGATATCCAGATCTGCTAATGAGAGATTTTTGTATTTTTATTATGGAGAAAGCAAACGTGAGAAAAGAATGATTCCTGCTTGAACAGGAGGCACAAAGTTGCCAAATGAGCATCCAGGAGATGATCTGCGTGCCAGCTCCAGGCTCTCTTAAGCAGGTATTGCATTGTTGCACCAGAGTTGGTATCTCTTTGGGTTACTTCAAATGACTAAGGAGTATAAGAGTGCTCATTGCCCCATCTGTCTTGGTAGAACAGCAAAAATCATTTGATTCAAAGTCCAGACTTCATCTCAGCTATTTTGGCCATTATCCTGAGAAATTCTCGCCTTTACTTTGTGTTAGCCTTTCCTTACCGTCAGAAGTAACCTGAAGAAACAAAACAAAAAGGGAAATCTGCTTCAATTTTCCTTTAAATTATGTATATTCCTCTGGCATTGACAGGCCTGGGCTGCAGGCAACGTGAGATGGAGAGAGCAGAGCATGCAGGTGGTCTTGAGGAGCTGTGCCCGCTTTCAAATAACACCCAGCCACACAAGTGCTGGAGCTCAGTGGGATTCCCACACCTATCGTGCCCTCATCTGTGATCTGACTGCAGATTCCCAAGCACTGCTCATGGTCCTGTAGAAGAACAAATTTTACAGTTCCAACATAAATAATCATCTTCCAAGTTTTCAGTAGGAATAAAGTCACATAAACATAATTCAGAACTCTTTTCCCCAAATGCTTTGCTTTCCTGTTGGTAACTATCATGACAGGCTGCTATGTTCTTCTCAACCCAGTGCCAGGATCACAGCTTCCAAATAATTTTTAATCCTTTTTTCTTTCCTACATATTAATTTTCCAGCTCAGTATTGTCACAGCTTTCTCTCTAATATCTCCCCATTCCTCCACTACACCCATCTTGGCCATTAGTTCCCTTAATTACTGTAATCTTTTTCCTCTAAGCTTTTCTCTCTTTAAATACATTTGATTTTTGCATCCTAATAAAATCACTTCTGGGCCAACATGCCCTTGCTCGGAGTTGGAGTGGCAGAGAGAGCTTCATAAAGTACTCTGAAAACTTATGCCCAGGATGATGGCTGTCAATATGCCTATAGCCTGGTAGCAAGAGTATTTTTGAAGTGTTACTTATATATTGGCTTATCTGACCAGTTCCTTGACAGATGAAGTTATTCAGGAATGCTTTCTAGGAGATGACTTCCAAAAGAAATGGGAAATTGTGATAGCAGCGAGCATTGGGAAGTGTCAGAGCTGGAAAAAGAGTGAGCTGTGAGGGCAAACAGAAGGTTTTGTTGAAACAAAACAGGCCTTGAAAGTTGGAAAATATTTTTATTGTCATCCTCACTTTTGTTGCCAATGTTTCTGAGAGGAAAGCCCTCTGGACAAAAGAAGTCTAGTTAGAGCAACAGTTCCCCAGCAAAATCCTTAGGGTCGGCAGTGGAATTCAGCAGCAGCAATGGGATTATTTGGCTAAACATTTGGGAAAACAAATTTCCAGGCAGAGGGCTAAGGCATCATGGGGATTTATTTCTCACTGTCATAGGGGCTTTAAGGATGGGTGGACAAGGGAGAATACGGCTGACTTGCACTGGGACTAGACCTCCTCTTGGGTTGCATATACTCGTTTTGTGTAATTACATTTTTCAGAGGTTAGTGATTAGGAGTTGACAGAATTTGTGGTTTGGTATTCATGTCACTACCTTAAATGTTATCCACAAAAAATAAGATTGTTTAAAAACAACGGCAGTAGAGTCTAGCTAGCTATGAAAGCCAATAGCCAGAAATCATGAAAATCATAAAGTTTCAAATTTGGTGTGAAAAAGAGCTTGGGATGTTAAGATCAGCTTGATGTATTTTCTACCAGAGAGTTTTTTAGTGTCAGCTCTACTAAATAATCTACTGTTAAGCAATTTTATTCTTCCTGAACATACATATACATATGCATGTATAAGCTAGTACTGAGTAAAATAAATGATTAAATAAGCCTACATTTTAAAACAAAAGTGCCTGTACTTTTTCCCTCTAAACTAATTTATGGAGATTAGGAACTAACCATGCTATGGTGGCAGTTAGTTTATCAAAAGGTAGGATTTTAAAATAAGGATTATTTTATCAATATTTTATTTTATTGCAGTAACTCTATCTATGTGATCCATTGCACTTCAATAGGAAGGATTTCTCAGTCAAAGAAATACATATATGCTTTTTAAATAGTATAAAAGGTGTCCTATGTGTTAACTGAGAGAATTAAACCATGAATGAACATAAATTCACATTTTTTTCCACTGGAGTACTGGATCACTCTGCCTTTTTCTCTCAGCATTTTCTTTGTATTTTCTTGGTAGGAGACCACTTAGGGTAGGTGACATTCCTTCTTTTATAACAAATCTTTTTCTTCTGGCTGCTGCAGTTATGACAGTGAAGACGGTTAAGTTATGTCTCAGAATTCCAAATTTTACTCTTTCCTACCTTGTATTGTAAATTTTCCCAAAAGAAAAAAATATATATATATGCTAAAAAAAAATCCAAAGCCGGTTCTATATAGTAACACTTAAGAACAACTATACTGCAGAACTAGATTATTTCAAGGTGTATTTGTTTTCTCAGGTGGCTCCAGCTTTTGTCTGTTGCTGATAATTAAGAGCAGCTTGTTACTGCAGTACTCTGCAAAAATATTCCCTGGCATTATGAAATGTTCTTTTTAGGATGTTTAGAGAAAATGTCGGAAATATGTTATTTGTATTTAGCAAACTTTTCTTCTCTCATGAAATGTTTAATGTAAACACTGTGATTCAGCTGAGAATATTCCCATTTTTTCCACTGGCTGGTCAGACACGAGCTGCCTCTTCACAGGGCAGTAAGCACCTAACTGAAAAGGGGAAAGTCTGACTTCCCTATCTGATTCACTGGCATGGTTAAACATTGAGTGAAACTCAGTGGCTGCTCTGCAGACTCTATGAAATACATTTTGTGGTCAATGCTGCCATCACTCACCACCTTTCTTCCTTTGACAAGAGTAAAGGTTGAAAAGCAGCATGAAAACTAGGGCCCATTTCTACAAAGTTGTGCCAACCTCTCCATCCGGCCTGTGTCACCCTTGGTTAAGGCTCTGCATCTCATCCAGGCACTGCCACTCTTTTTAAGAGTAGAGATAAAGTTGTCAGCCCAAAGTTCACTTAGGATTTCTCTTTTCTCTTTCTGCCCTCTCTAAAAGTTTGAAAAAGGCTCATAACTGGCAAAAAGGCTGTTGTATACAGGAAATGTAACTTGGCAGTGGAAGCCTATTTTGAAGTACACTACATGGTTTCTGAATAAATATTTCTTTAATGCATGTAATTACCGGATCAGCAGAATAAATGTGGTCATGTCCTTGTAATTAATACATTGTCAAAAGTTCATTTAAGTATAATAATTTTACTGGGAAAATGCTGTCTATGTAGTTCTTGTGATAATTTGTTAAATTAAGTGCAATAAATATAAAATTATTGGTAGGTATATATTTATTTTTAAGTTCTTATTAATTTCAACATGCCATGCAATACTTTTAAGTGGACTTTTTTAATAAAAAGAAAAGATGTTAAAACATAAGTGCTGTAATAACATTTTTCTACTTTTAGCTATAAAAGAATTTTCAAGCAACACCACTTAGCCCTGCAGCTGCAGTTGGCAAATATTTAGTTAAGAATTGTGTAATCAGATTGGCAAAGATGTGAAGCCCAAATGTGGAATGTACAGAGAAGTGTGCCTGTTTATCCACTGCAGAAAACTAAATGTTTAGCCTGGGATTTCTGTGTCTTATTGCTCAGTTCTACCCATAACTGACTATAAGGCTGGATGAAATGTTACAGCTGTAAGGAGGCACTTGCATTTTGTCATTTTAGAGATGCAGAACCTATTCAAAATAATTCTTGATGAAAGAAGTACTCTGATACTTCACCCATCTCAAAGCTCTGACTTTCTTTGGGTAATTCCTTTCATTACAGCTGTGGCAGCAGAGGCTGTAGTGCTCTCACCTGGTCATGAATTCAGGCTTTGGGTGCTACCAGGTTGCTTAGCAGCATTACTTTGGCTCTGCCTTGGGTTGGTTGCACCTGTGGGAAGTCTGGGTCCCTTAAACAAGTTAGTACAGCAGCCCCTCCCAAATACCAGGTGTGGATGAGAGCTAAGTCAGGAATTACTGGGAAGAATTTGACCTCTACAAGTCTATGGGATGTGATGAGTTGCACCTGAGGCTGCTGTGAGACTTGGCTGATGTTTTGCAATTTCAAACTCTATCATCCTTGAAGGAGTTTTTAAAACTCTTCAAAGGACCCCAAGCAGACCCTGAGGCCAAAAGTGCTAGAGAAAAGCGGATGCTGTACCCATCTTCAAAAAAAAAAAAAAAAAAAAAGGCCAAAAGTATGTTTTGAGAAACTACATACTAGTCCCCCTCACTATGGGTTTTCCCTGGGAAAAACTTGAAATGAGTCTTCTTGAAGCATATTCCTAAGAGCAAGAAAGAGAAGGGGAAGATGGGGATAGTCAGCACAGTGGGACGATAGACATTGAAATGAGAGGGGTTCTAGTTGATTAGAAGAAGAATCTTTTTCCCCATGATGTCAGACAAGCCAGTGAACAGCTTGCCCAGAAATGCCATCTCGCTTCTTGGAGATTTCCCAGTTCCATGGGAACAAAGCCCTGAGCAGCCAGATCTGACACCCTGCTGGGGTGGCTGGTCAGAGCAGAGACCTGCTGCCCACCCCAGTGACACTGTGACCCTGTGTGATGTTAAGAAATGTTCAGAAAAGGCAGATCTGCAAGTCTAAGCTAACGGTGTCAGCTTTGACTTGCATCCTAAGACTAAATTACAATACATGAAGAGGATTTAAAATCATCTCTGATGTCTGTCGGATAGAACATATAACCCTTCAAATACCATAGTGTAACGCGAACACTTACACTTGCTTCAGTGAAATATAAATGTTGACCTGAAAAGAGGTCATGAGACACATATGACATCTTGCAATTAAGCTAAAAGATGCATTGACAAACATCATTCAAATAATAGGATATAGATGGTTACAAGAAACCATAAAAACATTTTGATACTGCAGGGAAATTGGCTCTAATATTATATATCAGCATTGAGACATTGTATGCTGTAAGAATAAAGCAATGCTGCTCATAAACAGAGTAATATTAATTATATACATTTAATTTGATGTTACAAGTGTGTAACATTACACTTGTGGAAAACATAAGAAAATTCATGTATATATTGCAAATGTCATTTTTTTCCTGAAGGAATTTTCCATTATTATTTTATGATGATAAAATAAGGTGTAGTGATGTATTCTTAAAATAATTTTATATTTATTTTTATGTATTTCAATAATATTGAGTCAATAAAGATATCAGGAAATCTATGAAGTATAATGAATTTTATTTACACTTTTATTATAGCACTAACTGCACATCACTTCTCTTCAAGTGTATATTTGAAAAAAATGTGCAAATCATCTCTTTTTAGAAAAACTACCCAAAACATCTCAATCACTTTCATAATGAAATTTTTATTGCAGTCTGTGAAAATATTTACATCAGCAAGAAAAAAATGTTCATGAAATGAGGGCACATTCTATGAGAACAAGGAAAATAGTGTAATGTAAGTGAAATACTACATGGTGAGGACTAACCATTGACTTGATAGACCTTTTCCGGAAACTGATGGTATCAATCTAGGGAGATGAATATATCTTAGTACAGAGCCCAGAAAAAAAGTTTCAGAATTTGTTCTGTAGCACAAATTCAGTGGCAACTCTTTCCTTTAAAAGCTGTACTTTAGAATTGCTGTGGTAATATTTACCAAGGTTAACTGTGGTTTTTGAATTGCATTATGAAGATGTAGTTTGCCTAGATGCTATAATAACTGGTTATGATAGGAACCATAGTAAAATGTGCTTTTAGCAGCGTTTTTACCTAAATTTCTAATGAAATGAGTGCATCATTGAGAGAAATGTTAAAACAGTCATTTGGCTGAGATGCTTGGGGCTCGGTGTTCCAGAGCAATCAGTGCTGTGACTGTGTGCTGCAAAAAAAAAGAAAAAAGAAAAGATATTTCTGGCAGGAGATGACTAGGTCTCACCCACCTCTGTTTGGAAGCATTAGTGGCACAACTGGTGGCACTTGTTTCAGGCAGCCATCTGGTAAACTCGGGAATACAATGCCCCAAATTGTACTTCCAATATCCGTTTAAACTGTTTGCAATCTCAATAAACTTTTAGCACTTTCAAAATGCACAGGGAGGACTCTTGCTTGCTTCTCTGGTGCATCAGAATTGCATAGTATCTGCACACTTACATTTCCAAATGCTGGATAGTCCAGAGCCAAAACTAAAGGCAGGCCAAGAGCAGCAAAAACTCATGGAAACCTCTGTTTTCTGTTTTCCAGGTCTTTTTTTTTTTTTTTTTTCATTTTACTACCACACCTTAGGGCCAGGCCACGGGGAGCTGCAAAGAATGGGCCTTGCTTGACTTTTCCACACCAAGAGATGGCTGTTTTATTTACAACATTAGTGTTACCAATAGAAGTTCTACCCCCTTGAAAGCCCAAATAATACCTAATAGTGTTTTAGAGTTTGCAAAATCCATATATAGCATTCCAACTCCTTATAGATTTTTAAAAGAGGTGCTCAGACTTAGATCTAAACTACTCATGTCCACGGCTTACATGTTGCATTAGAGCACATTTACTGCTTCCTTATGGGTCATGCTATTGATCTACGCCGGCTGTGACTACCCCAACAAGGGTGCTTGTGCTTTGTTATATAGTGGAATGAACCCAGGGCTCTTCCAGTTGTCCATGGAGCCTCAGTGTAGAGGTAACCATCAGGCATCTTAAATAGCTTCCAAATCCAAACCACACTCCAGACCTGTTTATGTCTCACTTGGCACCAGGCTCCTATAGTAGCAAATGGGCCACATACACCAGCTCTGCAGGCACCTTTCTCTTGGTTCTCTGATGACAAGTCATGCATTTCACATGCAGCCCACCTACTACCACCATACCTAAACTACATAGGCAAGATAGTTGCCCCGTTCTTTCTCAGATAGCACTTTATATATATATATATTTTTTTTTTTTTTTCTCATTTCAGTGAAGAGTCATCTCTTTTGGGGCAGTAGCCTGTTGTCATACTCTATCATATGCAAAAGCACTGCTATATATCATCAACACAATGAAAATAAATTAAAACTCATATGTTGTATTTCACACGCTGACTTTTATCTTGACCTCCTAAGGTGAGAGACAGATGTTTTCCAGTGGCAATGCTTTGGTTATTTGTTTGTTTTTGTAAAATGAACATCTTCAACCCACCTATATAAAACTGGAATATGGGCTGCATTTTAAGTGAAACTTGGGAAAAATACTTAGTAAAATATGCAGACATTGAGAGATGAAGGATAAAAAACCTGCAGCAAACACCAGGATATGTGAGTGAGTAAGCATAATAGATCAGAATAAGGCCCTAAATCAATTTTATTTTCACAGTTCTAGCGTCATAAAAAGTGGGTGGCAGTAAACCAATTATTATGCAACTTAATGAACTAATTAGGAAAATCAGAGCAATAATGGTATTGGTACTGACTGATCTGAATATAAAAAGTAGAATTAGATTCTTAGCACTGATTTTTTTTCAATACAAAGGATTATATAATAACTTTTTAAGCCTCTTGAATTTGGGAAAGGGAAGAAGGAGGATCACATCTGTGGATGCTGTGGGTACTCAGATGACTCGCTGTTTCATCTATTAAAATCTTTCTTTAAGTATACTCATATGTAATTATTAAAAAAAAATCTAAGGACCAAATTAGCTAAAGCTTCAATTGCATTTATATGTTCCTAGATAGTGTTAAAATACTGGTATTCATTGTCAATAGGTACCGAAAGACTTTTGAGACTGGGGCTGAGTTGGCTGATCCTCCCGGTTGGAGCACGTGTAACGTTGCACACGCTGGGACTGAGGCACAGCCCTCTACACCAGCTTCAGCTTTCGAAGGAGGGCGTTTTGCCCCAAGCTCAATGCACAAGCACACAAGGAGGTCATCACAAAAGCACCGCTTCTCCTCCTTAGCATTAGTATCATAGAACACCCTACCCTAAGATATGTTTTAAACTATTTTAAGGAACTCATGTAAGGTTGTACATGCTGACAGAAATTATAAATGTGTTGCTGTCAGACCAGTATTTCTCTGCTATGCCTCTGAGATTATGTATGACTGTTTTAAGACGTTCAATAGTTTGTTGATTTTCTTTCTTTATAGCATTTCTGCCTTTACATATGTTGATAATATGATGTGTGATTATGGGTCTAAACCTTTCTCTTTAACATCAATAATAAGGCTCCTTTTGACTTCAGTGCTGAAACTGAAATGAGCCCTCATAAATTTCTCCATCATTTCCATTCTATTGTGGAAGATATTGTAGCTTTTCATTGGTTCATAATACATATTTCTTTATAAGACAGTTATAAATCAGTGCTGCCTGCTAGTTATCACCTGATTTTGTGTCTGCTTTATCTATGTTTGGGTAACATAACAGCTACAATATCTCTATGTGCCACATGTTGATTCTCTAATGCTCTTTATGGTATTTGAATATGGGATTGTTGCTTGCAAAAGAATATTACTCTCTCAGATCAGATTATATGTGTGACAGGGCAGGTTTTTGTCTTGAAATAGAAGTGTTATGTTCTCAAATAGGGTGTTATTTTGCTGTGTGCACCGAAAGATTTGCCTATATTAGTTTCTGAAGACTTGTTCTGTTTGGATAGTGTCCACATTTTTGATGAAGGTAGCTCTTTGGTCCACAAGTGCGTGATAACAAAGTAAAGGTCGAAGTTATTTCTAAAATAGCTTTACACTGCATGGAGAAACACAAGACCGAAGAAAAATAATTTCTGCTTTTCATGATAAAAAAAAATCAACGTGAGCAGTTTTGTTTATTTTCTTGGTCAAAAAGTCACTGTCAGAGTAT
The DNA here is from genome assembly GCA_013389825.1 of Crypturellus undulatus. NCBI lineage: Eukaryota > Metazoa > Chordata > Aves > Tinamiformes > Tinamidae > Crypturellus > Crypturellus undulatus. Next base: position 1,513,466 of record VWPW01008057.1, on the reverse strand, counting down.
ATTTAAAACAAATGGGGAGATGGGAGGGGCAAATGGCCTTAAAACAAATGTATCACACACACCACTTTTTAAAAAAGAAAAGGAATCCAAGCCAGCATGTTAAAAATGAGCATTTCCAATACAATTTGTCACCCATGCATAAATCTTGCTGACATTTTCAGTCACTTTAATAGCCTTCCCATTTTATAAATCAGTATGAACTTGCACAGTTGCAAAAAGTGTGTATTTTGAACATCTCATTTGCATACTTTACCAAAAGCCAATGAGGCAGTGGAAGCAACACTGGTGATCATAATAAGTGTTTGGGAAAAGGCAGAAAGATCACTAATGGTTTGCCTTTAGGGATTTCTGTACTCCATAGGGGACGAAAATGAGAAATATTTTTCAAACAGCAGGGGTAAAGGTTTTAAAACTAGAAACACATGGAGTGATAAAAATGTTAGTGCCACAGGGCGCATAGCAGGAAAAATTTACAATGTAAAAACTGTAATTTCAGCATTAGGAAGTAATAATCGTGTTTCATCATTGTTATTAAAGCATGACCCTTAAAGTCACATAAATTAGATATAAGTTTCTAGAGAAGTGAATTAATCTTCAGTGGAAAATATTAGGAAAGTTTATTATCATTTGAAGATCAGAAGAAACATTTTTTTATAAAAAATGAATTTAAACTTCTTTTTTTTTTTTTTAAGAAATCTCTAGCATTTTGAAACAACAGATAGACTTATGTTTATTTAAGGCAAAATGTGGTGACCAGCTTTGCTCTGAAAACCAATAATAGTTATGTGAGAAGAAACAAACAACCAACAATTAAAGAATGAGCTAAGGAACGACAGGAAATACTATTTTTAGACATAAATGGCTTATGTTTTGGTCAGCATAGTCTTTCTATTGTGTTGAAGCCAAATGCTTCCAAATGATTAATGAAGAATGTTAGATTTGTTGGAAGAAAAAAAAATGTAAAATTGTACCTTAAGGTACTACCAGAATATCCATTGGGAAACTTGAAATAGAACCAGTTATCTAAGGCATGTAATTAGTGGCTGAAAGATTTTGTCCTATCTGTAAAACGTTGTTTCATGAGGGCCTCTGTGATTCTTGTTCAAGCGTTGCTTAAGGCCATAAGAAAAAACAGAGATATCACTGTTCAATGAAACAGTTTTGCATCATTAGTGCTTTATTGCTATGAAATAGAGGAGAAAGTGGTTCTTGGGGGCACAGATTAAAGGAAGAAGGGGACCCTATCTTAAAGAAGAGCTCTGCCATGGAAGGTAGGTTGATGCAGAGGAGCATGGCTAGATGATGGGTTCCCAGGTTAGATTCATTCCTCTGTGGCTATGTTAACCAGCAGGTCAGTGTGGAGCAGGTGGATCTACAGAGAAAAAGGTACTGCTGAGGAGCCCACCATGACTGGTTTTGTAAAGTTAACGTAGCGAGTAGGGACTGTCACGTTGGCTTCAAAACAATGCTCCTGGTTAAAGAAATTCTCTGATACAGATACATTCACAACCAATGAGACTCTATTGCCTTCCTGGCTCCAAAACCTCAGAGAACCTCCCGCACGGCAGCACTGGGCTGTGGATTCGCATTCTGCTGGAGCAGAAGAGCCAGTGGGTGCTGACAACGTGGCCCTAAGACCCTGACCTATCCATTTCTCTGATTCACTGAGTCTCTGATTTTATCTTGAAATTTCCATTTGCCATTTTAATTTGATAGACTAACTGCCAATTCTTTAAACTGCAATAGTGCAGAAGGAAATTTGGGTGCAGAAGGTAAAGGGTAGGCTAGAGGGATGTGATTACTGAAGGCATTTGGCTTTCTGTGAGATGGCTCAGTTTGGAAGTGCTTGGCTTGGCAATCCTGGCTGCACCTCATGCCAGAGCAGAGGACGTGGTGTCTGGAGTTTGGATTAGCCAGTTCCCCATTGCTCAGCCACTGTATCTAAACCATAAATAGCAGCATAGTGGTGAGCACCCTAATCAGTCCCTTGTGCTGAGCACCCTCATTTTTAGGATAAGATCCTGGAATCCCTCTTGCATACTCTTCTTTTATCCTATGATCCTCTCTTTTCTTTCTCAGTATTTGCTCATCTGCCAGTGAGAGAGTCCAGAGACCATCTGGAAGAGCAGGTCAACCCAACCTAACTTAATCTCCAGCTTAACTCTGAGGGTAGTGTGCAGAGAAACAGTGAACTGCTTCCTAAGTATCCAGACATAAGAATGCTCTGCAAATGAAGAGTATCATTACTACCTTGCCCTCCAGCTGTGCTCTCGTGTGAAAATAGTTATAGATGTTGTTTTTCCTGTCCCCTTCTGCCAATCCCTCCAGCAGCCTATGATGATTGTGTGTAGCCAAAGACTAGGCATCATGCCTCTTCATGCCTAAGGAAGGCAACTCTACACAAATATGTCATTTATTTATTTATTTGAAGGATGTCTTGCCTGTTTGCATCAGGCTTGATTTGAAGATTTCTGCCACTAACCTTGGTGACAGCAGTGGACAGTTATTTTCCAAAGCAGAAAATTTCAAGTTATTTTTTGGCAAGTCTCAATTTTCTAGTATGTAAAGTTCTTCTCCTGAGTCAGTGGGTGCTAAGCACCAGTCACTTTTGCAGCTCCAGTGTAAAGAAACTTCATCATTTTCTTATTAAAATGGGAAAGATATAGGAAGACACTTAGTGTGTTTAAAATGGAGCAGCAAAAGAAAGATAATGGAATAGCAAAATGAAAACTAGTGAATAAGTGGGAAGTGGGAATTGGTTGACCTCATAACTTTATAGTATAATTTCATGAAAATTCTGCTGTTTTCTGATATTTCTTTACCGTGAAGAAAAGTAATAACTTCCATAGGGTGAAATGAGTGACTTGCTAGTCAACAGTCTTAGCCATTCTGCTTTATGCTAGTGTAAATTGATTTAGAGAAGAGTTTGGCAAGTGGCAAATGCTGGGCAGTCTGTACTGCTTTAGAGACTAAAGCTTTCAGTTTCCAAATAGAGAATCCTTATTTAGCTGAGGCACATCATTCAATGGAATTTTGCTTCCATAATCGTGATCCACAGAATGGAATTATGAAAAAAAAATACAGAACTATATACATTTTCAGCATTCTAAAAAGTACTTTGAAGAGTAACAAAGTTTCAAGATGAACTTGTGTTACCTTAGGAAGTATTGGTGATATTTATACCGTAGTAGTACCTATTGATAGGAATGCCATTACACAACATACCTGCAGCTATGTGCTGAAATAGAGAAAATGATAGAAGATTGACCAACATCATGAAAAGTAGATGTCTCAGTGTACCAGCGGACTTCTGCTCTACAGTGTTCACGTACATGTGGAAATTTCCATTGTATAACAGATTAAGACCACAAGCTAACCTAGGTGGCCAAATTTTAAATGAGAAAATGCTGCATGCTAGTGTTGTAATTGCTATACACCTCAGTCTTGGAGTAAGTGGAAGGCAAAATTTTCTTCTAGAACAGGTGATTGTGTTTAGCATTGGAAATCAACCTTGTTTTTGCATTTTCTAAATATAAACTTTAGCAATCAGACTTAAAAAGATGTGTACACATAAAACAGGAGTTTCTAATCAGTATGAAATTTTTATAAAGAACGTTCAGTGTAGTTGTGTAAACTTGGAGAGTTTGGCTCTGAGAAATTTCAGTCTAACCTTGTGAATGTAACTTGTTTGAAAGCTCTGCTTACATTTACTCAGATGAAAATTTGGTAAAATCAGTCCATTTTGCTGTACCAGCTCAGTTGATTTATAGCATACAGAGCCTGTAGTTTGACTTAACCCATCCCTAACACTCCTGGACATCTGAATTCATATGTGCAGACATAGAGGTTGCCAGTATCAGAAAAACTATTTACTGAGTTTGATATCTCCCTCATTTGTTGTGTGGCGAAGCTGGATGAATTCAGTTGGGTCCCCAAGGTGGTGTACAAAGACTTTATATCTGCATCTCTCTTTTCAGATGTGATGTGATGTGTATTCCCGAGCAGTGAATAACCATGAAGTAATACTTCTATGCCCCTTGGGGAGATCTGACTAATCATTATTTAGTAGAAAGTATTCAGGCCTTTTGGAAAAGCACACTGAGTTCCTCCCTTACAGTCAGATTCTGCAGCCTGAGAAGTTAGAGGAGAAATAGATGCTGGAGTGTAAAGGCCTGTTTAAGTTCATATATGCAATAGACAAAATACTAAATGACAAATAGAGGACCTTTACATGTCCAATGTATTGGCTAAGAGGTACACAAGCTTTGCCAAATAGAAAATATGAGGTATCTCTAAGGCTAAATCTCATTTGTCTCACTTGAACTCTTTCAGGAAAGAATTTGATATGGTACCATCTGGAAAATGGCTAGAAGAAGAACTGGAAGAATTATGATATAGCTATAGACCGACTAAAGCAATTGCATTTTGGGGAGTTTAAAAAGCTGGAGAGACATGTTGGAAAGAAAATACAGTGGAAATGTTCATTCTTGAAACACACTTTGGTTAATATTTTCATTAAAGATATTTGGAAATAAAAAGACTAGAATTTTCTTCTAATCCGATATTTTGGAACACCACCAATTGAAAATTGGTTTGAGATATACAGGAAAGACTAAATCATGTTGAACACTGACGCAGTTTAAGCGGGATGAAATTTAGCATTATCAAAATGTAGCCATTAGCAAAAGAAATTTTCTATCAGCTAGAAGCACTCAACACAGAACAACAGAGGAAAAAAGGACCTGAGTGAGTAACGGTATTACAAAATGCCTGAGATCTACCAATACAAAGCTATTATGGAAAAAGCAACTACAATCTTAGACCCTATCAAGAGAGGTATTTTACAGTAGAAAAAGAGGAATAATATAATTCTACAAGGCTCTTGTCATCTTTTCTATTTTATCTAAAAGTGATCTGTTTAATTTTCTTGTAATTTCTTTCCTCTATCCTCTTGTTTGACTGGATCACAGTTTCACTAATTGCATCCATTCTTTGGATGTGACATATTGTCACAATCCTTAAGGATGCAGGAAATAAATAGACATTTTCACATGCTCTTAAAAATAAAAATATGGGCTCATCCGCTACCACACACCCAGGAAGGAGTTAGGAGAAGCCAGGACATTTACTGTAAGGGAGATCATAACTTACTTTCTGGGTTCCTCTGGTGTGGTCAGGCATATATCTGAGTACCTTGTTGCATGTCAGAGACACATCCTGCTTTTCATCAGTCACTGAAAAACTTCTGCCTCTCTTTTCACTTGGCTCATGCAGCTGAACAGAGGGTTTGGAGGTGGCGTGGGATGTGCGGGTGCATTCTGCAGAGAAGGATCTCTGCAGGTGAACACTGCTGGTGAGACAGAATATACATACAGAGGAGAGGCTGACTGCCTCCTTGTCAGGAGAAGATGGCATGGCAGTGTGTATTTGCTTTGATTTCTCCATCTGCATCCTCTGTAATCTTTTGCATCATTTATTTTCAAGACTATTTTTTTTTTATCATTATTTTACCTTCATTTGGCTCAATGGTCTTTTGCTTTAAAATAACTGAATAATAGCAACATTCTTCATGTTGCCCATCTACTGCCAAGCCAGCAGGGCACCCCGAGGAGCAGTGTAACTCCCAGAAAATCCAAAAGGTCACAGACTGTCACCCTTTGGGCTGCAGGACATAGGAGAGCTGGCAGTGCAGATGAAAAGAGAAGCAGAAGTGTCTTTCACTGACTGGTGGTAGCCACGAGGTCTCTGGCATGTAGCGAGGTCCTCAGCTGCATGTTTGACCCTGACTTTGCAGCTTTGTCACAGGTCATTCTGATGTATTTGCAGAAGTATTAAATTTGGTTCTATTAAAAATACTGCTGTGTCCTTATAAAAAGAGAAGTGAGATCAAAAGGACTGAGTGAGATGAGGTCTTAAGTGAAGCCCCACTCATTTAGATTTATTTTCTCACTTTTTCTTATAAAAGTTATGGATTTCTTCATATACTGTCTTAAAATAAACCATAGTAATCCTGTTTTTCCAAAGTCAGTCAATCAGGCAGTAGTAGGCAGGCAGCTTCCGTGGGAAACCCTACAATAATAACATTTATCCTATAAATAACAAACTGGTTCATGTGCTTGATGGAAGGAAATAAATTTTGAGGGTGATTTCAGCATCAAATGATTGAGAGGTTTATTGTATAAATCAGAAGTGAAACATGTTATTAAAAGTTATGAAAAATACAGTAGCAGTGTCCTAATAACTGTAAAATGCCAGTCAAAACACGATATTTTGCCATGCTGCTAAATTCAGCAGCCTTTTCCCCACAAAATATATTTTCTTTGTATGTTTTTAAGAAAATATTTTCTTGGGAAATTATGAAGTGCATATTGCTTAGGAAAATCTAGTCTTGAATAAAATGCATTTGGACATACTATTAGTAAGTCACAAGGGGGATAGGAATAGTCCCTGCAGGCCCTAAAATAAACAAATCAGTGGGTTTTGCCAACTTGCTAGTTTTCAGAGTTTTGATATTGAAGCAGAGAAATAGTGCTTTACATTACTTTGACTCGATACAGCATCTGCATCTATTAATTTAAAGGTATGTGCCTCAGACATTCTATAGGAAAAATCCATGAGGGACCCCTGCCTCAGGGCCTAGAGAACATAAAGTAGCTTCCAGAAGGGAACTCTACATCAGGGGAAGGGTAAATATGGTTGCAGTTGTCCCCAAACTGCTGTGAGGGTGCAAAATTCTTCCAGCTGAGGAGAAAATGAAACGTTAAGAGTTCGCAGACAAAATATGAGAAGCTTGAACTGAGTTCTCTTCTGGTTTGGGACCTGTTAGAAGAGAGGGATGCCACCTCCCGGAGGGACATGAGTCTCTGAGTTCTCATCAGTTCACCTTGGCGAACTGATGTTGGCTCCACCAGTAAACTAATTAGTGATCATATTTTCTTCATGGTTTTAGAGATGATGGTTCAGATTCCTTTAAAATTTTGACAAATATTTGTAGTCATTAGTGCAGAGATATATCCCCAGTCAAAATATCAGTTTTGGCAAAGTGTTAAGGGAAGTATAAAAACGTTTGGAAAAATATGCACTTTTCAGATACACTGACCACCAGTCACATTTGTGGTGTGAACATCCCAGGCTCTACTACAGTGAAAAAATATATGGTCAACTGCAGGCATAAATTTTTAATCTTTTCCCCAGAAAAGATTTGTAATCTTTCCTTACTATATATAGATTTTTACTCAATGCTATTTTATCTTATAAAGGTATTGATTTTTATGCCTAGAATCCCGTAGCTATAAAAGCACAATAAAACCTTAGCAGTTACCTACGCTGATTTTTCTGCAGAGTACAAGCTGTAGATGTCAGCCATGTCTAACTCAAGCATGTATTGTCTGCTGAACTAGAGAATAACCTTTTAGAAAAATACTGTGATTTGATTTAAAGACCTTGAGTAAAGGACATCCACATGAATTGCTCCTGTAATTAATTATTAGAGAGCAATGTCTTTTTTTTCTAAACAGAATGCAAGTGCGTTATTTTGCATCTTCCAGGCTTTGGAGCTACTTAGGCCATTTTTTGTAAAAGTGGTTTAAATTTCTCTTTTTCCCTTTCCCTTCTTTTCCTTTCCTTTCCCTTCTTTTCCTTTCCTTTCCTTTCCTTTCCTTTCCTTTCCTTTCCTTTCCTTTCCTTTCCTTTCCTTTCCTTCCCTTTCCTTCCCTTTCCTTCCCTTTCCTTCCCTTCCCTTCCCTTCCCTTCCCTTCCCTTCCCTTCCCTTCCCTTCTCTTCTTTCTCTTTTTCTTTTCATTTGCTAAGCCACATTTTAGTCTTTCTTGGTGATAATTAAGAAAGGTGTAGCTTTGTAAGTGTCTCTTGAAGAAGACATTCTCAAGGGACTTCAGATGTCCCTTTTGGAGCCCTTGCCAGGTTCTTGACACCAAAGTAGTGCACCCTATGCGCATTCCTGCCTCTCTCTTCCAATGAGGGAATAGCCCTGGGAAGCAAACAACTCATTCTAGGCAAGATAACAGGGCATGCGAGAAACACTTGACACCCTGCAAGTTGTTAACAATGCGTTGCAGTCACATCGCGATACCTATATATGCGAAGCAATAGTGCTTTGCAGGTTGCAACCTTCAGACCGCAGCTCTGCTCTGTATGACAACCAAACTGCTACTCTAAGTGCCAAAACCCAGCCTGGCTGCAGAGGGAAAGTTCTGCTGGATGCTCCGGTGCACAAGGCTGGAGCAGAGTCAGTGTGAATGCGTTTGCGGTGGGTGTTTTGCAAGTAGGTGACCTGCCTGCAAGGCGTTCGGTACCCGGAGCTGTGGGATGCAGCTGTGAGCGCTGGCACATCCAGCTGCCGAGGCTGGCACGAGACTGCAGGAATGAGCATGGGGGTCATGCTAACGAGGCTGCCTCAATCTGTATATTTTCCAGCATCTTTACATGATGGCAAATCTGCAGAGTAGGTCCAGGGGATGCCCTTCGCATCCTACTGAAAAAAATATAAGACAAAATAACATGAATATGTTATAGGAAGTCACTTTATTGATGATGATGATGATGAGCAATGAGGAGAATTTCTTTTGTAAAGGGAAAATTGTATCTCTTCCTGATATGAAGTGAGCTGACTGGTAACGAAGGGTCATGTAGCTTTTAAAATATTTCAAATATGTTGCTTATGAATATGTTAATGCACTTTGAGTAAATTCAGGCAGGATCTTGAATTATACTATTGAGTCCTGCTTTGCAGTTGCAGAAAGCTCAAGTGAAAATTAAAGAAAAAACGGGAACAGAAAAAGACAAAAAAAAGCCCTTTTTTCAAATTCAGAAAAAAAGAAAAATCGTGTGACTTCCTTGCTGATAAGCTTCTAAACTTTTGTATGTTGCATTTCCTTAGGCGACCACAGTTGTCCTTCACAGGAATTGTTTCAGCAAAATCATGCTGTTTGGATAGGCACAGCAGAATATTTCAGCAATCTCAAGAACTGCAAGCTCAGTCTTGCATTTGGTGAAGTACGTAATGTAAAGTGATGCCTTTAGAGAAAGTACCCTATAATACAGAAAGACAAATCACTGATTTGGAATTGATATGTTCCCTGTACTCGATTTGTCCATTTATATGCAAGATATTTATTTGATCCCAAATTCAGGAATTTAACCAAACAGGCAAATAATTACATGGTCTTCAAGTGAAGAAAAAAAAGAAAAAAAAAGACCCTTGTTGCAGAAAACAAGTGTGTTGATTAGGAAACAAGTGAGCAATGCTGAAGAGGAAAAAGCAGCATATTAAATAAAGGACTATTTCACGCGTGTAACTCATGTAACATTAAGGTTATGATTATACTGTAGAACATAAAGAAATTGAAACTAAAGAGTAAAGTCTCAACCTTAATGCTGACCTTTGTCCCTCTAATTTTAAAAATTGATTTATCTTTATTTTCCATGTCTGCAATCCATATGCCAATATAAATCACAGCATAGTATTAACACAAACAACATTAAGACATTGCAAAATAGAGTCCTTAACCATTATTTGATTTTTAAGCCTGACTGAGCTGAAGAACAGACAACATAGAGCTCTTTCCCCAAACACACGCACACTTAGTGGGCTGTATTTTTTTCTCAGGGTGACATTATCTTGCTGTAAGGGTTTGAGCACTAGAGCAATGGCTGGAAAATTTACAACATTCCTTAAATATTTTTAAGAAGACAAAAATGAAAAAAATCCTGAAAAATGAAAAAAGAAATGACTTCTCTTTCTTCACATAAATTTCAAGCACAAGACACATACAGTGTGGATCTGATCGTTAAATGTGAATGTTTGGAATATTTCACAAGGTGCATTTCAGTAAATAACATTTTGTTTCTTCTTCTAAATATTGAGGATGCATTAAGATAATTGCGGTAGTCTAATTAGACTTTCTCCTAAAAATGACTTGTCTACCAGTGGTTTAATAGATGAAGGATTTTAAAAGGGGTTATAGAGAACCAGTTACAGTAATCAGAGAAGAAAAAGTGCTGAAGGTATCATGAAGGCTCATAATTAAACTGGAGCTTACAGCTCAATTAAATTTGAGCATCATTATGCATAAAACATCAGTGGGCATCAAGAGTCCAATAAAAAGAGATGCTATCAATGTTAACAGCCAAAGGTAAGACATAATATGGATTGGACCAAGTCTTCCAGATAAAGTCACAGAAAATTGTGAATAAATTTGAAGATGAAGTACAATCTGAGGCATGTCTAATAAGCTGATTAATATAGGTTTGACATTGGAGATACAGAGATTTTAAGACGTAACGCAGAGCTTAGTTTTATGCAAAACACAGCATATTAGTCCTGGAGAGGGGAAATGCAGGAGTGATTTATCTGGTACAAGCAGAACAGGCGATACCTTTGACGGCAAACGCACCTCTCGCGTCTCCTAATCTTGTGCTGGATTTGTTATATTTGAACACGGACATACTGACCTTCATTGGGAGTCTCTGCTCACTTTTACACCCATAAACTTGGAGGCACTTCCCATTTCAGGATCCCTGTAATCATATAACTTCTTTGCGAACAGAGTAAATGGCAAACACTTTATAAATATGCAGTATGGGAGCAATGAGGTGGATGACTTGGACTCATAAGCGCCCTTTCTCACTTGAGGCGGCCTGACTCATGCTCCTCACAGCCCAAGGGTTCCTACTGAGCTGATGTGCGCCTTGCAAGAGGCTCCCTTTCCTCTGCCCCATGGGAGGAGAAGGCTAAAAACCATCAAACCTGCTGTGAAAAGTTGTTGTAACAGAGTGGGTGATGCTCTGGTTCAAAGGCGTGTGAGATAGACCCTCAGGTTTGCATGTCTTCCTCCATCAGTTTATGTTCTCCAACCCCTATTTTTAGCAGACATGCAAATAGAACACTCAAAAATTAAGTCTCCTTGCATTCTCACTAGTGTAAGAAAAAAAAAAATAAAACTTGGAACAACTTATCAGCAAAAATAGTGCAACAGAAATTATTTGTCATGTTGACAACATACACATAAGAGACCTTAGCTTTTGCTGTTTTTCTCTGAAAGGTACAGCAGATACTTACAATATCATCCACTAAAAAATAAGAACATATTGCTTGCTTTTGCAATTCGTATTTTGGTAATGGGAAATTTAAGTTAATGAGTGGTACTGAAATGATATTCTGGAGGTAAGAGAGGATTGCAGAAAGAATGGGGAGATCTTGACTGGAAATACAGGTTGATACAGGTTGTGTAAGACTCACAGGTAAAGTTTAATTCATGCATGTAAATTCTCCTGACCTTTTTCCGGTCTGGTTTACAGGTCTTTATGGCTCCAGGGGTGCCATCCAGATTGGTACATGCAGGAACCTTCAAGTTCCAATAGGAGAAATGTGAGGTAAGGAAGGAAGAGAAAGTCCTGCTTTAACAGAGGAAATAAAAAACTTCAAGTAATCATCATGAAGGTCCAAGTGTGATAATGAAAGCCTATATTTGAACCCAAGTTTTTCCCTTGCGTGCACTTTGACATCTCCTATTGCCTTCCAAAGGAGCTCTCTGAAGTGTCCAGTGGGTATTACTTAAGTAAAGACTTTCCCGAGCTGGAGGGGTGCTGGCTTGCCAAAATCTGCATTCCAGATCAGGTCATCTATTTGATCGTGTCTTAATTACCCACTTTTCTATTTATAGTGACATGACGATGCTCCAGCGCTAATTAAGAAGGATCTGTGAATCCTGATCTGCAAGTTACCCTGGTGTCAGGGCATCTCCAGTGAATATCCTCGCATGTGCTCTGTGGCAAATACCAACTAAATTAATTTAGCTTAGCTTGCAGCTGAAGCAGGATAAACCAAGTTAAATTTGTCCCCGTTAGTGCATGTGAGGTAAATTGTGATGGTTTGGTATTACTTAATTTCTACTGTGAAATCAATAGTTAAGTGCACATTTCACATTAGTCAAAACAGCATGTTCACTCCTTCACAGGACCTTAGCATTACTGTTTTAGTACTTCTGTTTTTGTTATTATAGTTGTTATTAGAGCACTATACATTAGACACTGATAGTTGAAATTAAAAATGTATAATTATAATTTATATTATATTAACTTTATAGTATGGGTACATGTTCCTTTCCTTAAAGGTGTAACAGAGGGTGAACAAATTCAGCACTCTCTGAGAGCTCAGCAGAAGTAAAAATCAATTTTCTCCATCTTTAGGATTATCTTCCTTCAGAATCTGCCCCAGAGTTTGGTTCAAATGATATATTACTCTGCTTTCTACGAGGTTAAGCAAAACTTCTGGTTGTTTCTCGATACATTTCTGTGGCTGCTAGACAAAAAAGCAGAATAATTTACTTCCATGAATTCTGAGTTTTCTACAAACAATAGAGAAACTACTAAAAATCAGGTCCAGACATTGTACAAGAAAACCCCACTGAGCTCTCTGAAGACAGACATTTCTTCCCAGGGCTATTAGAAATATTGTTAAAGGGCAGGTAGGATCAACATGTTTCAGGACACAACCACTACAGTATAGACTTTTAAATGTTTGCTTGTGTTTACTTCCCGTTTGAAATAAGGTGCTCAGAGCATCTCCCCAAGGAAATATACCTCTGTTAAAACTATTGTTTCGTTTGGGTCAATTTTTTTCCACTTGCCAGCATCTGTTCTGCATTTTTTTTGAGCCATTGTAGAGCTGGGTTCAGTTACCCTCAAAAGAATATACTGGGGTTAAAAACTGCAGATGTGATGAATTTGGTCCATGCTGTGCAAAACTTTCTTTTGCCCCTCATTCTTTTGATATAAAACCATGTGCATTACAATACAATTAAAAGTGCCCACGCAGAGAAGACTTCTGATTTTGACATATTTTATACTAGCTTTTTATTTTTCCATTAAAAATACACAGGATATTAAACATAAGAAAGAATGTAACAAAATGTTAAGGGTCTTGCTAAACCAACAAAGCCAAGCAAATGCACAAATCCCATAATCTGTCCTTTTCCAGACTGTGCAGCTTAGACTGTGATACCTAATGCTTGGACTATTGCAATACACTGACCTGAGTGAGGGAGCTAAGAATGAAGACCCTGATATTTTATCTTCAACCCTTCCTATTCTTTCCCAGAAGATGATGTTAGTAACATGGAAAAATTGTATTATAACCAAATTATATAAAAATAAATTCCCTCTCCCCAGGCCACTAGGTATTGTTTTACAGATGGGAGGCAGAAAACATATTGGTTGAAAATATTGCAATATTTAAAAACCACATGGAATTGTAAAAATTGGAATGAGTGCTCTAAATCTTCCATAAAATGGTTAATCAGTTGATCCTTAACAACTGCTACGTACAGTACAGAGAGCTGATAATTCACACGTGCAGGTTCAAGCAGTGATCCCCAAGGATGGCGAGAACAGATTGGAAAAGCGAAAGGGAAGGGGGGGGAGGCAGAAAGAAGGGAAAAAAAAAAAAAAGGTCAAAATCCTCATTTGCTTTTTTTATTTTGCTTTTCCCCCAATTATCATTCCCTGCCTCATAACACTGAAGAAATCCCTTCCCTTGCTCGTGCCTGATGGAAATGGGAAATATCAGTTGTGATATTTTTTGGGAGTGCTAATTATTAAACTTCTGTGCTACTTTTGCTGAACATCCTGCTATGTTTTGTGGAATTTAAAATCCAGGGCTTGCCAGCATTAAAAGAAGAGGATTTTCTTTTCTCTTTTTTTTTTTCTTTTTAATGACAGCCTAACAATAGTCACCCAACTCACCAGTGCATTCCAAAAATTTCATGCTGTCATCATAAAAATCCGACTGCTGCAGAATCTGTCTGGCACTAGACATAGCCCCCATGACCCTAAACTCACATACGATCCCTGGTGATCGGAAGAAGAAAACTACAGTAAAAATAGAGAAATATGTAAACTGCTTAAGTGACAGAAAAATACTCTCTGGAGAGCGTCATTCATTTTTTTGCTGTCTTTCACAACTGTCAGAGGTACCAGCTCTCTGAACTTGTCTTTTGTTTTTGTTTAACAGGAAACATAGGAGAATTTACCAGTCACTTGGAAAGTCAAATTAGCGATGAAGTCAGGTCATTCCCCCGTTTCAACGCTTGCAGCAGTGCATTTACACCATTTAAACGGTAAGCAAAACATAACCCTTTCCACTACTGCAAATGTTGTTAGTGATGTATTTCCCTCATCAGACTTCTGTTTCATAGGGTTCATTTAACAAGAAATTATGTTGTGGTGGAAAGCAGCAAATAAGGTTTTACATGAGCACAGACAAGTCTTAATAGAATCACACATGCACTAAAATAAATTAAAAAAAAGGACTTTGGATGTGTTTCTGCTTTTGTGTGTAGTTATGAAATGGCTCAGGTTTAGTTCTAACTCTTTTCTTGCATTGTATATACTAAGCAGTGAGGAATTCATAGGACTGTCTGGAAGTTCAAAAGCTTCCTGGAGAAATTATCCTAAAGAAATAAAGAATTCAATACAGATTAGGTTTTTGTTGTATTGTGCGGCATTTGATGTTTTTACCTCCAGCTTTTGAGATCGGCCTCAGAGTAGAGGCTTTCTTTTCCTTCTTTCTGTCTCTCTAGATGATAGAGATAAGGCTGCAAATATGAATCTTAAATGTGCTGACCCTAAAAGCAATGAAGAAAAATCACAGTGCAGTATTCTTTTGAATAAATTACAGGCATTTTAAAGATACTTGGGGCCTTAATCATCATGTTTTTTAATATCAGCAGAGACCAATAGTGTTTTTTCCATGTTTTCTGCCTTGTTTTACTATCCCACGGTGACACGATGTGTGCCACAGGGCTGGTGCATGTACCCATCCTTCCTTGGGACTTTGCGCTGGATTCTCCTGGGAATGGGGCTCTAAGTGATGGCATCACCAAGGGAAACCCCAAGCAGATGAAATTTCTCCACCACAAGAGCCACTGCTTTTGGCTGCTGGTTCTTCAGAGCCTGAAAAGATTACTACAGTCACTAGCCCAAAGATGAAAAAACGGGCAAAATATCACCTCGATGCAGCCTTCAGCTTTATTTCTGCCAGGAAGTTGTGCTTCTACCCAAAAGAAGCTCCTTCCCACACAGCTGGGTAACTCAGCAGAGCAGGGCTCTTGGAGAGTGAGCAATGGGTCTTTCCAGAGACATGTATAAAAATGTTGTTATGGCTTTCAGAAACACTGTCAGGGTTGAGGGGAATTTTAGCATCAGGTGAAACTTTAAGTGACTTCAGCCATTTCTGATGAAAACATGCACATCCTCCTGCTGAACGGAAACAGTTTCCAGCCTGCGTGCACATCTCAGTTGCATTTCATAGTCTGCAAGTATTAACAAATTTAGCTTCACAACATCCTGAGAGGAGATATCAGGAAAGCATCAAATAAATATTTTAATCTCTTTTCTTGCAGTAGAACTTTCACTTCCTGTACACGCATCCCTTACGTTTGCTGAACTCATATTTATCAGCTTAAGTTTTCTTACACCAAAACAAAACAGTAATTTATCTAGTTTATTTCTTTCAAAATGGTGTTCTTAAAGTATATCTTGCAGATAGATTATCTGTCCCTCACAGCAAAGCCTCACAATGGGAGTCTAATAATTGCTCTTTTTCTAATTTCACTAAATGAGTTATAATTATTTTATGTCTGTTTTATGGTTACTGAATAGTATTAACCTAAGCTCTAATTATAATACAGCTTTCAAAGAAATGTATGGACACTAAATTGATGGACTGCCAGCTTATGTAGGAACATCCCATAAAGCAGATATACAGCTAATAGTTTAAGGCAGAGCATGTTAAAATTCAGGGGCACAACTTGTTCATGAATACGTAACAGGGTGTAAATTCCTTGACTATCGTTTTTAGTAGATCAAGTAAAGATGTACATATTAATACACATCAAAAGGGAATTACAATTAAAGTTCAATATTACTTATGCTGATGCCACTGGAAGTCTCGCTCTGAGTCCAGAGGCGAGCTTAGTTAGTGTGATCCGAAGTGCCTGTTGCGGGATATTTGCCCTGCAAAGAAACAAACCCCCAAATCACGCAGAAACAACAAGCGGAAAACACAATGCCCAAAGCAAGCTCAGGAGAAAAGTGTGACCTCGAAGGGATCCCTGTCCCGTGCAGCCCCTGAGGACACGTATGACACATGTTGATCCCGCAGTTAGATTTTAAAAGTGAATTGCAGACTTGTAGTTAAAAAGCGCTGTTTGAATTAACTTCAGACTAAACAAATTAGATGTGTAAAACACACCTGGCTCTTATCTAGCTAACAGCTAAACCTTGGACTAGGAGACCTAAATAAAACCTAGGAGCCATTTCCTGGCCACTATGTGAAATTTTCTGTTAAGTTTATTTTTTAAGACTCAGTGTCTGTTTCTTAATTACTTAAAGGTCTGTGGATTCATCCTGCTGCATGAAATTGAATATAAATTGTTTACCGGATTTAAGGGGGTGAGGAGATTATGCACTTTCTTATTTTTAATATTTCTCCCTCCTATCTGCTGTGGCTGGACAGGAATTTCAAGCAACAGTTCTTGGAAAACATATGGAGCGAGCAGTGCAAGGTAGGCTAAGAGCAGCAGATGCCAGGATGTCTGGCTGCTGTTTATGCCGGGGAGCCTTGCATCCTTTATGTTTTGAAATTATCCTATTGTAACTATTTTCAGTTTAGTTTAGCTTGGCAATACATCCTTGTTTCCAAAGGTGTCTACACTTATTGAACTACAGAAAATATTTACTTTGCTAAAGGGCAGCTTAACCTTTGTTTAAATTCGAGGTGAGCGAAAGGTCATGGTAATTATTCGCCGTATTATTTGTGTCACATCGGAGCTGCCGTGAAGGCTGAGCATGCATTGCCCTTTATTAGGAAGCTGCTTAAGGAAACCCAATATAAGCACATGTTGAGCGTCCAGCACATGTGTTGTGGATCTGGAGGGGAAGCTCTCACCTCTGGAGCCCAGGGCTTGCTCAGAGGCTGGTGCATTGATGCCAGAGGAGATAGCCCAGAACTTCCCAAAAGAAGTTCAGAGGATGGAAGGTATACGGAGCTTGGCCATGAATTAGAGCAACAGGTTATGCTGCGACGCTGTGGGAAAAGGCACGGGGACACTGATGGACACTCAGCTGCGTAAAAGGCCATATGTGAAATTACTGGGTCTGTTTGACATGGGGAAGTGGCTTGTGGAGCACTGCATTTGGCTCCTCCCCAGCCAGAGGTGGATGCAATTCCCTGGCCCCCTCCAGTTTTGCTGCTATCAATCTGTTTGTTTTGGGGCTTAAGCTTCCTGTTTGTAAGATGTTATACTGCATTAATACTGCTTCCAACTTCAGGTAATATCACAGGGCTGAATGAATGCTACGGTGGGAAGGAAGTGTGCAGAAGGTCAGGGATCAAATCTGTGTTCCTAAATATCTGAGGGATGCTGCGTGCGCCCCGCACCTGCGTGTGCCCCGCACTCTGTGATAGCCACGTGCCAGGGCAACACCAAGCCCTGTCCGGTGAGATGTCATCAGTGACCCTGTCTCTGGTTCTGGGTTTAAGACACTGCTAATTCACTTGCATGGGACCTTATACAAAGCTGCAGAGCAAACCTGCCCTTAGATGAACATATCCTGGTTGAAGCTGGAAAAAACTTCATCTGGGCTTGCACAAGGAGGGAGGGCATCCTCTCACAAGGAACAAATCCGCTAGGTACTTCCCTCTCTACAGAGACATGGGAGATCCAGGCGAATGGGGCAAGAAAATGGGATTGCGCCTTTCCCAACGGAAGTGGTCCAGGCAGCCTGGGTGCCTCCTGGCAGCTGGACACATGCCAGGGCTCGTGGCCTCCAGCTCCTGCTGTGTGCCCAGCAGGAGCCAACATGCTCCCGTAAGAGAGAAGGATGCTTTGAAGGGCAGAGTGTACATAGAGACCAGAGACAGAGAGCTCTAATTTAACTTGGGGAACTTAACTTAAATTTGTTACTTGGAAAATATCCCAAAAGCAGCTTATCGTGATAAACTGTGTGTAAATAATCAGAACCTCCCAAGCTGGCCCAGTGATAAAGAGTGATAGCGAGGAAGGGTTAGTGTTTCATCCCATCACTCAGGAAGCTTTGTATCTGCACGGCAAAGTAGCAAATATATATGGATCTCAAAGTGCTTGATACATGGGATATTCAGAGCATTTCTTTGTATATATTTATGATCCCCAACTAAAAGAGCAGGGACCTTTTGATAGATTAATATAATGTACTTGAGATACAATAACACAAGATAAAACGACGCTGACAGGGAATCCGCTTGTTAGCACTCTGAGTTACCGTGCAAGTGCAAGAAGTGATAGGCCTTAAGTCAGGAAATCTTTCCTAAAAGTCAGCCTGAAGTACACAGAGTATGTGGAGACAGCGATGGCTTTTTTAGTAAGCAGAGTTTTCTCCTCTTGCAAGTTCCTCTTAGCAAAATCCACTTAAAGCCATAAAAGAGCAGGGGAGATGGTAGGAGATGAGCAGCATCCGCAGCGCTGCATGGCTGGGACTTGGCGCCTCCTTTTCGAGATGCCCACCCAAGACGGGGTCCCAGCTAAGATGTTTCCTTGCAAAAAAAATCCTGCAGATCTGTTAACTCTTGGGACGGGCTTGGTGGTGCACGGGACTGTGAGGAATACGGCTCTCGCTAGGAAATCATAATTCAATGAGATCGTCAGGTTAATGGGCTGGGCTATGTGCTACAATTGGTAGGCATAAAATATATTTGGTCCTGTGACATACCTAAAAGGTTTTCAATAGAGGGAGGCTTGCAATAAAATTATATTATTTTCCTCCCAGAGTATTTTCTTCTCTTTGGAAGGTAAAGGAAAAGGAGAGGAATTTGATGTTTAGAATTGAGAAAACTGGGTAGCTGTTATGTTGCAGATGTGCATTTTATAGTTTAATATTTTTTGTGTGAAGAAGCAGTTGGGATTCTAAGCAGACATGACGTACAGCAATTTAAAATTAATAGAGCACTTCAAAAATTTTAGGAGCACTTTAAGATAGAAATGATCTTCGTTTTGGGCAAGCTGAGTGTAAAAAGATGTAAAATTACAAAAGAATTCCAGATATGCAATACTATATCAGCATAAAAATGAACCCTAATATAGGAAATTAGGACAAAGCATAGTATTTAAAAAGTCAAACAAATCCTTTTAGTCTATTTATTTTGTCCCCACTATAAGAACTGCCAGATTACTCCCATTATTCTGTGATAAAATTCCCATATGAGAAAGAATTGAGGTTCTCTGAAAAGAATTTGCAGAAAGCAGAATATACAAGAGTAAAGGACCATTGAACCTAGGCTCACTTCTGCAAATTGTCATTTTTCAGTCCCTGTTATTTAGTACCTAACGTTGTGAAAACCTGATCCACAATTATGGTGCAGTAATAAAATACAAAATATATTATATTATGTGAAGCTATAAGGATAAATCCTTCTGTGATTTTGAAGCACTCCTCCACCGAATAAGACAGCACAAGGTTTTCCTTGTATCAGAAAGGCAACTGCCTCCCATATAAATTCCTATGAGTGTTTTGATAGGTAACCAAGAATTCTTGTCTCTCTTAAGAGATTAAGCATAACGATACGGAGTGCCTCTCGGATGCCTGGTTCATTTCTACTTTTCTATTGCTTTACACAGTTGGCTATTTTGGCATATGACTACATTAGACTACAGATAGATTTACATTAGGTTAGTAAATGATTTGTTTTGTGATAATGCATTCTTGCACATAGGACAAGCTTTGCCGAAAACATAATAATAGTTAAAAAGGTGATCTCTTCCTCTGCATTTGGTAGAGGATTTTAATGTCTACCTGTACACACAGGCACACTTATATCTACCTCACTGGAAAAAAAAAAAAGTCCTTTCTATTTTAGTAGGGGTACAGCCAATGGTACTCTATACAATAATGGAAATCTGATAAAAATTTAATAGGGAATATGCTTTTGCTTACTTATTTAAATTAAACCATCTATTTCTGCAGGATTTTTAAAAATTCTGTATGAAGTTTTACGTTTTTTTTTCCCCAAGGTGTTTTGTTTAAGCTTGCATTATATATACACAGATTCACATATGTACCCTTCTCTTTTCTTATTTGTGTTATAAAAGGCGAAAGCTTTTAAAACAAGTACTGCAGAGTTTTATAGCTAGACCAAAGCAACAGAGTGCCGGCCCCCTACCTCCTCTGAGGTTTGAGAAGGGTCTTGTTTATCAAACTTTATATATATATATAAAAAATGAATTCACTATTGCATGCCTGGTATTGCCTAACTTTTTCCATCTTCTGCCCTGTCCTCTGGAATGGCAAAACTGCAGAAGCAGTTCAAGCCTCTGCTATGCGGCATCTACTGCTCCATTCATGCCAGGTCTGGACTGGGGAGAGTTGGGATCTCTGTGGGTACAGAAAATAAATAATTGTTGCATGTGGTCCTTGTCTCCCGCCATCTATCTCCTTATGTAAAGGCGTTTAAGAAGAGCTGTTTCCGATATTAAATGCAAGGGGGAAAATCCTCCGCTGGCTTCTTCGGCTCGTCCGATAACGTTGCACTCAGGCCCTGGGCCTGGCCCAAGGTAAACTGAAATAAGGATTAACTGACAATAGCAAAGGCTAATTTACAGAAACCACAGGAGGAGTTCCTGAGCACGGCCCAGATAACAAAAATATTATCAACGTTGTTTACAGTGAAGCAAGTCAGTTTATTAGTTGGAGTGCTTCATTATGTATAAAAGATGCCAATGATAGTCTCCTAGTCAAAATAAACAGGCATAAAGTGTTCCACATATACAGTTTGTAGAGAACAGTTACTTTGCTATTTATTTAATAATTGACCATAAATGGAGTCAAAGTGCAAAGGGAAAAAAAAACCTAAAAAAAGCAGCACACTAAGGGCTTTTTGAAAGATTGATAAATAATGTGGAATCTCAATTAGGCTTTAGAAGGAATGCAGATATTAAAAATTTGGTCAAGAATCTAATTAGCTGGAGGTAATTAAACAGTCTCACACGGGGTCATTAATCTTTTCCACAGACCTTTGATGTTTTGCACACTGTCTTCTAGTCATTAATAAAATTCATAACACTCCTCTTTGTGGTGTTTTATCATCGTGTTTTTCTCTGTAAGAGCATAGAGCAAGTGTCATTGTATCACAAGGGCTGTACTTTAGCTAATTTCTTTTTTTCTGCTTGTTAGACTTAACTCTTTCTTGAACAAAGCGAGAACTACAAATTTTAAACCCATTTTTGAATCCTCGGTTTGTTATTGCAGATAGCTTTTGAAATACATAAATTGAGAAAGAATTCAGAATATTTCTGCTGAATCTGGTAATATAAGGAATCTTTTTTATTTCCCCCTTTTTTTTAAATCTGGATTCATTTGCCCTGTGCTTTATTCTGTAACCTCGTTCACACATTAGTCATTCCTCCTTCAGAAAACTAGAAGATTTTATTCTACTTTGTTTCTCTACCTTCAGCTTCTGCTGATGGTAAGTCCCTTGGAAACATAACCTGTGGTCTGCAGTTAATTTTAGTGGCAAAACCAGAGAGCTCTTGAGGACAGTGCTATGATGGAAGTAAA
The DNA here is from genome assembly GCA_013389825.1 of Crypturellus undulatus. Lineage (NCBI taxonomy): Eukaryota > Metazoa > Chordata > Aves > Tinamiformes > Tinamidae > Crypturellus > Crypturellus undulatus. The sequence continues at coordinate 1,491,857 of VWPW01008057.1, read as the reverse complement.
GAATAATTATGAAAAAGAACTAAGTCAAATGGAAATTTGTCGAACGTGACTGATTTTATGTACAGTCTGTAAAAAGGAAGCAGTACAGTACTTCAATAATGCATAATCCTGACATATTTCAAAGACAAACTGTATTCAAGAATTTAAAAGGCAGGAAAGCTACAAAGGATGCCTTTAGAAGATATAAAGATATGATTTCTATTACAAATATTAACATACATACATATATAGTGCGTGGTATATTAAGGTATGCTTTTATTAAAAGAACTACATTATGAGCTGTTATATAGAGTTGCATGAATATGTATAAATATAAAGATATAGAAATGGTTTGTTAATGACCTGTTTGTGCTTATACAAGGACAATTCAGAGTTTGGCCAAATGCATTTCTGGGCTCGAACAGTGCAGGTGAACGGAGGCAGATGTCCTGCTGTGCTCGCTGCAAGATGCATGGGAAGTGCGTGCTCGCTTTCTTCCCAGCGAGGGAAGAGATGTGAAATGCTCTTTAAACACTCTGGTAATTGACAACAATTGAACATGTTGACAGGGATCATTTCTGTATTTTATGACTTCCTGATTGGCACAGCAGAAAAACAGCAGATTTGTGCCTAAAATGCAGGATGCTCTTATCTCCTGTTTTAGCAAGAAATTGCACTCGATCGCATTTCGGTAGTAAAGGAAACGAATGAGAGACAGGACTGCAGATCTCCGTGAGGATCCAGCTACCCAGAGCCCTCACGCTGGGAGCAGGGAGGGCTGGGCTGGTGCTCTGGCGCCTTCTGCTCTCTGCATATTGGCTTAATAGGTCGCTGTCATTCCGTGAAGTTGCTACTTTCTGGCAGCATCGTTTATTAAATTCATAACCAAAATGCAGCATAACGCTGTAGAGCAGAGAAAGGAAAAAGAGAAAAAACAAAAAGACCAGATAGTTGCAGGGCTTTGTGTAAAAAAATACAGTTGATTTCCTGAATCCTAAATATAAAATTGTATGTGTCGTTTTCTGTGAGGAAGGAAGTCATAGCCATTCATTTATTTCTGTATTATTGAGTAAAATGTTTTCCTCTAAAAATATCAGGCCAACTTTGCTGACTGATCTGGTTAAAAATGACTGAGACAGGCAGTCAGGGATTGTTCCCTTTTGCCTCTTATTATAATTTAAATCAAAGTCCTAATGGTCTGTTTACCAAAAACTAAAGAAGGCTTTATATATACATTTTTTTTTAATTTAAAGAGAACATTTTTCCCTTACCTACTTATGGCTATTATTATTATTAAAGATATATGAAAAGATATCTTCAAAGGTGAAAGAAAGGAATGAAAACTGAGCTGCTGCAAAGAGCGGGTCCTGCTAAAACTGCTTTTCTCTGGATGCTCCTGTGCTTTCAGTGCCTAATTAACTTTTCAGTAAGGACATCATCTTTAGTGATTTGACCTCCCTTTCATTTACAATAGGATCCACCCAATAACCACAGGGAAAACAAAAGACCCATCCCAATGTTCCTGTTGCTTCCAAAGTAAACACAGAATAAATAAAAAAGATCCAAACAAACAAAACAAAGCAGATTCTAAGGCTTTTAGAATTCTGCTTGTTAACATCAGAAGTAAACCAAAGCAGCTTTAATCTCTTTAAAAAAGGGGCTACCTTCAGCAGCAATTTTAAGTAAATTGTAGATGCCACTGCCTAAGATGTCTTTCCAAAGGGCAGCAAGGTGATTAGGTGATTTAGACTGCTTAATAACCACGGGTTTGAGAGGAGGAATGCTCTTTTTGGCTACAATTTGATAATTGTCTGAGTGGGAAGAACAGAACTAGCCCTCCCTGGTGGCTCGAAAACAGAGTTGAGGCTTGAAGAGCCGTGCAGAGCTCTTATTTAATCCGAGCCATCCTGCGATGATGTGCAAAAGGTAAGAGGTTTGATTTAGTGATGTCTGTATTTCAAGAGATATGATGATGATGATAAAAAAAAGGAAAGTCAAAGACGAATGGCTGGTTTCTGGAGACATCTTTTGGCTTGATATCTAATACCATGCATGTCTGTGTGCATTTCCCTCAGTTTTCCCACTAGGAAAATAGAATGCTAATTAGAGTTTGATTACAGTCAGTATTTAAAGTGTCGTGGAAGGCACCTGCACGCTTTTCAATAAAAACTAATGTAAGAGGTGGACACAACTGTTTGAATTCCACAAGCTCCCTGCGGCCTGGGCCAATTGGACAGGCATAGGAACCAGTCCTGGGTGCCTCTCTGCTTTGCTGACAGCAGAATGTCAGCAAATAAGTGGAGAAAGAGAAACACCCTTATGCTTAATTGGGTATAAAAAAATTGCTTCTAACAGCTAGGAAGCAGTACGTGAATAAGGCTGAGCCTTCACCATGTAGATTACCCCCATATGGCATCACTTTGCCCGTCCGTTTGCCAAATGTACAAAAATGCTGAGGCTAAACTGCATTTTTTTTTTGTATTTAAAATCTCTTCTGGGCTACTACTCGTCAACTTTAAATGAGTTTTGGGGTGAAAAATGAAACCTAAACAGAACCGCTGTTGACTTTACATTTGTCAGGGTGACATATATCATTTTGGAAAGCAATCCAAAATGCTGAGAGCATTTCTGCTAAATACATGTAGTGTTCACATGTAGTGTGCTAGACATCACTTATCCCTTGTGAGATATGTTGGAAAAAAATAGTTGCAGAGTCATACACTTAGGTATATATTCTTTGAAGAAATGTGACAACTTGTGCAAGTTTTTATAGTTTTAAGCTGTTGGAAATAACATGTTGTGGCCATAAAAGATGAATTTCATGATGCATCAAATATTAAGAATCTGCATGTCATATTGAGCTTTAAAGCTGCTAAGCTTTGAGCACCGATCAACAACAAAATGAGTATTCTACAGCTGACCCTGATCTCGTACTTTAAAGAGAAAGCAGTTCCTCAAAGCCAGGAGTTAAAACCACTCCGCGGAAAGATTCCCTGTGAAGTCTATAAATATCTTTTGGGATGTCCATTTGGCAGAATCAAATATTTCCTTTCCCTGATTTTAAGCTTCCCACTTTCGCACTCGGAAGTTTTGCCCGTTGCTGCCGAGGAGCTTCGCTCTGAAGAAACCGTGTAAATCTTGGGAGGCTCCGTGTCACCTCCCGGCTTCCCGCTACTGCCGTCCCGCAGCCAGGGAAAGGAAATGCACATTTCTGGAGCCATTATATCATTTCCTGTTCTGTTTCCTGTCAACAATTTCTGCCAGAAAATAGCTAATAATGGGCCCTGCGCATTGGGCAGCGGGAGAAGCCAGAGCTGAGCTATGGTTTAGTGCTAAATTGCCTTTGTAAATGTAGTTATAAAAACTGGACTAAAGAGGGCAGGAGATACTCTATTTAAAAAATAAATCCAGGCAAATGGATAGTAAAACTCTACAGGGAAACAATAATATATATTTCAGTATATAATAAAGTGATTTATTTTCAATAAAATCTGTAAAACTGCTTTAGTTACTTTGACACCTTGATTAACTGGAGTTTCAAAGATATTTGTATGTGTGAACCTTCTTCATACCAACAGTTCCGAATACTTTATTGCATCTGGTATTGAATATGTATGTTTTGAAGGCATTTGCTATACTGTAGTTTTACTAGATGTCAGGGACAAAATAGATTAATATTAGACCTCAGCCAGAAAGCATTTTTTGACAGTAGATGAAATGTAGCACTCCTCACTGCTTATAGTCTCCCTGACTTATTTCTTGGGATGCTTTATAGATGGGTGTGCTCTAACAGATGTATTTATTGCCTCTGAAATCTCTGATTACCATTATAAAATCTACCCTGACAAATTTTGCAGCCTTTGAGGAAATTTCAAATCTGGAAATAAAAGTATATGTTGGAAGAAAAAAAAGACAAAAAAAAAAGACAAAAGAAAAGGAAAAGAAAAAGAAGAAAAAGAAAGAAAGATAAAGAAAAAAAATAGAAAAGCTGGGATAGGTTGAACAGGCCTGACCCCTGAACCCCTGAGCCCCCAGAATAATATAAAATATAAGAATAATACAAAAGTCAGCTTTTTTTTTTTTTTTCTATCTGCCAGAGGAGCAATTATACTGCTTAAATAGTGGCTGAAATCCTCACTTAAAAGGCACTGTTTCTGTAGCCCAGGTTTGTCCCACCAGGAGCCACTGGACCTTGCCAGCATGCAATTAGCACCCTACTAATAATACTACATCCTAAATACTAGATACTGGATACTAAATAATAATCCTCCTGAAGTGTCCTGCTTTTGGAAAGAACAGCAGCACGTTAGAGAAAGTGCCTCCCAACATCTCCTGCAAGGCCGAGCTACAAATCAGGTCTTCTTATTCCAATTTAAATATATATATATAATAATAAAAAACCCTCTGTCTCTTAGCTAAGACATCTTTCCAGGAATTTTCTAATGATGGATAGGAAGAAGTCACACATCATGAATCTGAGTTGTGTTAGCAAATGTAGCTCTATTTTGACCTATTTTTTCCTCATACGTATATACACTGGCTACGGCTTGTTGAAAAGAATTGTATGAGCTGGATTAATTTTTTGTGCAAAGACTGCTTCTACATATGCTTTAATTTTATCTTTTATTCCTATTAACCAAATGCAGACAAAACACACAAATATGAAGCTTCTGTAAAACCTTTTTTTTTTTTTAAAAAAAGGGCTTTTTTTTCCCCCGAAGAGGAAAAGGGGATTTATTTTAAAAAGACGCAGAAGCCAAACACCTTCAAAAACACTAAAAATTTACTGTCTTGTGTATATTGACATTCTCTGTGTTTGGTTTATTGTGTTTGGCTTTTATTATAACCAAACTTAGCTGTTGTTAGTTGAATGCTCCCTGTGTGTCCATCTCTGCTAGTATTAAGAAAGCATAAACAAGACCTTGCTGAAGTCCTGCAGCAACGTCAGTGACGGCCGCTATTTACATCATAGTAGTGGTTCTACACAAACTCTAAATAAATACCACTTTTCTACGTGGAATATCTAAACCACAGGTGAGGCTTCAAAGCCCATGCTCAGTCCTAACCTGCTTTCTAACACTTTTCTAGAGTGTTTGAACACTTGTGTAAAATTGCTTAGGTAAATAAGTGGAGCAGGAAAACACCATGTTCTTTAAATACAGAAGGATGGGAGACTTGTCTTGGGAAGAAAGGCCAAGAGTAAACACAGGTCTGCACTCGAGTCCCTTGAGAACGTGCTCAAGTTCCCCATGCAACGTGCTCGGGAGCTTCCCGGTGCCGGTCCTGTTTTGAATTCTGTTTGCTGTACGAAACTTGGGTGCAAATAGTGATATACAGAGCTGAAAGACACCCAAACCATACGGACAGCTAGGCAGAAAAAGAGTATTAATAACTTTCTGGACTTTTTTTTTTTCCCAAGGTTGATGATAATTTACTCCTCAGAATTAAGACTTTTTTTTTAAGATATCAGGATACTAAAATGAAAAGTATGCAAAATTATTCTGGTTTGAGATGTAAATTATGCTGCCAGAAAGATGGGTGATATGTGTAACAGAAGAATTAGGTCTCTGAGACCAAAGCAGATTCTGGTAAATCATAAAATATGTAACAAGTCTGCGGCCAATCCTGAATTTGCTAAAATGAATATAAATGTGGTAAGCATCTGATGGCAAGATAACTTCTGCTCTTGTGAAGTTGTAAACTGATGCACGGGTCGGGGTCAAGCGCACCATCGCATCTGAAGGCACTTTACTATTTTGACACTACTTTCTATCAATGCATTGGGGTGGAGATGGTGGAGACCTTCCTGCTACCCCTTGCCGCGTGTACTGAGCTGTGGAGTGCTCTGGTCTCAGCACCCTGGCACCAGTGCATGGTTTCAATTTTCCTCCTCAGCTAAAACGAATCCAGCTTTATTCTTTTAATTTGCCAGGAGCTGGGAAAACTTATTTTTTTTGCCAGCCACACTGGCTTTTTCATCCAGCCCGGCTGGTATTTCTGGCATTTCCGACCAGCCTCCACGCCTCCTTGTCTGAGGCCAACATTTGACCTGGTATGGGATGCTCCATCTGCTCTAGGATTGGGAGCATGATATCCCAGCCGCAATGTGCTAAAACCTTAGTGACTTTTCCAGGTTCTTCAGCTGCAAGCTGAACCAAGAAGTCCCCGCTCACATCTGAGCTGGCACTGCCTGACTGATGTACAAAAGGCATTTGCTCTTGGGAAGGAGTAACCAGGAAGTTTTTAAAACTTTTATAGCAAAAAAGAGTAAAACTCAGCCTTATTTTAACAGTCTTTGAATAAATTCTTTTTGTCTGTGTTTATATATGTGACATACATATATATACACAGATATGTATATATCTAACTTTGCTTCATTTGCTTTTCTCCAAGGCTCCAGACAGCATGTTTGCAGTCCTCAGCCTTCTCTCAAATTTATGTTGAATTCACCTCTCACATATTTGTAAACTAAAAAATAAAGTTGCCGTAGAACTTGTTTGACAAACTCCTTTTGTTAGGACTAGTATCACGGCTTATAATGTTTATTTCCCAGAAATAAAGACATGACATTGTTTATGCCCATAGGCTGAAGCCAAGTCTCCTTCTTTGTTTTGGCATATAGAAGCCCAGGTTTGTTATCCTCAAGCTGCATAAATCAAGGGTCTGCCGTTTTGATCATACAGTTATAAAACCATGGTGTCCATACCTTCCTTTTATGGCCATCATATCTCAGAACAGTGGCTAACATAAGCTCAGAAAGCTCACAGCATTTAAGTTTCTGTTCTCAAAGAACCCCGAGCCCAGAGTGGTGGCTCGTGTGGTGGGATGGGGCAACCAGTTGGCATCTAGACCAGTTTCAGCACTCCTTTGTGTAGAATCTTAGAATCATTATGGTTAGAAAAGACCTTCAAGATCATCAAGCTCAACTGCTGTTGTCCTCCCTGCTGTTAGTTATGAGGTCTTTCAGAAGCGACATCTGAAGAAGTCACACATTGGTATTGTGTGACGTGTTGCAGCAAAGTTCATCTACTTTGATGGTTTTCAGCTGGATTTCAAGCTTCACAGGCCTAATATTCTCAGTTGTCTTCTATAGTACCCACTGGGTACAGGATTTTGAGTTGCTTTATTTAGCTGGTAGAGTCGAATCGCTTTGTGGAAGATGTGGACCTGTGATTCACCACTGAAATGGGCTTCCTTCCCTTTCACAAAGTCTTATTCAGCTTGGGAAGTTGACCTAGCTTCAGGTCCTGGTTAGCAAGGCTCTTAGTCTTTCTTTGTCATATCTTTCTTACTTAGTCTTCATGTTAACCATAACCAGCCAGGTTAGTAGTGTAGGGAGGAATGATGAGACTCTGGGGACAGAAAGAGCACCTGGACAGGGGACAGGACCCGGTGTGGAAAGAGGAACAGGCGGTAAAGGAAGACTGGGGTAGAAAGCAAATGGAAGGAGGAAACGGCTGTGGCAAGAGAGAGAAAAATGTGAACACTTTTTGGTGTAGGAGCACATGCAATGTAGAAATGAGGAGACACCAGGTCACTGTGGTGAAAGCATGACTACCAGCATGGTGCCATATGACTGGGATTTGTTAATTGGATATCAGACATATATAACTGTGTGGTCTGTGCATGTGTCAGTCCTTTCCCGATAGCTTCTAAAATTGTTCATCACTTTTAACTAGTAAGTGCAACAGTCCTCGTGATATTCATTTCCCATAAGCTTAATGAAAATAGGCAGGTAGGTAGTTGTGGAAGACTCATATTAGTGAAGAAAGAGCTGCATCATCAGGTCAGCTATGAAAAAGTGAAAAGTTGCCCCTGGAGACAGAGGGAGGAAACCGTGTTTAATACATCTTTCTGTTCAAGGAATTTCTGTGCACCACTAATCCCATTTATTAAACAAAAAAATTACCCTGGAATCATTAAGCTGCAAATGCTTCCAACCTGGAGGATGATATAATTAAAGTTGCCTGGGCATCCCCTGCCTCCTTATAAATATATCTATATATCTAGCAATGGTGCACTGGCTCATAAATATATCTAGCAACTTTGTATTAATGGAAGGTGTTGGGCACATGCTGCACGTGTTTTTTTGTGGCAGTAAAATTCATCTATCATAAATAGAAGAACTTCTATTTCAGATCATAAGCCATGAGAGGGTCAAGTCAAGAATATTTTTCTCTAGTCAAACTATTTTATAATATCTCACTTCAAGGCTTTTTTGGAAGCAACCAGCGGAGCCATTTTCATGGAGAGGACACTTTTCTGACTGGTGCTGTTATACCTTTGGCATTTTGCAATATGTTTTCCTAAAACTTCCTCATTATAGAAAAAAAAAGCTAAATAGATTTTAAGTTAAAACAGACAAATATCTAGACGGGTACATAATAGGGTAAAGATCAAATTCTACCCTCGGTTAAATTCAGCCTTCTCATTAACATTAATAGGGCTGCCTGTGTAACTGATAGCAAAATTTGGCTAGTAAACCTTGAAGGATTTCAGTTTAAAAAGAGATTTTTTTTTTATGTATAGCCAGGAAAAAGCAGCTGAAACTGATAAAATGCAATTTATATAACCATAACGACAGTGCCTAGTAGTAAGATGTTGGGTGGGGGAAGTGGGGGGTGTCTCCTTCAAGTGGGTAAAGATTGTTCCCAGACTGAAGCCTTTGCTGCAAGCCAGTTTTTAACTGTGGGAGAAATGTCAGAACTGGGGAGTTAAACCTCGCAGACCCTTTCTGGAACCACCAATGCTGGTTCCAAGTCATATGGAGCAAAGCTCACTGCATGAAGTGCAGCCTGGGTCAGTGTGGCATCTCTGCAAAATGTGCAAGTGGAATCATCCTTCTATTGCACATGAACTTTCCTCTTAAATACAGCCTCGGGATATGGGGGTCGTCTTTGCAGAGGACGCAGCTCCTGGGCTAGCTGTGGAAACAGCAGCATCTCTGTTCTAACACCGCTCTTCTAGATATAATTCTCTATTCCAAAAATATACTTTTATTGCCGAGGGAGGGGTTCGCATAACCTGTAAAGTTTTGTCATTTTCCAACTTTGCACGTTTACAAAAACAACTTTTCTGCTCTTTAAGCACTGTATGCTCATTGGCTGTGTCTTAAGGAAAATATTATAGCCATAAGCTATAAAAGACGTCCAATATTTCCCTTGCTCTGTAATTTGCAAGGAGCTCAGGCTGAGCACTGCCAGGCCTTCCCAAGTCAAGGTGCAGTGCCCAGGAGTAGTGGCTGCCTCTTCAACACTTGCATGCAGAAATTACTCTTTGGTTTAAATTCTTGTCAAAACACATTATGAGGTATTAGCACTATGCAATCAGTTCCTTGCAAGAGTCAGAAAATCTCAATTAAAACAGAGAAAATGGCATGTTTTTTTCTATGAGTAATAGAAGCCAGGTACTTTAGCCAAGCAAGATAACTCAGGAGCTAATGAATAAATAATACCGGTGGATGAATAATTTAGGCGTAATGTCAGATGCCTTGAACAATCTTTATCCTTGAAACAATAAAATGTGACCACATTCAGTTTGAGTGGGTGCTGTACGGGCAGGCTATGGGATTAAAGCTCTGCTTTTGGGGAGCTGGACTGTGACGCTGCAGATGTTCAGCAATGTCACACGCAGCAGCTGGTGGTGACCGAGGGCATGGAGCTCCTACCCTGAACTTTGGGAAGGCCTTTTGGTTTCTCCCAGGGTTTTGCTGCAGCTGTCTAGCATGGAGTAAATTCAGCTAGGTGAGGTCTCTGAGCCATGCAGGGAGTTGTTGAGCACTTGTTAAATTACAGCTGATAGATGAGAAGGAGAAATTTTTTCCATGTTTTTTTTCCTCCTTACAAGAAGGCTGGAATAGTTTCATAAGGCAAGGGAGTCTTTAACTACCCTTTGCTTTATTTAATGTAGCTCATTAGTATTATTCCTTCAGGTGTTTTCAGTAATTGAAAATCCAGGCTCAGGCAGCTCTCCTGCAAGTCTCCGTTCTCTGGAGCTGCTGGGTCCTGGCTGAGTTCAGAGCTGCCCACTGCATCTTGCAGACTGTTCTTCTCTGCTGCAGGAATTGCAAAGCAGATGTTTTGGTTTCCTTGGTAAGTGCTTTGCTAAGGGGTGGCTTGGAATGAAAATGGTCAATTTGTGTGTCACTAAATCTACAGGAAAATTGGTGCAGAATTGTGAAACACAGGATTGCTCTCCTTAAGTCTATTATATTGGCTGTTCCTTGAGAACAGGGTTTTATTGAAAGGATTTTTTTCATATACATGGAAGATTTTTTTTTGAAAATTCCTATGAGACAAACATTTCTCACTTGATCACATAGTGATCTTCACTTCATCTTCCCATAGAGGATTTTTAAAAAATTATTTGAACAATTCCAGATAAAACTCACCCTTTACACTTGGAAGAGATCTGAAAAGTAAGATGTTACTGTAGTAAAGACAAATTCAGGATACTTCCTCCTATAAAAGGTCAGTTATTTCTGAAACTAATATGAGAAAGAAAAGATCTGCTTTAACTTGATAGAATCTGAAATGGTTCTATATTTGCTATGTTAAGTATTTTGGCAAGTATTTCAATTGGGCTTTGAGTTAGCAGTTCTTAAGTACAATGGAAGAATTAAAAAGCAGAAATGTTTCATGTATTTTGGTGAGGACAAAGAGTGAGATGTGTTCACCAACTAGATCTAGGTGAGGACAGTTTGCTAAGATGATTATGCCAAAGAAAGTCAATATGACATGTACCTATGCCATAAATGCAGCTAGCATGTTGCATATGCTAAAAGTGTATATTTTAAATTCAGACAAGTCTCAGTTCAATTTCAACCTTCCAATGGTAATATTATTATTAGTTTAATTTCTGTATTAATTGCATTGTAGGGATGTCTACTGAGATCTCTTGAGCTGAGACGTTTTTAATGCCCTGCAAGCTGCAAAACTTATCACTTCACCAAAAAGTTCACCAGCAATAAAGTATATAAGCACAGTAGAAAAGGATGCTGTAGGAGAAACCACAGTAGGGAATAGTTAGGGAACAAAAAAAAAGATCCTTTTTCTTCTTTAATTTCTGCATATTCTTCCTTCTTGTCTCTCCATCTTGCACTACAGAAAAGATCTGGATTATGTGTGTCTGGGCCACCACAATTAATTTAAACCAGAGAAATGTCACTGTTCATTTATATATACAAACACCAAAAGACGAACCGAAACCCAGGCAAATTGAACCACAGTATTATCTTTCTCTTTTCTTCTTATATTGCCATGACAATTAGAAATGCTGGCTCAGAAAGGATGGGAAGACTAAGGCTTTTGCTTTTCAAAAGTAGGGCTAATGTGCATGTGGAATTACAAACCCAAAGCAGGGGGGAAAAGGTATTTTCTTTTCACAGGACTGTGGAGATGCTCTTGAAACTGCTGAATTTATAATAGGCAGAATTTAGTGGTATTCTTACATCCTATAGAAGTGTAGTGTGTTTTGATGCTGTTCCTTGCTTCTGTTAAAATTGTAATGGCACCTCTGCATTATAGAAATTAGTGTTTTAGAGACAGTGCAAATTCCTGGAGAAGTTTTTGGAGTTGTGCTGGTGGTTCAGGAAAAGTTGTGTCCAGATCTGACTGTTGGTTGAAGGCAGATCAGAAAGAATTCATTACAGGCAGAGCTGTATGCCAAATTTTGGGGCTATAGAGGAGGCATCATAAACCATGGTGTAACATCATCCAGGTGATTGAAAAGGACCAAGTCCTTTTTTTTTTTTTTTCTCCTCCTTGATTAAATGGTTATATGTATATACGTATCTGATAGCTGCATCTCATCTGTTTTCCTGGTTTTGCCACAGACCACTGGGGATATAAGCAATAATTTAGGGTGGGATTCATTTCATGTCACTTCTACCATCTGAAAAAGCACTTAGTCTATCTAGCCAAGCTACTTTGCTAATCAATCAGTGGAGAGGAATTTATCACATCTGTCTTGGACACACCTCCCAGGAATATAGCTGTCTTTTCACATATTATAGGTCATAGGCTATTCCCTGAACTAATTCCTAAATCAAATCTAATAAGCATGTTCTACCTTCAGCATATATTTTAAAAAGATATTAAACTCTAATGTTCCTATTTCTGATGCTGTGAGGTCCTTTACAGCTTGTAGTAATCCACAACAGAAGCTAACTTAAATGAAATACTTACTTAAAACTCCACATTTTTAGCCTTAATTTTTTTAGGGTCAGACACTAGATGTTGGATCTTGTACCTGGTTGACTAGAACAAAGAGCCCAATCTGTAGCAATTCTTTCTTATGGAAGTCTTTACAGATTTGTGGTCCATTCAACATACCAGTATTATTTTATTATTTGTTTTAAACACTCAGCATTTCTATAAATCTCTCTGGTTTCCCATGGCTGTTCTGGAATAGTTGGGTCTAGGACTATGCACACAGTGTTCCAACAGTTCCTGCTATAGTGTTGATCTATAGCTTGTGCTCTACTTGGCCTTTACCCATCTGGGAATCTCTTCAGTCCAACACTGCCTTTGCTGAAGAATTTACACCTGGTTTCCCACCATTCATCTGCCAGCGAAATGTCCTAATTGTTATTTGCCTTTCTCCAGTCTCATCCCTTCCAGATTTGATGAAATTGCAATTATATTTTCATCCTATTTTTAGCTGTTGAGATTTTAGAGCCAAGACTTCATTCTTGCAGGACTCGGATAAAACTCTTTAATTAGGATACTTCATTTAAAACTGCATTTTGAGGCATAGCGAATTTTAAATCCATTTTGTGTGTGCCGTGTTGATTGTTCATTACGGTTTCTTAATCAAAATATCATGTGTAAGGAAGTCAGGTGCTTTACTGAGCTCTATTACATAAACATCCTATTACCTTTATCACCCAAACTCATAATCTCATTAAAAAGATCAAGTTTCTGTGATACAATTAGTTTTCCAAAAACCTATTAACTGTATTACGCCTACTTTATTAAATTGTGTCCTGCATTAGCTATCACACTCTGTTGTCCCAGATATAGGTCAGGCTGACAGACGTATTCAACTCTTTCCTTTCACAGTTTTTCATGTTAATATACCAACTTTCTACTCTTTTCTCAACATTCCAGTTCCAGAACTCGTTCAAGTCAACATTGTCCATGTGCAAAGCTTCATGAACAGATCTTTGAAACTACACGTCTTCAAGGTACCTGAAACTACCTTCTGAACAGTTATTTAAGATACTTTCAATTTTTGTTTGTTTCTTAAAATACCTTGTCTATTTACAGTATTACTCCCTCATTTTGTTTTTTTTTTCATAAACAGAAATAGTATTTAGCCCTTTTACCCTACTGCATTATAATGTTTAACTTTAAAAAAGTTACTTAAATTCTACTGTTCCTCTTTTTTTTTCTTGTTTCTCTTATCAATTTTATGTGAATTTTAGGTTTTTAATTTAATTTATATTAATTGCTGTCAACTGCTACTTTATAAATATATATGTATACATATATATATATATATATATGAGAACCTTAATTAAACGGTTTTCTAAATGTATTAAATACTTTTATAAGTCTTTCTAACAGTATTTCACTTGGATAGACTGGGTAATCATTTTGTGTGCAAGTGCTATTCTTTGGATTCCACACCTGATCAAGTGGAATTGCATAATAGAATGAAAAAATAATATAAAAGCAAATAAAAATTCATCAGTGTTCCACTGAACTTTTGCTCAAGTTTAACATAAATCTATTAGATAATGTTTCTTAGGTTCTGTTTGTACAAGGTTGTTGGCTTAATTTCTTCTTTAGAGAATCATACCATTTTCTTCTCCCCAAATGAACTTCGAAGTGGCCCACTTGCTCATACAATGTGTTGTTCAGTTAGCCTCTGTTAATGAAACTATATTAATTCATGACATGACTTATTCTGCAAAATTTATGGAGAAAACACATTCCTCATTTTTATTTTTTGACTTCCACAAAAATATATGTGAAAAATCTTCATGGTTTGTAATTATGAAGTGGATGAAAACACAGAAGCTTTAGAAATCTGTGTGCGCCTCAGGGCGCTGTTCAATCACCAAAGATCCAAGGGATCCTTGACATAGACATTTGTACTATCTTAGATCAGAGTTGTTGCTTGAGATCTAACCAAGTGATTCACTACAAACTCATCAGGGCTATTAAATAAAATGAGGTTGAGAGGCTAAGGCCAAAAGGAAATGGAGAATGGAAAATTTTTAACAGCATAAAGCTCATGTAGAATGACCCATGGAAAAAATGTCGATGGGTGCATACAGAGAAGAGTGACAAAAGATTTGTTGGGAAGATGCAACAATTCTCTATTACTTGGGTTTGCTGGTGTTTCCTGGAGGTGCAGTGGTATCCGGGTATGGTACCCACCCTCCAGTGATGCTGGGAGCTACCCTTGCCCCGCAGGTACTTGCAGGAATTTGTCCTTCTGTGATCAGTCTATTTCTGGGAACAAATATTGTATTGTTTATTAGGAAAGATTAACATCTACTACTGTAAAGTCTCTTTGCCTTACATCTTTTTATTTCATCTAATGAAGGAATCTTCCTATAGCTGCAGTTGAATTTTGCAGGGGACTAATGTTAAGAAAAAGTTTCCATTTCCTTATAAGCCATGCATGGAATGAGAACTTTCTGTGGAGTTTATAGGGGGTGGAAAAAATCATAATAGGAGCATATCTTGCATGAAGTAAGTAAAGGATCTTAATTATTTTCTAGATTTGTGCAGACTCAATTTGTTGGAATTCAGAGCAAGTTGAGGGATATGCTTTTTGGGATAGGTCAAACGTGATTCTTGTGCAGATGAATTTGGATATCATAATTAGCAGGCAAAGAGAAGATTATAAATAGGGAGGGATACAGTGTCTTTAGGACAAGAAGGGAGGACAAGTCATGCATGCTCTGATAAAGAGATCCTGTATGTTAGATCCACCTGAAACTCATTATCCATTTGCCTGCTTCAAGGATTCATAAGCAGTCTGAAGTGTGGGAGTTGCTGCTGTTACTTAGGCAATACCGTGCTCAGCTACTGGTGTCATCACGTGCTGGCAATATGGATGTGGAGTTGATTAGAAGCAGGCTTGAGCTCTTAACCTCTGTTTTTCATGGCTAAAGTATCTATGTCACAAGTGCTATCTTAGCTTATATGCTCTTTGCACTTGCTTGCAAACCTGGTTTCCTCTTCCACTGCAACCTTTGGGAGCCTGCTCCAGAAAATAGTGGATCCGATTTTAATGAGTGGTTTTGTTTCCACTATAGAGCTTTTTAAGAAAGCTAAACCCTCTTGGAAAGAAGGACATGGGACAAGAAGGATATTAAGAATGCAGTGGGTGCTGGTTTGTAGGGTTATGTGCTGTTGTATGTCTAAGCTAGATTTTTTTTTGCCTGATTTTTTTTTTGTTTGGTTGCTTTTGGTTTTCTCTTCACTGTAGAGGGCAGGGAGGTTGCTCTGCTTCTTAGCGCCGGCCACACTTCTGGGTGCTGTGTGATGGCAGAGGTCTAACCTCCTCCTGTCCCAGTGCCCCGTTTCAGGCAGACTTGCCGTTGCTGACGGACCCTTTCTGCCTAAACCATGGGGTAGTAACCTGCAAGGATTCGGTTGTTACACAACCAAAATAATCCAAGACTCCTCTACGACTTCCTCCTCCTGCCCAACTCTAACTCTATGATGTTTTAAATATTAAAACAACATGTAGAGGTAAATCTTCTTAACAACACATGGAGAATTAAACAGCCAACTTCCCCGGGTAATAATGGAAAGTTTTGTTGCTAATTCCCTACACATACTGTGCAGAAAATGAATCCCATAAAATACGAATAACTTCTCCCTCAGTACCTGTAACTTCTTCCTAATATTTAAAATTTATTTACATTTGATTTAAATAAATTTTAAAATTGCAGCACAAGCTCGGGGTGCTTGCGTATATGTACTCTGTGCATGTCTATTATGTACCACTTATGTGGAAGAGGTGGTTGTGTAATAAAATGCAAAACTAGATAATAAGCTTATTTTGTCCTGCAAATCCGGCACCCTCACCTGCAATCAGGTCACTGTTTTGCTCAGGATTGTTATGGAGATTTGAACGGCAGAATGAAAAATAATCCCAAATGGTGCAGGTGGAAGGGAAACAAAACAAAAACCTGCACTACAAACAACAATATTTTTGGTGTAATTTTGAGGAGATGTAAATACAAATTAATGTGTATGTACATTTGGTGTTTTCTTTCCTTTTATATTATGGAGGCTTTGTCTTGCAACGTTATTCCTCATGTTGTATTTTGCCATTATTTTTGGCAAGCTAAGCCTGTATAGATATACTGTGCATTTCCTATGGTTTAATCTTATGCCCAATACTAGCTAAATTTATCTCTTCAGGTTTGAATAATTTGACCATGATGGCATTGTTTTCTAAAAGGAAAATGCAGAAAAATGGCTTTTTCAACCTTTCCAGGACTGGTGCAGGTGATGGAAAGGGATGTACCCCCGAGTGCGTTGTAGTCAGTCAAGCAGTAGTTCCCACAGTTCTAAAAAAATCAGTAGACCAGCACAAGTATCAAAGGCAAACATCTCTTTCCTCTCTTGAGGCTTTTATATAGACACCATAGTTCAGGTATCAGATATAGCCAGTGAATACGCGCCTGATACTGAAATGCAATTCACTCGGGGGCTGTAAGAAACGGCACTATTTTCTGTTAAGAGGGAAAATTTGCACCTGTGGATTCAACAGTCCAGGTTGTGTGTGTCCAACGGATAAACTGGCCTTTGGCTGGAGATGGCGATGAAGCCCATGCAAACCTGCTGCTTTCTCAGCAACCTCATAAACACTTTTGGGCTCCCAAAACACAGCTCTGCACCCGGAAATTTCTGTAATTCAAGGTAAATAGGCAGACTTTTTTTATTTTTAATGTAGACATTAAAAAAATCCAGGTCTGTTGCACATCTAAAGCAGTATTATGCCTTCCCTGCACAAAGAAAACAGACCAGCAGGGCCCTGAGAACCAAGGTTGCTGTATGGTGTGTGACAAAATGACTCGTGGCATTATAGACTAGGTTTTAATCTTGCCCAGGGCAGGTAGGCTTGTACTGTTTTATTTGACCCCACTTTTATGTTGCTTTCAGTGCTCTGGTATAGAACCAGCCCAATATAATTCAATTCCCTACTACTTTACCCTTCAGTTAGAACAAACCTACAGTGAGCACACAAAGGCCACTGTGATGGTATCTTCTTTGATCTTCAGCTTGCTCAATCTACTTCCTACTGTGCTGGCTCACAATTTCATTTTAATAGTTAAGTAGTTTGGACATCATTAAAAGAACTGTGTCTGGAGGCAGTGATATGGCACTGATCAGTTTGTCAAGTAATTCCATTAAAAAAAAAAAAAAGTTCACAGTTCTGTCCTGATACGATGTAGAGAAAATGTCTCATTAAAAACAACTTTTGTAAAATACTTTCACCCGTTTCAACTTAAAAAAAAATGAGAATAATTTCTGGAGACTAGCTCTTTCCAGTCTAATACATCATTTTCTTTTAATCTCTACTAGTTCCTGCCTTTTTCTAGCAATTATTAATTTTGTTGCTGTGCTTAATTTTCATAAGTGGGCTCAAATTTATTTTTGGAAGCTCTACAAGTGAAGGGCCAGGTTATGACTCAGGGTAAATGCCTGTTCCACATGAAAGTAGGGTCGAATGCAATCGTACAAGTCTACCCACCCCGGGTAAGCTTAAAACCTGTTCCCTATGAACTAGCTAGAATGTGATATGTTCTGTAACATCTCACTTGATGACCGCGTCCCCTAACAGAGTATGTAACCATTAAGATAGAGCACCTCTAAATCCCTGCCCATCCTTGTAGGTACCCAAGTTTCTTCCTTTTCTTTTTCCTCAGCAGAATGGCTTAAATACTCATTTCAGACCACTAGATCACAAGTCTAATCAATATTTTCAGTCTAGGAGTTTGCCTTTTTTATTTATTAATGTAATTTGTCTGATTTTCTAGGGAGTCTTCTTGTCTTGACTGTCGTCTAAAAGGCAATCAGGTAGCAATAGGCTACCAGGTTGCTGTTTTCCTCCAAGCCTAGGATTTAGGGAAATCAACTGGGAGGTAGAGGACCTGTTTTCAGATCTCTGTTTAGCAGGATTTGAGGCACTGCGTTGCTCACTAAGGACGAGGAGGAGATGCACTACAACTTGCTGGCTGATGTCCTTGATAAGAGACAGAATCACACTTAGTGAGTCAACTCCATTCTTGTCCTTACTATTTGCTAGTAGGACATATGTTGCCAATGCACTCTGTAGGAAAGCTGAATAAGTAATTTTGACTAATTAGCCATTGAATGTGGGGATAGCTGCAAAATTGGTTCCAAAATTGGCTTTTGAATCTAGATTATTGTCTCCGGGGGACAGTCAGGAGTAGCTGCTAGAGTACAGCAATGGGAATGGATGAAATGCTGGCTGACACGAGGAGGTGTAGTAGGTTTTTGTCTCATAGCAGCAGAAGCAGCAAATTATGTCCTCTGTGGAGTAAGGAGGAAAATGGGGGGGGACACAAGCTAGCCCCAAACCACTTTGCCTTTAGATGTGTCACTCTACTTTAAGTCACTGTGTTTGCAGTGGGACTTTAACTTGTCTTTTACATTAGATGATGGCTGTACAAGCAAATGTGTTTCCCTTTGCTGGTACTGTAGGAGATAATATACATATTTACTTTTCAGGATGGTATTTCTAGCCGTATCTATACAGATAGACTGTCTGCACCTTTGTGCTTAATAGTTTGGGTTTCTCAATTCAGTGTTTCACCTGATCCACACCTATAACCACACAGTGAAAGATATGTACCAAACCTGTATTTCCAAATCATTACAGAGCAAAGGGCTATCAGGGCAACTTTGTCTTGGAAACAACTACGCTATTTTTTCTTTTTTCTCTTTTTTTTTTTTTTTTCTGTGAAAATTGGATTTCAAATCTGCAGATATACTGCTGTTTCTTGAAGGTGATTTGAGATTTCGACTTATTTTACTTATGCTCAGAAATGTTTCTGCATGGAAATCTAGTGGATAGAAGTGCATGAATACTGAGGTTCAATTAAGATGGCATTAAAAACACTGCCAGTTTAATCTCTCTGTCCACATTCTCTGATGTAGCTGTTTTGTTTGTCAGATGGAAAATAATAGATTTGAAAATTTGAGTTTAAACAAAGTAGAAACAATTCATGTCTAGCAAAGACCAAAAGGAAGAGGTAATAGATGTGAAAAGATGAAACAATCCTATCAAAAGTTTTTGTCTGTAGTGTTATTTTTGCCTTTTTTTATGCTTTAAAAATAAACTTCAGGCTCCAGTTGCAGATTCTCTTTATGTAACTTCACAGTTTCTGAGCCATTTGCTTAAGCAGGTATGATTCACCTGTAGGGATCGCATATGAAAAAAATTTCAAAGTATAAATGAATGTAGATCTTCAGTTTCCCATCCTGAGAAAAAAAAATAGCGAGCCTAACCCACAGAGAATACCTCAAACCCTGATATCTCTTAAAATAACAGATGAAAAAAGAAATTTGAAAGCAAAACGAAGAGATAAAGAAGCATCAGCCGCTCAAACCCCCTAGGTATTATACCTTCCAGTGTGCACCATCTGACTGACACACTTCTCCATATGCTGAGGAGGAGAAAGAACTATTCCCAGCTAACCCACAATTATGCCTTCATTATTTCTTTTTAATCTCCTCAGGGTTCCCATAGGGCCTCATATTTGGTTAGATGAATGTCCCTGCAACAGACCAACTTAGAAAGCTCTGCAAGTCTAGAAGAAAACTTTCATGTTATGTTTAGTGCAAATTTTTGTCCTAAGCTATTTTTATCTTCTCCTTACTCTCCTTTTTGTTCAATCATTAAATAAATTATTTTCAGGGCTGCTTTCATTTTCTTTTATGTAGTTGAAAGATTTGCTAGTATGGAATAGGAATAATGGGAATTTTAGTAATGATTTCTTTTCACCATTCTGTTTTGGAGATATTTCTCTGTAGTGGTGTTTCTTTTTTTTTTTTTTTTTTTTGAACAGATGGGGTGATATTTGGATGTAAAGTAGGATTAGGACCACTTACGTAACAAATGCATACAACAAATATCTCTAGATATCACTGTAAGGAACAGTGGGACCTACCAGTGATGTTGAATGCATTTTATACATTTCATACTCTGTCCCATGCAAATCTAACTGAGATAAAACAATATAAACTGAGATAAGTATTTTTGCCTACCTATTCTGTGTGTAAAGTTATTTTGCTTGGGGGCCCAAAGTATGAGCAGTATAGTATTAATATGGTGAAATTGCCACAATTATGTCGTACTCTTTGATGTGATATTTTGCAAATTGTTTTGCATAGAATTATTTTGCTACGGTTACATTGTAAATGTCATTTTGTGACGAGGTACTCTGAAATGTATATAATGACTTATAATAAAGTTTATGGAAGAATTAAAAATAAGAGATTAAGATGTTATATATCGTAATGTTTTTTCCCATCATTTTCTGTACCACCTGTCCTTGCTGCCTGTATTTGACTGTTATTTTTCTTTTCTACTTCAAAGATTGCTAAAAGTTGACGATGGAAAGACAGGACTGTATCTTGTGCCACTGCACAGCCTCTATTACTGCCTCTGCTCTTACAGGTTCATGGTACAGTTTTTGAATACTGGGCTAACTGGTAAAACCCTTGAACCTCCTATTGACTTCACTAAATGTATCTTTTAGTCCATATACACATGAGGTTTTCTTTTTCCTCCATCACCCTCTATATCTATTTGTATCTTGGCTTCTGTCAAGTTTCTAGTCTAGCTGGGATTATGTGTTTTCTACCATGAGTACTAAGAAAGTGGATTAATAACTTGCTTTAAAATAGCAGAATTGAAAATAACACTTCTGTCTGTACAGGCCCAGGGTAAATTTGAATGAACTGATTGCCTAAATTTTAAATCTCTGCAGGTTCTTGTCAAGCCCAAGAAAGATATCTTCTTAATTCCCCTCTCTTTTTTTCTTTTTTTTTTATTTTTTGTTTTTAAACAAAATAAAAATGTGGTAATTTGATTCCCAAGGGACAATTTACATGAACAAATACAAAAGCTAAAATACACCAAACTACCTGCAGTATTAACTAGAATAAATGTGAGAGACCAAGAAAAGAAGAGCAGCAGCTATAGACCACTGAGAAGACCACATTTTTGTGTTTCCAGAAATATAAAGAAAGAAGAAATAAAAACCAAGTTTGTGGTTATACTGCTAACTGGAAGCAGGCAAGTACTGCTGCTCTGCAGCAGGGTCGGACATAAGCTTTTACTGTGGCTTGTGGATGAAGGCTGCAGAAATGCACTTAATGGACTGAGAAAGAGGGTGTTGAAAATAGATCCATGAATGATAATTTGAAAAATAAGTTGCCAGTCCCAATAACATTCTTAAACCCACATCTTAGAAAGCATTTATGCTATTTTTGGAACATAATGAAGTCCACCAAAAAGTGCAATCAGCTTTGATGGCAATAAAATAAAAATCAGGTTTGCAATTATGGTTTGCTTAAAATTTTAAAAGGCGGGAGAACTCTCTGTGAAACGAAGTTTGTAATGGCTTTTGTAATGGAAGGAGTCAGTAGCTATTGGTAATCTTTGTATTTCATTAAGAATAATTGTCTTGGAGAAGGTGTTTCACTGGATCATCCCTTAGTAAAATTTTCATTTTAATCTTTTCTTAAACTGAGTTAAAGCTGTAATTTTAAATGTTCAACAGACATTTTGTTCCATTAGAAACATACTGAAAGAATTAAATACAAGTCAATAAAATCAGGATGTGTTTATTAGGCCATAAAACTATTTCAGGCTCTTGCTGACATGGTATGCTGCTAATGAAGAGGGAATCGGCCTTGCTGGGTTACAAAACCCACCCTTCCCTATTGCCCCACCCCAGGACCTTCAGTTTTTAAGTAATATCATGAAGCAGGTCTTGGCTTTATAAATATATTTTTTTCCGGCTGGTTTGAGGTCCCATAGGCCTATTTTCAGGCTTTTAAAAAAATATATTATTATTATTTATTTTCCATTCATGATGCATACAGCCAGGCGGGTACTGCTATAGAGCGAGAGGACAGTGCAGCCTTCCATCCCTGTCTGTGCGGATGCTGTACCGGTGTTGCTGGTCTGGCACAGCCACAAGAAGAGTTTGTTTTGAATGAGCATGAAAAGAGCATGGAATTAGTCAGTTTAAAGATTTACTAGGCATGGCTGGGCTGGAAGTAAGGCAGACTGTTGTGTTATGCTTGTAAACTCTTATTAGAATGCCATTTAAAATGTGTGTCAAGGATACTCAAGGGACTCGACTTGCTGCTCTCTCCAGTTGCCTTTTGAAGATGGCAGTCTGAATGCTAATTTCGTCATAGTTCTGGTGATGATCTTGGACATGACCAGCACCAGCGGATTCTGGAGCAACACTAGTCTTTTGCAAACAAAACATGGATATACAATATGCCCTGTGTTTTTAGCATCTACGTATCTTCTGCAGCCTCCCTGACCCCTCCTTTCTGCAGTTCTTAATCCAGTGACAACTTCTCTTGGAAGTTCATTCCTACCCCTAGGCTCAGGCTCTTAAGAACATACTGGGAACTGATGCTTAATTAACCACCTGCCTCCCCTATAAAAGCCTACTCCAATACGATCCTGAAGGCTCTTGATGTAAGAAAACCCAGTTTTCTTATTAGAGTTGCTCAGTTCCTATTGCTTCAGCACATCTTGCGTCATAGTGGTCAGGGTGGATGGGACACCATCTCGGTGACCTTTTTAGGGGGCCCTTTTTCTTAAGATATATGTATTGGAGATGAAGGTTAAGGACTTTGAAGGAATTAACTAAGACATGCTATGTCAGTAAAATCAAATCACCTAATTTTCTAAGTCTTTTTCTTTCTCTTTTATTTTTTTTTCATTGTGAAGAAGCAAAATTAGTTTAAGATTTAAAAGTCAAAGGATCAACCAGCAAGTCATGATCTGTAGACTTTAAACCCAGACTCTTAGCCACTGCTATAGCTTAAGCAATCTTCAGTTTGTTTAAAGCTGACGTGCTTCAAATTAAACATCCACAGCAAAATTAAGTTTTCAGACCTGGCAATGGAACTGATTTAATGAAAATTCTATTTAAAGTTGTGCTGTGATGGCGATATTATGTACTTGTCCTGAGTGTCACGTTATGTGCCTGTGTATTAGGTGGAATATATAATCGTACGTGGTTGAATTTTCGGGCAGGGATATCCTTCAACAGAACGAAATGAACATATAGGAATAATGTTCCAAGATAATTATGCTAGTTTTTCAGCCTAAATACCTTGGAATCTACAAAGACAGTTCATAGACAAAGGGGACACTAGTAAAATTCACTGCAATAGATTTCTCCATTCATAATGACAGGAACATCTCTCTCAATATTACTTAGCTAATGAAGGAATAGATCTGCTGTGAAGTTCCTAGGAGGCTCATTTTCTTGAGTACAGTAGTAAAAGTTAGCTGATGAATGACCTAAACTGCTTAATGTTTCTCCTTATAACTTCTGAGCAGCAAGGCGTATCTAGGAGAGTACTGAAGGAGTTATCCTCAGGAGGCCCCAGTGTCCTTGTAGGTTGTCAGAGTCAATGAGCCAGGTTTATTTCAAATGGCTCCTTAAATGAACATTTATTTTGTGCCAGTAACACGTTTTTGATTAACAGCTCCTTTTGACTAATTTGCTTCCCAAAACAGCCCAATAAAGGACTCGTTTAAAACATAATTAAAAGCATGTTATTGCTAGTAGTTAATACTGATTAAAACAGGCATTAAGACAATTATCGTTGAAGGAAAGTAAGCACCCCGTAGTTAGTATAGAATCCTTTCTTACAGTTTTTATGCATTGCATACAAAAATGGGCTGGCTGCCAGAATTGCACAAGTTCTAATTCTGCACAAAATTGTATAAAAATTTGTTTCCAATTAATTTTCTAATGGACAAACAAGCTACAAATATTTATTGTTAATATCTGGGTTTTTGCTTTCTGGTTTGCGCACACGTTTTCTACAAGTTAAAAGTTAACGCTGGCAGCTGGTTGCTTACCAAGTTAATAAGAAAGGGGAAGTATCCCTGTTATTGTTTATGGTATTCATATTTGGAAGAATGTGATTTCTGAACTGTCTGCGGGTTTGAAAATAGAGTTTTGCATCTCTGCTTGCAGAGGCTCTGTTTTTGAGCCTCTGCAGCTTTACAGCACAAAGGAATTACTGATTAAAAAACTGGGAACAAAATACTGACAGACATGCGCAAATGGAAGCCAATTTGAAAATTTTAAGATCTTAATATTGTATCTGTAGTAGTCTACACTTTTGTTTTGCCTAAAATATAGCTTGAATTCATCAGAAATGTGTAGAAGCAATGTGAAAAAGTAAAAGGAATGAAATATTTTTCCTAACTGAAGTCTTGAAGAGATTTATTTATTTATTTTTAAGATTAGGACCCTAATCATGATGCCATAGCTTCTCTGCAGTTACTGGGGGAAAGCAAACACAAGTATGTGCAGGTCGCTGCTTTTAGTCTTTACGTGGAAATTTAGCTTGTCCTTAACACGTGCGTTTCTAAGCCAAACATCTCGATTCCTTAACCTCTCAGCTGTGTGCTACATGATACCAACTTAAGGCAAGGGAAGTGTGGCCTTTCTAATCCATCTTATTTCAACAAATTCTTACGAAAAGAATTTTAACTATGAACCTGCTCACGACAATCACCTCAGCTTTTTGTTCCTCACTCTGATATACCATGTTAGCCCAGGAGTTCCTCCAGAGGAACTTGCTTTGCACTAAAAATATATATATATATATTTATATATATAAAATTAATTCCTAAATTATTTCCGCTAGAAGAATGGATAAACGTTTTCCCTTCCCTTATAACCCTCAAATCCCAGCTGGAGAGACTGGTGCGAGCTGGTCGGAACCGGATTGGGCAATGGCCACACAGGGATGAGGGAGCCCCTGAGCTACCCCGCCGGGACAGCAGCTACCTGAGATTAGAGATGTTGCCTCCAGCCCTCCTTCCACAACCAAACCTCGGACTGCGGCTGGGAATCAACTCAGTGAGCCGGGTGGAAAAGTGGAACTTCACCGGTTGAAAAGGGAAAATGAGAACTCCATTGCATGGAGTTAAATTTGCTTTCCTCCGGCTCCCTCCCCGTTGTTCTTTTGAAAATATCAGATGTGTCTCTAATCCTCTCTGGGAACTTGCATCTTTCTCATTTTATCTGTTTTAATTAAATTGTTAGTTGATTTTTTTTTTTTTTATAGTTGGGTGGGGGGGCAGCAGGGAAAGAAATCATCTAAAATTATACAATTGCTGTTTTAATGGGTTTTTAACAATTACCGAGTGAAAAGCAACAAAAATAAATAATGCAGTTTTTAAAACTAATAATGTAACAGAAGTAAAGACATCCCTGCAGCCTAAAAAAAAATATATAGTGAGTGTATATTTGTATGTATATATCTGTATATAAAATACCACCAACTATCAAAGACATCAAACAAGTTTTTTGTTTTCCCTCTTCTTTTTCAGAATATTAAGATGTTTGCAAGAAAATCTGAGGATTGTGGGGCCAAAAAGGTAGAAAATAAACAAGATAAGACTTTGAAACTATAGAGAATGTAAAAAAAAAGTTTGACTGGTTTCTGCTTTAACTTTCTGCATCCGCAGAAGCAGAGCAAAGCAGCAAGCGTGTTTTAGATAGCAAATTGGAAATGATGGGTTGTTAAATCCTCGCGAATCCTCATGTAACAGGAAAAGGAGAGGTGACGAAAGGGAGAGGGGCTGGAGCAGTCAAAGCAATCCCTGCTGATGGATCTGTGCAATAGCATGATGGATCTGCGCGGTGGGGAATGTAACGTTTCCCAAATGCGGAGAATAACATTCTTGGCAGCGTTGTGGAATGGTGACAGCCTGGGAAGTTTTAACTGCTTAAGCAAAGCCTATTTGAGATATAGGAAGAATGTGCAAATTTTAGGCGTGGCCTTGTTAAAGCATCATTTGAGCATCTTCTGGTTACTTTTTTGGTATGTTCATGTTGTTCACACTAAGTGGGAAAGGCATGGAAAGGCAGAGCTGCCTTCCTGTCGAGAAGTGATTTCTATGGATTTGAGAGACAAATGCCTCTGAAATTGCAATAGGAGGAGGAGAGCAATCTGGGGAGGAAAAGAAACTGAGAAATAACTGGGCAAAATTTGCTGCAATTGAGAAAGTGAGTGACTTGGAGAAAATAAAGCCTGCAAGCAAGGATCCACGTGTAAAGGCATAGACAGAAAGAAACATATAACCTTTTTTACTGCTTTCCATATTCACTGTGAGCTTTCTCTATTTAAAAGTTAAATTTCTGATTTTATTCATATAAAGCTTGGCTTTTTTTTTGCGTTTAAAAGCCTTTTGGTCTTTAGGGATTTCACCGTAGGTGATGGTTTCAGCAGATCCACTTCAAAGCTTTGTCGGATTCAGTGTCCTATCATAGCATATACTAATTAGTGAAACTGTGGGCCAAATTCCTGTGGGATATAGTCCATCAGATACAATAGTATTATGCTGGAATTAGTCCATTAAACCAAAACTGTAAATCTGCACAAATTGAAGTCCATGGCATATTTCCATCAATTCCAGTAAATACAGAATTGGGACTTAATGAAGTGATGGAAAATCTTGTGGATGTTCTAGGATTGCAAGTGAAAATATCTAGATCTGTTTTACGTCTGAATTAAAAAAAAAAAAAGTTTCCTTAAGCAACCCATAGTATATTAGAATGACAATGGGAAACTGCTCTATTGATGATAAGCCATGTCATATTTCCTCAACATAAGAGGAAAGAGAAGTATCGAAAAGAAGGGATTTTTCCTTCATATCTAGAAGGAAGATTAGAGCAATAGATAAGAGGAAAAAATAGACCCAAGGTGGAAAAATGGTGGAATAAACTCATCCTTCACAGTTTTATTGATGTCCGAAATCATTGCTGATATGAAATATATTTAGCATTTGCCAGTCAAGCATAGTTTTCCTATCTATCTTCAGGTTTCAGTTGGAAATGATTGCTATCAAAGTGTGTATCTTCCTACTTTGCTTCCAAGCCCACTCGGAAATCCATTGCATATCAAAACATTTGAGATGTCTTTACTGTGGCGAGTTGTCTTCTCCATTTTGTGAAGGCTGCTGAGGCTATGGCTTTGCTGATGTGTTTTAGGAAGAGAGTGTATTTGGAAGGAAAATTGGATGCTGAGCTTTTGTTGTGATAGCTCTAATACTCTCTACTTTGGCTTAGACTTCTAAGACTCCATTTGAAGAAGGCAAAGAGGAGAGAAACCAGCAGAAAAGATTCAGGTGTCAAACAAAAATCGCTTCCAAGAATAAGATTTATTTCACTCTGTAACCCCTTGCCAGAAGTTTGTGTTTTGGGGAAATGAAAATTTCTTTCTTGGTGGTATTAGTTAAGGAAAACCAGCTGAACACATTCAAACAATGGACAGAGTATGTTGCTGCTAATTTTGAATTTTCTGGCTTTTGTCACTGTATGTCACAGTCATAATTATTATTTAAACACAGAGGTAAACTGCAATGCAGAAATGAAACTTTAGCTGAGAAATACTGTATAAAGCCAAAAGTTCTTGCACAAGTAACTTGTGCAAACCTTCAGCATGACCCGTGTGTTTTAATTTATCCTTCTTAAAATTTTGTATTTGTCTTGTAAATTACCCCAGTGTTATGAATAGATCCCAGACAGATATTTATGTATCACAGACAAAAAAATAGCTTGTATACATGGAAACCCGAAACTGCCATAATTTTCTGATGATCTTTTAGGATTTGCGATGCATCCAAGGTGTGAAGAGATTTGCTGTCTCTAGAGGAACTCTGTTATTGTGGCCTTAACCTAAGAGTGTGTTGGATATACCAGACTTCCCTGCCTGTCTCACTCTGTGTGACAGGTCCGTCCTTCCAGTTAGCCTGTAACCTGACGTCTGCTTTTCTTGCGCTTGTCTAACCTGCACCACTTCCACATTTCCACAACATTGCAGTTGCAATAGTTGGAAAAGCTGGAGCTCTGTGGGAACTGAAAAGCTACCTAGACATTAGAACCAAAAAAAAATAAAAAAGGAATAAAAAGACTTGGATTTCTTTTCTTTTTTTCTTTTTTTCTTTCTTTTTTTATTTTGATGTACAAATATATTTTCTGAATATCATTTTTAATGAGAATTAGTAAGGGAAGACCAGTGGAGAGCTTGAAGTAGGGAATCAGGTTTCCTCTCAAGCAATCTCTCATGTCTACACTGTTAATCTAAAAAGATGAAGAGCCTTTTAAAACTCGACTTACTCAACTTTGGTTTCTTGTTATATTGTGACAAGAGCCTTCTCCTGCAGCAGCTTCTGTGCCATGACTAAACGGGATCAGAAGCGAAAGCAAAACCTTTTCTAAATATATCAAAGTGCCTGGCTTGAGTTTGATTCTCCACTTGGAAAGAGCAGGGTTAGTTTTGCTTGCAAACAGGGGGGAGAAATGGATTTCAGTGAGGATTAGACATAGGCCTTCTTCAGCACTTGTCAGAAAAAATACAGGGAGTGTCTTTCTTAACTGGAGGAAGAGCCCTTTGTGCAATTTTTATAAAAGTTCTTTTTTAAAAAATAAAAGACAATCCTGAATAATGAAAAATGATATTGATAAGCAATATGATATTAAGTTGCTGCTGTTCATGCATTCTGTGTCTCTGTTGGTTTTGGGTTTTTTTTTCTCTCCTTTTTTGTTTTTTTCTTCTTTTCTCCTCTGGAACAAACGAAACGGGCTTTGGCAACACAGGATTTTATAACATAAAACTATACTAAAGGCAGATTTCTACAAAGTGCTTGCACAGCACAGAAAGTTTAAGTTTTGGCACTGAGACAGGTTTGTGTGGTACAGAGGAATTCTTATATTTGAATGTTTCTATCTAACAAGCCTTTACATGTCAAACTTTAAGTGGAATTGACTGTTTATCCCAGTTGATTTTGACTAGTGACGCCTTGCAGGTTGGAGGGCGCTCACTTCACTCTGTTTCCCATCAGCACTCCTTGACTACCGGCATGTGGTGCCAATTTGTTCCTTCTGTACAGAGAAGAAAAGAAGTTTGGATTTAATTTTAAGCCTTGACACAAGGTTAAATTTGCTAAAAAGGGGAGCTGTGCCATTGTAAATCTTAGAGGAGACACCAAGGTTGCAAAAATTGTCAGCCCAATCTGTTTTAAGCACCATTTCGGTTGTACTATTAAAAGAACAATATTCCTTTTTACAGCTTTTTCAGCTGTGTCAAAGAACACCAGTTAGCATGTCGGCTAGTTATTATACCTTTTCCCACTTTCTAATCAAGTTTTTATTATAAAATTAAGCTTCTATGCTGAAAATGATTTATAAATACATTAAATAGGAAAAACAGTGATTCAATTACAGGTGGTTACACTTCAAAGCACAGTAGTTTCTAGTTTTACCAAACTAGTGGTCTAGTTTTACCAAAGATATCGCAAAGAGGATAAAAAGTTGTTCTCCTTAAAATCTTCCCAGACTTAAAGAAGGGAATGCATAATAGTTCTGTGTTCTATATCTGTAGTTTTACCTTGTCTTGATGGCACTTGGTAAAGGCAAAAGAAGAAAAACTGTTGTAAGATATGTAAGATATTTGCTTATTCATGTCTAGTCAGTCCATGGACACATTCTGATCTATATGGATGTAACCAAGAGGAGATTGAGTCCTTAGTCCTCCACCCCATTGCAGCATATTTATTTATTAGCTATTTATTTAAACGTATATATATATATCTATATGCAATTTTTGTATTTAGTCAAATTTAAATCTATACATTTTTTGTCCTATTATTTATTTATTTATTTTTAAGAAATGAATGGTTGACCCAGTAGTTTATTTACGGTCATTTACCATGATAGAGGGATAGGCCTACTTGGATTTAGTGCCACAGACCTAATAAACTTCACAACTTCTCCTTTTGAGTTGTTTTGACTCCTGTTCTCGGCAGTGTGAATGTGTTCTATTTTAAATGCTGCAAAATAGCTACTTTGTGTTAACTTCTGGCCATGACTGAGTTAATTTCTATTTTTCCACATACTATTTTCCCTCCTTTTTTATATCCTAAGGAGTTGTTTTAAAAATAATGTAAAATAGTTGTTTGATTCTCAAATACAACATTATGTTATCTTGCTTCTACCACTTATTCTGGTTTTGAAAAGCCTTCACCCCTTGAGAAGGGTGCGGAGAGCCAAGCTTCAACCCAAAGCGCTTTTTGGTGTCTTACACGTTACTGCCATTTACAAACGACATATTTTCTTATGTTACTAACACGCTGAGTGTTGTTGTTTTATTCTTTAACTACCGCAGATACGGTTGACTGGGTGGGTAAATGAATACACCCTAGACTCTTTTTCAGTATTAATCAAGTTGAACTTGAACTGTACTGTAGTAGTCAGGAGGAAAGCAAAGAGGAAAAACTTGAAATGTGCCATAAACTGACCCATTTATCAAAAAGCTTTGCTTTTCTTTGGGCTTGTAGACCTGGAAAGAAATGGAATCTGCTTCTAAATTTCCAATGACTTTACTAAACAAAACAATAACTGCAACAGCTTTGCCAAAGCAGAAGAAAATGTGTATCCAGTTTCTTTGTCTAAGAACCAGGATCAAATTGCCAAAAGAGAAAGAATGTGGATCCAATTTCTTCTTTGTCTATGAAATAGGGTGAAATCAGGGGAGTGGGCAAAGTGTCCCATTCTGCACTCCAGAGCACCTGGGATGGCACCAAATATCAAGTATTTTGATTCCTCCGAGAGACTTAAATTCATGCTCCATGTTCTCCATGATGTGTCTATTCAGGACTGTAGGATTTGTGGACAGACCTTCACTGTTTTGCAGGAAGTCATTTAGCCAGATTATCTGTATGCAGCTTGTTACTTATTAGGTGTCTTTGTGAGATCTTTTTCTCTTGGTATTTATAAAAGAATAACTGCTCTTTCTGAAGGTGAGGAAGGAGTTCAGTTACATGGGCTTCTATAACTTAATTATTTGTACCTCCCTGTAGTTTTTGAGTGGAAACATCCTTTTAACCCTTTTGCTACCCTTAATCAGAAATCCAGATATTTGTGTCCGCAGGAAGATATCAGTTCTTTGGCAGATGAATGGGCATTGTTTTAATCACACATTAAAAATGACAAAAAAAAAAAGCCACTTGAATTTAATCTGAGTTTATTAAATTGTGCTATATTGTTAGTGGTGGATACAGTATAAAGGATGATTAGCCTGTAATTCATGGTCCCCTTTAACTTGCTTACTATGTGTATCATGCTTTTATTACAACTATTTTGTGTGTAACGATGAGAATACACTTTAAAATGTGAAGTTTGTTAGCAATTGCCTGCTCAGGATGCTGTTTGACCAAAAAACCAGTGCCTTGTTCAGGTGAACTGCATGCTGGTTCCTGTGCTTCATGCTCCTGAAAAACTCAGTACTGGTTATTGCTAAGTGCCAGGCACGGGGATTTATGCAGCTGCCTAAATGTGGGCCACGTTACTGGAAGTGGCAACCTCCCACAGTCCTCACTCGCAGCCGGAGACGGCATCGGAGACGCCAAGCTCCTGGAATGAGAGCTCTCCAAGCTCCGTTCTTCCCATCCTGATTTCCATTTAGGGCAAGGCTACAGCTCTGTTTAGGACTGCAAGGTCTTGTGATCGACCACAAAATTGTTTACCTGCAATAAACACAAATAGATAGTGAAATCTTCTCTCATGTGACTATTGGGAATGTTTTAGACGTTCTCTGCTGGTCTCCCCAGACAAATTGCGTTTGTAAGCACACAGTGTTTGTGCAATTAATCAAGCACATTCTAAAGTCAGAGTAATTTGGAAAGATGACCATTTATAGAAGATTTGTTGTTCTCTGACCGCAGTTACAATTATCTGGGAAGAACAGATAGGTCAGATTTATTTAATTTGCTTTTTTTGGTAAAAGCAGTATATTTTGTTAAAATTGGCTAGCAAAAAGATTTGTTTCCACGTGGGTGTGTATTTCAACACTGCAGAAAAATGGTTATTTCATAAGCTTGAACATCAATCTTTGGATTTACACAAATTTTAAGTTATATTCCTAAGAGTTTATAACGGGAGCCAAGAGTTATTTTCTGGTTATTAATCTTTCTCCCCTATCCAAAAACATCCCCAAACTTTGTTTAGTTGTACAGTCTCTTCAGACTGTTGATTGTACTGTACTGGGGCTTAGAATGTTTCAGTTTATGTAACCAGTCTCTCTGTTTAAATTTCAATGACAGATCTTTTCATTTTGTTTACAGCCAAATAACAATGCAAACATGTCATGATACAGCCGTAGACATGGTGTGCGGTCATTGAAAAGGGCATTCACCAAATTGATTTCTTGGTCTTATCCTCTTAAAACTTATTAAAAGCATTTCATTGTTATGTGCAGCTATTAGTGAGCAAAAATAAGCTTTCCTTATTTACATAAGGATGATAGCTAGTCACTATGTCTTCTCAGTTATTAGTTGTTTGGTTAATCAGAAAGCTGTGTTATTACAGCATTTTTGCAGATTGCAGTTAAGCAGAAAAACCACACATGGCATAATGGTGAAATATTTTACTGCAAACCCAAATACTTAACTAAAATCATATCTCTAATGTGTTTACAGCATTGCAGTATTTAAATTGTTTGCATGGATTTGATTATAAACTTTTACGTAGATATATTCATGTTGTAGTATTTTGTAATACAAACGTCAATGTGAGGCAGCTTTCCGGGCGTAATTAATGTTAAATGACAATTTGCAAGTGAATTCATCTACACTCTTCTGAATTTTCCATCTGGTCCTTATCATGCAAAGATGTCCAGTCAGCAGTGTTTGAGTGGCTTTCAAAACTCATCTCCAGCCTCTTTAAGCACAGAAGACTCTTGCAATTTCTCCTTGATGCGTGTTCTGAACTTCCTAGCAAGGTCTTTCTGCTCGTCTAGGAAAGTATAAGAGGATTTTTAGTCCTTCTGCTGCTACTCTAAAGAAAGGTTTCTGAGATGGGTTGTTTTTGCAGACTGCTTTAGGGTCTGTCCTTGGCCATTCAAACCACCACGTGCTATAATGCAGTTCATAAATTTATTCAGCCTTCCTCTTAATAGTTGAGTGGTTTCTTTCCACTGCTTTATCTGGACTCTGGAGCCTGAGTAGGAAGAATATTCCTGCCATACCCAAAAGCTGTTTTCACGTTTCCAGCCTTAACCCATTTTTACCTGTGTCACCATCATCTTCCTCTTAAAAAAGCTCTTTTTTAAGCTTACCCTTCTGAGCATCCTGAGGAGCAGTCGTGTTCCTCCTCCACCACTGTTTTACATGTAATGTCACCCGTGTGTTAACCTGCACTTTGCAAAATATTTAATGGTAGTAGTCCAGTCCCCGAAGAGATACTACTTTTTTGGTGTGTAATAGTGTTGTTCTCCTCTGTATGGATGATACCTGCTAATTTTGGCGTTGTCATCAGATTTCATCAGCATGCTCCTAATCTTTATGGCAAAGTCGTAAATATAATGGAATAACTTCTTCTAAAGATGTATTTAAGGAGCTTTCCTCATACCTTTCCTCCAGCTCAAGAGTACAGCATATTAGTAAAGTTGTTACTCCATGGCCGTTTTTTTTAATGGTTCCCATTGTTTTACCAGGGATGGCAATCACTATGTCTTACAAAAGCATTTATCCGTTAGTATCCTTTTTGTTCTCAAGATTGTAGTGAGTGTAAGGTTAGTGCTTAAGACTTCTTATATTTTTTTATATATATATAATATATGTATTTTTCCAGTTAGAAATTTTGTCTGTCTGAAATTCAGTAACTTAAATTTATTCAGGACTTCTAGACATGTGACAGCCTGGGAAAAGCAGTAGGAAGGAGTGGTCTGCTGGACATCTGGGCGTGCTGGAAATGTGCATGGAAATGTTCCCTGTGCATGGAACAAGTGTCGTGGGTCTCGTGTTTCCAGGAAGTGTGAAACATGGTAGTTGAGAGGTGGCTGCCTGGTGGGGGCACGCGTGGTAAATCGGACGCTTCCTGGAAGCATTAAATTCACAACGTATATACGACATAATGCACGCACACGTAGTCCTGCTTGCAAAACACAGGTCAAAGTTGTGGCAGCTATTGCTTGCTCCTCTCTACTATTCCTACTCTGGGGAGAAAAAAGTCCATTTTTTGCAATGCATTCCCGCTTGTGGCGTTCAGATATTGACAGGGTAACATGAGTAACTGAAGAAAAGGAGAGTGTTCTAACTGCATCTGATTGAGTCACCTGTATGCATACGTAATTTGTTTTCTTCCTGTAAAACAGGAAAGTTTTACCTGTTTTTCCTTGGATTTTAATCTAGTCACTACCTAGTCCAAATTAGCACTTTAAAACTATATTTATAGCCTAAAGTGTTAGCCACTCTATGCATGGGTGTGGACAGTATAGAACATTGAAAGGATTCAGAAATGGTGCTTTAACTTCTCCAAGTACAGTTTATGTTTCAGTACCAGTCTCCACCAAGGTGGAGACTAATAACTAATATAACACAATAAGAGCCACACAATAGTTCTGTAGAGACATCATAAAGCACAAAGATTCAATGAAGTAATTATGTTTAAAGCAAATATCATCAAATACTTTCAACTACTGGACATTAGATTATTTTTACTGGACATCTACATTACATAGAAGCTATATAAAGCTAAAATATGTCAAGAAGCATTTTAGGAGAAGTGGAAGTGTATGACAAAGATTATGAATAAACCAGCCAGGAAATAAACCTCTCACATCCAGAAATACAATTATTATTTGGAAAGAAAACATAAATGCACTCCACGTACCTGAACACAAATGTGTGAGGTGTTAATGACTAAGGGATTCATTCTCCTCACGTATCAAAAGCAGGATCAAATACTGAGGATCTCGGATATATTAACCAGTCAACCCTGTACCCCTCAGATGCTGTATGGGGTTATTGCTGAAAAGAAAGTGTCACAGAGCTATCAAGCAAGAAGAAATCCCATTCACATGTCTGAGAAAGGAAAGTTTTGAAAGGAAACTTCCTACAGCCTTGGTAAGAAAATAGAAACTGAATCATGCCATGTGGTAAAACGATTTTAGAAAGCACACTAAGAAGTTCCGTATCAATGCTTTTAAAACACATATTTTAAAGGGACTATTTCCCTTCAATATTTTTAAATTTCAGCTTTCTCTTCCCTCTACTTTTTAGTGGTAGAACCGCTCAAAAACTTGTAGAGTTAAAGCTTTTAGCATAAGAACCCTGGATTTCTTGCATTTTATTTTCCTGCTTCTCAGGATGTTTAGAAAAAATTTTAAAGTTATAGCGTAAAAAGTGAATATTAAAAGCCAGATAATAAAAGCAATTGCAGGAAAGTTCAGGAACTCATAGCATGTAACTCTTGTTACAGCTACAGCAAAATTTTGTGTGTGTCTATGTTCACATATTTTGTTCTACCGCAAAGTGATAAACTAGCCAAATCTTCGATTTCTTATCTGTACTTTGCAGACTCATCAGTCTAAGATGCATTGCAGCAGGAGAAACAGAATTCAGACTTCCAAGCTCCTACATATTTGCTTATTGAACAAAGTGTTTGAGAAACTCCTTCTCTGTTTAATATTTCTTAAATTCTAATTAATATTTGTTGAATTTCAGATCTCTGGAAGTGTAAATCAGTTAAACAAGGGAGGTGCCTTGGGAGCCAGTTTCATCTGATTCCTTAGGAAGACCTTAAAAATTGACCACTGGGATTCAGTTGCCTGGGGCAGGCTGATGATGGGAATTCTGCAATTCAAGTTTGGGATTTTTCTTGCTCCTAATCAATGCTCGGTGCTGTAACGTACATTTAAAAGTTTATTATATTAGAGGTTTCTATTTGCCTACCTTATATAGAGGTCAAAATAGATCATTGTGGGATTATTCTTACCTTGAAATAATGCAATTTTGTAATGTGTTCCCCAAGTACAGTCTTCGTGTCCAGACTCATAATATATGTGTATGTGCACACATACACACACTCATATATATATATATATATACACATACACACACCTGTCTAACTATATAAAGCTTTTACTTGGGTCTTTTTTGTTGTTTTATTTTAATTTATTTTCATAATTTATTTTGTCTGGCAAAATTTTTCCTTGTGGGGAGGAAGGAGGAGATACGCTGAGATCTTTGAAGCCATTTGAGTTACTGAAAAATTATTAAAGGATGTATTAAAGCAAGTGAAATTTCTGGTAAAAATATGTGTTTGTATTTTGTTAGAAGCAAAAAACACAGGCAAAAGCAGATTTTTTTGAAACAGTCATGAAAAATTGCTTTCTAGTTTCTATCTAGTATATATTCTGTGCTCTATGATTTTAATAAAGTAATTAATGAAATGGAATCAACCAAAAAATATCTAAAAAGGAGACTGCATTCTAACCTTAGCGACCTTTCATCTGCTGTAATAAATGGGAATTTTCAGTTCTACTCCAATATCCTCTCAATTGTATGCTGCAAACCCTGTTAGTGTCACTGAAGATTATACGGGTGTTTCTGAGGAGAAATTTGGCCTATATTTTACATATATGAAATTGTTACAAATTGTACTGCATGCCTAAAACGATTGCTGCAGAACAGATAATATCCAACCAGCTAATGCAAAGCTGCTATTAGGCATTTACTTAAGGTATAAGTAAATGGAGACTGAAAGTGAGAATGGAAAAGTAGGACTAGTTTTGCCAGATGAAAAACTTGGGCTTTACAGTGTGTGTGTGGGGAAAAATAAATTAACAGTATGTGCTCTCTTGCAAGTATCCATCTTCTGGGTAAAATTCCCAGGCTTTGGAAGTCGTTTCTGGCTGTTTTCTGGTATGAGGAAAGATAATGGTAGAGAGAATTGGTGTCTAGAGAAGGAAAATATTTACATTTTACATATGGAGTTTCCATTAAAGGTGATGCTTAGCAGTCTCTGTCTCAACAGGCTCAGAAAGGATAATGTTAAGGTAACTCATATCCTTGATCCTCACCTGCTGTAATAATGTGGTCATGCTATGTATTGATTAGTCATCAGTATGAATTCATATTACAGATGTAATAACTTAGAGGGAAGGAGAAGAAATGAGAGTCCTTGATACACACTTAGAAAGTACATTACTTTTAATGTGAGAAGGGTTTTTGCTTTCCTTGCTCTCCTTCATCCTTCCCTTCGCACAAACGCACAAAATTAAAGCCTTTTTTTTTTTTTATACTATTGACATTTCAATACAAATACAGAGACGTAAGCCACCAGTAAAACAGAAGGTGTGGGTACCGTACTATGATCTTTACAAAAACACAGAGCACGAGTGCAAAAAGACTTGCCTGGTGCGTATTCCTGCACTATGAGCCCTTGGGCAGGCGCTCTCCCCGTAGCGAGGGCTGGAGCTGGAGCACGGAGTACGGAGCACGGAGCGCGCTGCAGCTGCCGCGCTCTGGAGAGTCAACACATCTGCTGCCCCGTGTTTCCCGTCCCCTCTGACCTGGGGCATGGGAACCTCAGTGCGTTTCTGAACCCAGGTCTCATTAGCGGGATGCAATTAGATTATTGAAGAATGCAGTTGACAAAAGGCGCGTATTATTTATAATTTGTGTTAGCAGTAAAAATTGCTTTAGACTGGGACTGCATGAGCTAATCCTCATGTCATTTGTTGTTCAGTAGATTCGATGAGGAAGAGCAAATATAAGGAAATAGAAATA
Organism: Crypturellus undulatus; assembly: GCA_013389825.1. NCBI lineage: Eukaryota > Metazoa > Chordata > Aves > Tinamiformes > Tinamidae > Crypturellus > Crypturellus undulatus. The sequence goes on along the minus strand of VWPW01008057.1, from coordinate 1,454,024 downwards.
ATTGCAAATGCAACAATATTTTTTCTTTATTGTTTCAAGACAGAACTTTATTACTTTATATTTTCAACTTACTTCCCTGATGTTTTTCTCCTTGCAATTTATGGGCGTACCATTGTAACAGTATAAATAGTGTAAACTAACTGATTTTTCTTGCATATGGAGTTTTATTAGAAGTTCAAGTGGATTTTATGAGAACTGAAATCCACAATGTTTGTGACATTAAACTAAGCTTAAACTACATCCTTTACAATAGAACACTAATGTCTCTCTGAAGTATACTTTTTCCAATAGAATATTTAGAAAATAAAGACAATTTTATTTTTAAATGTGCTGAACAAACTAAAGATATCATTCTTTAGTGCATATTTCACGTACTAAATGATGTAATTTTCATTGTAACGATGTTTTAAGTATAGATATTTCCAAGCAAGACACTTTCTTTAAGTCTTTGCTAAAGGGACATTACTGTAACTATATGCTATTATACGTGCTATGATACTGAAAATACCTAATTGTCCCCAAACTAATACTGAATTATATTTAACTATGTCATTAAGTTAAATGTTAACAACAGACTTGACCTGCAGTTTGAAGCATTAATTAGTGAATATGTTAAAAATAGTTTCTTATTGTTACAGTAATTGAGGCCAAATGTATTTGAATGGGTAGTGATATAATGTGGGATTGGCGGTGTACCTAAACAGTATGAATTCTCTTACAAGTAGTTCAGGATATTTTTTCCTCTTTTGCTATTGTTGAATAAATATGAAAAAAAATGCTCCTGTATGGAGAACATCAGAATTCCCCCACTTTTGTGGGATCTTGTGCTACAAGACTCAAAAATTGGTAGAAATCTGTTGAATTGACATTAAAGAAGGAAGGGTTCTTGGTCAAACACTGACCTGGCAGTCACAGACTTGTGGTTTCCTCTCCTATTGGTGGTCCTTCTGGTGTCTCTTCCATGCAGCATTAAAAAACTAGATATATACTATCCTTTCTGCTTAAGGGATGGTTAAATTAAAGTAGATATTGCCCAAGATAATAAATGAAGGGAATACTGGCTTCAGGCTTTCTGTAGGTGTCCTGTGATGTTTTCCTGGTCTAAATGGAACTGTTCTACTATTTTTTCCTCACAAGTTTAAGATATCCTGCCCATCTCTGTCATTAGTTCCACAGAAGAAAATTTCACGTACACCAAAAGAACTAAAAATAACACATTTGTAACACCAAAATTGTTACCCCTCTAGGTCTCTTAAACTCAGTTTCATTGTGAAGCTGCCCTGTCTGCTGCTGCTGAAGCTCCACCAAAGGATTTTGCCAATTCCTTCTGGCAAAATAACACTTCTGGAATTATAAAATGTATTAGACCTATTTTTTCTTTCCTCCAATAGGCAAAGTTTAACAAGACCAAAGCCTGCTGGACAAATAAAAAGAACTGAAGAACTTGCAGAAAAAGCAGTTTGAGGCTTCTTTAATTATCTATGGATGCCAAAAGGCACAACAAAGAAGAGATTCATATCAACAGTGTGACAGATATTTTTCTATTCTGTAGTGATCCTGTCAGTAAAAGAAATTTAATATAGACTCTCTTATCACACTCTACCATCTCATTTAAGTGTGCAGGTGACTGAGTAATTCACCCCAGGAAAATTTATCTTCTCAGACTCTGTTATTTTCTGACATAGAAAAAACATATTGTACTGGGAAAAGGAATGAGGAGAAGCGGAACTTGTACAGTGGAGTATTTTTCAAGTGTACGTTATTTCTAAATACTGCAGCAAAATTACCAGAGCAGCAGTATTTTGCTGTTGTGTGTTTGACTACTGGGAGGTTTGCAAGCTGATTTTTTACTCATTTTGTTGCATGAGACATAAAAGGCAGGTTATTATTCATTATTTAAACGCTATACAGAGAAGACTTCTCTCCTGGAATAGCCTAGTTTATCGTCTGCACTTCAGGAATTTCCACTTACTTGGAAAGCCTGGAAGTTACCACTTTCCTGCCTCTAAGACGTTCTCTAACTTGCTCTCTATATTGGCTGAATTCTTACATTAACACCTGAAACCTCCTCAGATGTGGTTATGTCAGGTTACTTTTTCCTTCTATAAATAATCTGATCCTAAGTGCTTGCAAAGTGTGCAGTGCAATGAATATTTTTCAGTGGTGTGCTGGTACAAAGGAGAAAGTGTGTGCTCTGCTGCAAATTTATATGGACAGAAGGGTTTGGCAACATAAAAAATTTTCAGATATGAAAGAGGAAGAACAGTGGTGGTGTTCCTCTCTAACTGGGATAGAAAGACTAAGTGATTCAGGCCGAGTTTCAGAGGAAACTCTGATATATACCAGTCTGATTGTTAATATTTTTTTTTCTCCATCGCTGGATAATTTGCATCATCTCAGAATTTAGCTCTGGTTAGTTTCCAGATGCAGTGAGTGTATGTTCTATTATTTTGACAAAGTGTCAAGATTCTACTTGATAATACCTGGGTACGTCTTAAAGATGAGCAAGCTGGTGCTGAAATAACCAAAACTACTCAGTATCCCTGAAGAAGCTTCAGCTGAACCTTGTCTATGTGTGCTCGTGCTGCAGTTGAGGATTTTAAAAATGTGTGGGTTTTTTTTCCTTTCTCTCTTTCTCTAAGTCACTTTTAAAGCCTCTCACAAGCTGTTTTTGCAGTGATTCATGATGCAGAAATGAGGTAGGGAGGCGAAATCGTGCAGTCCACATTGTTGTTTTTGGGGAGCGTGCAGGGGGATTCGGTGCAGGGGATGAATTCTTTGCAGTGCTTGGTGTCTGCTGGGACACGGAGCAGTTGTAGGGTGACTCATGTGGCATCCCTGACCTTGCAGCCCCGCATCCCCGAGCCTCCCAATTCCTTGAGGATTTTCTCATGACTTGGATATAAGCTCCTAAGAATACAGGAATTACACTGGAAATGCGCTCTTCCTTCAAACTTTTCTCTCCAGCCCTGTTTAATAAATGATGTGTTCATGATCTTTTAACATCAGTAACAATTTGTTAGTCATATTACACTGTAGAAGAGAGAGACTGGGAAGCTATTTGAACCATTTTAAAACTTAAATTAGCCACCATAAAGTGCAGAATAAAATTATAAAGACTTTCTTGTAATACAAAATTCATAGAGACAAAACTCTAATTTCCTGATGGATATATGATATTAATGTAACGGATACCTCAGTGTAGTTAAATTGCATTAAATGGTTATTAATGCTTGAATAAACTTCAAGGAAGTGGGTACTGGTTGAAATGGGATAATATTTTGTTCTGCTAAATTATACGTTAATTGGTATTTCCTCTCTTGTAAAAGGACCTAAAGGGCTTAATAAAATATGTGGTGGAAACATTATTTTTTCTTCCTTGAGATGTTAAGTCTCAAGTTTAACTGGAAGCATTTCAGATCATTCCCAGAATATTCATCAGCATTCATGATGACTTGGCTTACAGGAGCAAATAGTTACCTGGCAGAATACAGAACAATATACAAAGGAGGGAAAGGAAAGCTGCACCGAACTTGTTTGATATTTTATTTTCATGCATAAAATTATGCTTAGTTCTCTCGGATGCAGGTAACTATATACAATATAATATAGTGCAGAGTCATGCTTATTTACCCTATGGGCAGTGACTGTTATTCTTGGGCTAGTAGAGGAGGGAACTAGTAAAGAATCTCAGTTCTCGTTTCTTGATAAGTCTTAAATGTCAACAAGTTTTGGGGAGGTTGTTTCAAAACAACAAATTTAATCTTATTCCATAGTCTAAAATTTCTCTATTTATAATCTGAAGCATCAAATATCTTTTTGCCTCAGTTTCTTCATTTGGGGGAATATATATAGTGTGTGTATCTGTCTACACATAAATTTACTAATAGTATTCATAAATTCCTCTTTACTTGAATATTCAATTATACTGTATTTACCAACTATGGGAAACAAGATCTTCCACCTTTTCTTCTAAAGGTGTATAGTCAGATAATGAGTGAATACCTACAGATAATTATCACTGAAAAGAGGGAAAATTATTTACTTCAGAACATAAGTTGGTGAGGGAGCTTCTACGTTTCACTCTGCAAAAGCCATTAATATGTTTTGATTGGAATATTGTAGTATTGTAGGGTTAAGCACACTGAATATGGTGCAAAATTATATATATAAACATATATTAGATATATTTTTTTCTCTTCCTTTTTTAAATTTGGACCTGTTCTTACAGATTTCTTAAAACCTTTGTATTCATCAGATGATATTTTCTGGGAAACACAGAATCCCACTGCCCCAGAATACCTAACAGATAAGATTTTTCTGCTCGTGTAACTTGAAGCAAATTACGCAGAAAGAATGAGGTTAGCCAAAGTTTTGAGCTCTTTGATTTCTCTTAGAAGATATGATGGAGGAATCAGATACTTTTGATGCGATACAAATGCTTTCATAAGTAAAAATGGACTGGTTCCCATTTCCTGATTGCCAAACAAATCCAATGGGAGACTTTTTTCAGAGCCCAGCACTTTTACCTGGCCAAGTGCAATCGCTTTCATAGGTTTTATTTGCGGCCAAACTGCGAGTGTTTCTCTCGCTGTCTGGTCCCTTGTCAGCTCCTCTGCTCTTTCTGCTTAATTTTCCCCAGGGCACAAGGCACTTTATGAGTTTTAGGCGCTGACTTGTGCCTGGATTTGCAGGGGAGGAGACTGCAGTTTTGGTGACCTGTTCACATAACAGTCATCTTACAGCAGTCAGTATTCAGGGCAGTATTTGTAAATGACTTGCAAGGAGGTTTATCCAGCCTATAAAAGTATGCATGGAATAGTGGAAATGGTGGGGGTGAAGCATAAGAGATAGCAAACAAAAATAATTTCTAAAGCCCAGATGAGGTACTAGGGGTCCTTACCCCCAGGTATGCACTAAAAAGGTAGACCCAAGGGTCAACCACAAGTGAGTGCGTGCAGCAATTTCCACTTGTACGGGAGAAAGGAAAGAAAATCCTTCCACAGTAGGGATTTGTATGGAAAAATCTGTGCCCTCTTGCATCTGGGAGGTCAGACTAGATAATCCAGAGACTCCCAAAGGGTATTAAAATCTAGGAGATGTTAATACAAAACCCACTGTGCATCTTTGCAGTATTATGAGCTTGTGTGAGGTTATACCCATGCTTACTCGGGGTATTGCTGAGTATACTTAGAAACAAACTGCTCTTCCTGTGCAGTTTGCTCCGGAGCACAGGGAGCTCAGAACTACATATTCCTGCATCAGGGAGGAATGATTTATTGGATGCTCGCTCTCAGGTCACTGCTTTTTCCTTCATAGTTCCAATACCCCTCAGAAGAATGGAAGCACATTGTGGGCTCCATCCTAATAAGGACTCCCTCACCCCAAAACAAGATCTTTATCCAAAGATTTTAATTAATTGCAAAAGTTAAAAATAAATCGTGCTGGAGTACCATTGATAATCCTCCTAGGCTGGCTTTCATTCATGTTAATGTGTAATACAGCCACAGTAAGATTTAATTTTAACCATAATTATAAAAGTTTGAAATTAAATCTTACTAGGGATGTGTTCTCCATTAATATGGACAAAAACTGATCTAGGAGGATTATTATGGGGGACACAAGAAAGATTTAATTTTTAACTTTTATAATTAATTCAAAAATGTGATAAAGGATTTTGTTTCAGGGGAGGGGGGGTGCTCTCCAGACCACTAAGACATCCCAGCAGTCTTTCAGAGCCATCTTAATTATAGCCACAAAGAATTATTTGTTAGAGAATGGTGGCCAGGAGCTCAAGCTGCTGCTTTTACGCAGATATAAAAGTGCAGTGAAACTTTCAGTGAAGGAAGCTGTGTAGTTCATGTGAGGCGAGGAACTTAGAGCGTGCTAACTTATGCACACCCACTCATATATGCACATATGTGTACAGACACATGCACACAGAAGTATAAATGTGTGCACGTTATATATGTAGATACTTAAATCTGCATAACAAAATAGCTATGTATTCATATGGAATTATATATCCATAATGTATAAAATACGTACGACGTATGTATTTTTGCATTTAGATTTTAATTCATGTTATAAACATATATCCGCAGAGGCCCACAAACATACAGACAGCTCTCATAATAAGAAAGCAAGATCCTGTAATAAAGCAAAAGGAAGATTAATGGAAACCATTTCTATCCGTGTTTGCAATTGTATTTGGCTGCACTGAATTCCACTGCATTTGTCATGCTGCACTGCTGGCAGAGGGCAGAAATCAGGCAAATTTACCAAAGAGTTTTCTATCAAGAATCACAATTAAAGCTGTATGAAAAAAGATTTAAAAGGAAGAAAGCTTTCGTTTACACAGATATAAATTTAGGAACTAGCTTCATCTTTAAATTGCAATTCTTCTACTGTGCCTTAATGATTTCATGTTCATTGCACCTCAAAAATCACCATATCACATGTGCAGAGTTTCATGAGTCCAGCTTATACTTACTTTCCTTGCCTTCAGTCTTGCAATTTTGATGTTACATCTGAAAATTCAGAAAGATTCTTTATTTTTCTATATAATGAGAGGCTTATTTATTACTGGTGTTATTTTAGTTTTGAGGATTTTTTTTTTTGCATCTTCCTTAGAATTTCTATCAACTTGATTTTATAGTAAAATGTAAGAATAACTAAAACTTACTGTTTAGATAATCATTTCTGAAAATTTTGAAAAAATTGAAAATAACAGTATTATTCAAATGTAAAAATATGTGGACAGTGATGAATTTTTCAAAAAAAGCTGCATCTTCCCTCAGGAAAGCACTCTTCTGACAATACTTGTAATCTTTAGAGTCTTTGATTCCTTTTCTTTGCAAATATATGCAAAGCTAGTTAGGAGGTAGTTCTAGTTTCTAGTTCTCTGTTTATCGATTGGAAAATTGAGATATGATATATTTTAAAAGCACTGTTACTGCTTTTACTGCATTATGCTAAAGTTAAAATGGTTACACCATCTTTTCCACTCAAGCTGATAGAAACATTGAAATGGAATTTAATCTAAAATAAATTATATTCTGGCTAGTTGTCTGAAAAACAGGTGAGAGACCCTACTATGATCAAGTTACAGGAAGAAATATGAGTGTTGCTTATACTCTCATCAGACAGTCTCATGCTTAACTCTGACTGTCCAAGTCTTCCTTTATTTCAGTTGACAATTTGAATAGCTGAATTTATTAGATTTTTGGTCTGGGGTATAAATGAGATTAAGTTCAAGCTTCACATGCAATCTCTAGCCAGGGATTTACTGAGTGTGTTGATTTTGAGGCTTGCTTTTTCCAAGTGTGCAACTAAAATTTCCTAATGATTCCTCATATTTGTCCCTAAAACTGTACCTCAAGGTATACAGAAATTATATCCCACTTGAATGTATTATCTGTGCCACAATTGTGAGTTTTGGAGAATGGACACTTTTGGCAAAAAATTTGGTTCTTAAGAATATTGACTTAGAATGTGTGTCCAGTTAGCTCCTAAAGGCAAGATGATTGGAAGAAAATTTTAAATATGCTTCCTCCAAAACAAAATAAACCATGTGAATATTACTCTATCCCTTCTGGCTTAAAAAAAAAAAAAAATCAATACTCTCCTGGTTAGTACTCTGAAATTGTTATTACCCTAGAGAAATGTTACAGAAAAATAGGGCTTTGCTCTGCTATATAGCCTTCCATCAGAGTGTATTAATTTGTCTTACAAGGAGGAATGAATGAGAGCACACATCACTTCTCTGAACATGGGAATGCCTTTATTTATATAGATGGGAAGGGTAAGAAAACATACTCTAAGTGACTTTAATAACATGCTGTTTAATTCAAGAACAAATCCTAGAAATTCAAATTCAACCACTTAGTGTTAGAACAAATCTAACACTTTACAACTTTGTCCTCTCGCATTTGGCATTATTGAATTCTTGACTCCCAGAACCTTCAAGCTAAGAAGTAAAACAGGGAGTGTTTCATAAAGATAGAATTGGAGGGAAGGTTTAACAACAACTATGAATTTTGAAATCTACGCATACTATTGCACATCCCATTTCAGATAGGTAATGATCGAGTATTTAAATTAAAATGAATTGCACCGTGGTGTATATGCTGAGCTGCTAAGCAAAAGGGAAATAGTGCTAATTTCAGGCAGCCCCCAACCTAGGCAGAAAATGCCAAAGTGCTTCTAAATCTTTAGTCTGACCATAAAAAAATTAATAATTTAGTAAAAGATGTTTTATTACAGGGTCTCCCCTTCTGTCTCTTTGGCTCGGAGCCAAAGTACACTATGAAGTAACAGTTGGAAATGACCTCCACTCCTTCAAATGAGTTGTTTCTTTGGTTTGGCTTAAAATTAATCATTTATTTAAAAAAATATTGTAGACATTTCTTGGTAAGCCCCAATTTTAACTAGTAATGTGGCACTTTGCCAGTGTCTAATATGACATCAGAGTGATGTTACTATGATTATGCAGTACACATTGGAACTGTAATACATTGCTGTGATGATATATTAAACATTGACATGGAACCTGAATATATAATTGGCAATGACAAAAGAAAGCATGATTTAATATCTTCCACGCCACCATCCCCACTCCAGTTGCTCAGGGTCGTGCCTTCTCGCTGCGTTCTCATTATTTCCAATAGAATATCCTGATGTTCAGCAAGTATTTATAGGAACCTACAAGAGCCTCTTGGTTGACTATGTTTTGTACATAATACAACAGTCAAGGGATTTCTAATATGATGTATTCTTACAAAGGAAAGCCTTTAAAATATTTTCCCCTTTATCTAGAAGATAGGACAATGCTTAGTTAAATATTAGGTCATTTCCATGATACTAGGTGTTAGATAAGCTTAAAATATACCATTCCTTGCAAAAGCAAAACTAATTGTTGCATGAGTTTTTCACTTACTTGTATTTGATTTGTTCTAAAAGTTACATACTATATTTATAAAATTAGAGCAGACCCCTTTGGGTGTAAACTGTCCTTCACATTCTTATATACCCAGGTGAATATTCCTTTTCCCATAGTGTCTCCTTGGCTTCTATTTCTTATAGTATTCAGGAAAAAATACATATATATTGTGTTAAGCAAAGCCAGCAGATAACCTGCCCTTGGGAAAGATATTTATATTTCCGCAAAATTCTTCCATCTCCTCTGATTGTGCTAAAGTCAAGACATCTTCCATGTTGTTACTCGCGCTGTCTTTATGCTTAGCACCAAGTTCAAGCTTCTCTGGACTGGGGACTGTAGCTAAAGTCTTGCCTGTTCCAAAGACCCAAATAGGCCTCTTCATTGCATATCTTAGAGTTCTTCTTCCATTGTACACGTTTATTTCAGAGGGAAAGAGAATCTTCCTCTCTTCTGTATAAAAAGATGGTATTTCTACCAAGCTAAAGTTCCTTCATGGACTTGGAACAGTGTTTAACGTAGCCATGGCATGTTTTTGTCATGCAAGTTCTTCTTTCCCATATATGTATAGTTTTCTGTACTCATTTTTTGGGCCCGGAATAAGCTCCTGTCTGAGAAATTAATTAAAGTACCATGACTGCTGCGTTGCATTACCCATATGAAAGCAGAACCGTGACTCCCAGCCCTGCTGTAATGTAGCTTATTCCTTGTTCAAAAAATCATCCTCGTCTGTGTTTTACTCTATAAACTTATTCACACATACACTTGGCTAGCATGCAAGACATTTGCTGTGGGCCCGCACTAAAGGGTTTTTTTCTTCTTCTTTTCTTCCCCACAGTGCTAGAGTTTTATTAAAACACCCTGTAAAATCCGGTGATGTATCTGGTAGGCAATCTAAATTGTGATTAGCCAATGGAGTTCTGTATTTCCATTAACACTGAAACCCAGTGTCCCCGAGATTTATATCCCTGAATCTCTCAATTGATTTATAACCTGGTAATCCTTTTATCCCCATTTATATGCAGCATAACTTGACGTAAGTGCTAGAATGTCTCCATTAATCGAATTCAAGAGTGCTGAACTGAGCAACTGGACTAAAAACTTTTAGACCATACTGTAAATACACTTTATGTCAAAGGAAGCCAGAAGGTAATATGACCTTGAGTTACTTCATCTGCATGTTCACCCATGAACAAAATGAAGAAAAGAGACAGCTACTCATGTTTGAAGTATCTATTCCAATGAAACAGGTAAAAATACCTCCTTGTGCATGCCTGCATGTTGCACAGAGGTGGACCTGCGTCCCAAACACGTTCGCACCTTTGTAGGTTCTTCCAGCAGGCTCTTCAGTCCCATCAAAGGCAGTGGGAGCTGTGTATCCAGTTGTCAGAAAGGTCTTTTGTGTGAGTTGGGTCTTCACTTGCTTCAGGTGTCTGAACGTTTCTGCTGCTTCTACTCCAGACCTAGGCAGGAGTTCTTCCTAGAGTCCTTCCTCCTCTAAAATCACATAGTAGGAACCTTTCTAGAGTTACACGGCACACAAATGTGGGCTCTCAGCGCTGCTAGCTGTAATTATAGAATGGGAGATTTATTGGGCACTGCAGCTTTCCGTTATTACTCCTCCTTCACTGTGGACTTAGAAATTCTGTGCAAGCCCTGCTTGTAAGAAAATGCAGGTAGTGTCTTCGAAACAAGGGCTCACTAGCGGCAGCCCTGTCCCTAACCTTTAGTGGCCACATCTGCAGAAGATGAGGAGAGTCCCATGTTACGCTTAAATCAAATATGTGGCACAGCAAATGGAGGAGCTATTAAAATATATTTATTATTCATTATTACTAAATTGCTTGCATGTGGAATACTACAGAGTAGCAAACTTACAATTTTGTTGACTCATTAAAAGTCTACGCTGTCATGTCCTGCAAAACCCAAATTTGTATTTATAGCATTAATTTTAAACTTTCGTTTAAGCAATTACTTCAGTGTATTACATGAAAAAGATACAGAATAAAGGTAAATCTTAGAGTATACTAGAAATTTGCTAGTGAATGCACTGCCATCTATCTTGAGACTTAACATACTATTGGGATAGAACCTGATTTAACTCAGAAACTTACAGGTGAGACAGTGGAAGATAATGTGTGCCACTAATGTAGATGTGTTAATAAATTGTAATTCTGTATGCTCTATGCATTCCAATTGCCTTTTTAGTAAATACTTAACACATTAAAATCTGCCAGAAAATCAGATGAAATGAAACCAATTTAATTCCTTAATTTGTATTATGTTATGCAATACTACATCATGTTGCACCCATAGAAACAAGAAATTGATATTTTCTGAATCAGATATTCTCTTTCTCACTGATTTATTAATATGCTGGTATTTTTAGGGAGACAGTGATATGATAACTTTTGATCATTTGGATGTAATGTCGTTTTATGCTGTTAGATGAGTAAATAGAAAAAGGCATGCAGCCATTACTACCTGGGTGTATTATGATGATGAAGCTTTAACACTGCAATGATTACAAGAATTTAATGTATAGAAAGCTCGTTGTCAGAAAAGGTATGAAAACTATTGTATTTAATGATAAAATTCTATGTTTTTCATCCCAGCAATGCTTCATATTGAGCTTAAGTACCTTGACTAAGTTGCTTTAAACTGAATGATTGTATGAATAAATATAATACCATGACATTTAGTAAGCAAATATATAAATAAAACCAACTGACCACAACTAATCACCTGTGAGAGGAAAAATACTCTTCTGCTTGCTGTATGTGTGGGCTGAGTAGAAAGGCCAACAGAAATCTCAGAAGTGTAATGACACTGACAACGACAACAACAAAAACCCCAAAGTTGATTAATCTGAAAAACAAACACAAGAAAGCTTTCATGCAAGTATTGGACGTACAGCACAACCCTTAGATAAGTCAACAAGCTCGTTTCTCTGAGTGAAGCCACTGGCAGTGAAATTAGGCTACTTTGAATGTCCTACCTAAAGAAAAAGAAAATTGACTTTGCTGTACCTTACATGAGAAAGAAAATGAAATGGATTTAATGAATTTTCTCATTGCAATTTTAGCATCCTTTTCTCTTAAAACCACCTGAGTGACTACTTCAGGTATTCCTAACTTCCCTCTTTTTTTTTCTGCTTACGAAAGTCAAGAGACAAAACATCCTGTGTGTTTTGGCCATGTGCTATAAAATAACTGACTGTCTAAAGAAAAGCTATCTTGTCGTATTTGGTAATAAAACAATATTTTTGTGCATAACTTGACCTATCCTAGTGAATTATGCTGCTTGTTGTTTCATAGTAACAATTTCCAATGGGATTTTAATAGTACTCTTGCACTTACAATCTTGTGCGATGTAAGCTGCTATATTCAATTTGTAAGAAAAATATTCAGGTATAAAACTAGATAATCTATATCCCTTTATAATCAAAAGTCACTTTGCCAAAATATTTTAACACATGAAATTGCTTCTTAAGAGATGTTTGCTATGATAAAATGACAGAAAACTACTTTTCCATTATAATTATAACTGACTAGTGGTGCTAAGTTTTTATAATTTAAAGGTATTCTCAAATCTGACAGCTCTTCCATGTTGAATTATGCATTTCTGGCTCTTAAATAGTTCTGCTGGCATGAGACAGCTGAGATGAAGTTGTCTTTCTAAAATAATTGCTCCATGGAGCATCCATTATACCTTCAGAAAAAATGTATTACTTGACTTCTACAAATTATAGACTAGCCTATAATGGGTATTTTTGACAGCTATTAGCTTTTTAAAAAAATCTGAACAGTAAAATGAGTATTGATATCACTCTGCCGTGTCTTGCATGTTAATACCAACCTTTCCTGTACTTCTCTTCTAGAGCATGATGTAATCATTAATTACAATAATATTGATGTAATTGCAGTCATCCTAAACTCCCCCAATGCAATAACAACATGTGATTCTTCTTCTAGAGTAATACTCACTTTGGGGTTCCTGGTCTTTGAGGGGTAGAAAAGTACAGATTTTAGTGTAAAATCCTGTGATATATTTTGTCATCACCCCTGCTCAGGATGAACATATCTTTGGCTGGAGTGAAGTGGAATGCTGTGTTGCTGTGGTATTTTATCTGCAATGTTGTAGTACAGCTCTTCTGACTGTGGCCCTCATCCTGGAAAATTCAAAATCATAAATTATGCAGGAAGAGTCAGAGAAAGATATTTTGGCATCTGGACCTGCTTTCATTGGGCGGCTGCTGCCGCCAGAGAATTCATGCGAGTTTGCCCCAGCGTGGTGCCTAGCAAGAGTAGAAGCACACCAGACAGTTCAGATACTTCTCTAACAATTTTAGACTTCATTAATTTGTATATGGCACCGTACATGTGTGTGGCAGTTCAAAAAGCGCCAAAACAGGGATTCTTGGGAAAAGAGAAGCTTGAGTGAAAGTCTTGAGTATTTCAGTAAAATGAGGTATTCTGTACATTCAGCATACAGAATTTTATATATTTTTGTACATGTGCTTTACTGATTTGCAGCTGAAATGAGTTTCTGTCCAGAGCCATGACTGTCCACCCATATTGCCAAACCGAACGTTTTCATGAAGAGGAATGATTCTTCAGAGGAAAGTACAGACCTTTCACATACCCATGTGTTAAAAAATGTAGTTCAGCTTTGCCTATAGTACTGAGAACACTTAAACTTACATATCAAGCCCCTAGTATCCAAGAAAGCTATGTGAGGTGCTTGCAAGAAGAAGAAAGGTGAGCATCTGTGCTAGCCCTGCACAGGGCTGCTTGCGTAGATGTGAAAGACGTGGTCATGGGAGGGCCCACACCCGTTTTTGATGTCTCTTGAATGCTTATCGCGACTGGACATTAAGTGTAAAACTCTGGTTTTGAAAAGCAGTAGGAAAAAATGACAAGAATTTCTTATTAAGCTATATATTTTCTTTTTCACAAAATAGTCAACACAATAGTCAATGTGTGTCAACATATCATTTTCAAATTAATTTGTATGAATGTCAGAGCAACAAAGAAAGCAACTGTAAAAGTTCTCAGTGTTGATAGAATAAACTCCAAAAATTCCATTATAATCTTGCAAAAAATTTAATGGCATAGTAATCAGTGTAATACAAACTATTTTTAGTAGCACTACAATTATTACATAATACATCATGAAGACCCTCTAGAGATGGTATTACCAGAGATTATGGGCTAGTTCTGAAAGCCATTAAGGATCTATTAGTTGCCAAACTGGTCCATCCATAACTTTCAGTAATGTCCTCTCTGGAGCATTACTTTCCTATCACATGATAATAAAGGGGAACTGAAGCTTTCCCCATGACTGTTGAAAGAAAAAGTAGTCCTGTCATTTTGGATATGTTGTAATTAATGCCTTTATTATATTCTTGATTCAAGTTATACAGTAATTTGAGGAATTAATCAATTTATCTGCTGGGATTTGTCTTTATTTTTTTTCTGCATTTGCCTATTCACTAGGTAACTTTTAAAGCTAAAAAAAAAAAAAAAAAAAAAACAACCCTCCCCCCACCCCCCAAAAATTATGTGTGTGTTAATGGAATTTTCCTAGACTACAAATTAAAAAAAAAAAAAAAAGACTTTGGTTTTGCTTCATGAATTGGAACATTAAATCCTGCATTGCTTAAGAAACATATAGCACACACTTACTTGTGAGAGCTGGGATTTATTTTAGAAGTGAGGAGTGAGCTAGAGGATTGGGCTTTCTATCCAAGACTTGTCGGATCACACCATAAATTCTTATACATCATTTTTTTTGAACACATAGTGCATAACAAAGGACATAATGTTAATTTTGGAAAAAAAAAAACAAAAAAACAAAAAAACAAATAAAAGTCATGAGCCAAGATCCTGTTACTATAGGGGCTTCAAAAAACAGCTCAGAGCATGCACAGCTGTATAAATGGTGACTGCTGCAACTTGCGTAAAAATCTGGATTTATCCAGAACTCAAACCCCATAAAAATTATGTAGGAAATGAATATTTATTGAATAGTAATTTTCAGTATTTTTGGTATTTGTGAAGAGTTCATATATAACTTGATCTTCAGGCCTATTGGAAATAGCTTGTTTCTTCCATTCTGTCTCTTCTTTAAACATGAGAAATGTCAGGTTTGCTTGTGAGAGTTTCTAATTTGGTCCATCCGAAAGGCTGTGACTCGTATTTAATTTCAGCTGCAGTTATTCACCTATTATCTAACAACACTCTAGATTTGTAGAACAAATGTGACTTTCTACTGCTTTTTAATGAACTATATTTCAGCAGAATAGTTTGTTCATTAAGCATTCTCTGAATTAGTCCTCTTCACTGGAGGGCAGGAAAATCCATTGTGCTAAAAACTTTATATGAAAATGAAAACAAGAATGGCAAATTGAATTCTTTGGACTTATCTGCTGTTGCTAATATGTACAGGAACTGTAGTACTATTATGTAAATCCTACTGGTCATGTAAATGCAGGGTGTAATATATGGAGGACTTAACACCTGAGGACTATAAGTGAATTCAGAATAAATAGTTAAACTGTGCAGATTACTAAAGTAAAGTGTTCACAAAGCAATGAGAAATCATCTGGGTTATGTTCTGCATGCTCTTTGCAAAGGAAGAAATGGCTGCACAAAATGAGACCCAGTGAAGAATCCCTCCCATGAGCTTTTCTAAAAAATATTAGATCTTATTTTAGAGTTTCCTTCAAAGGCTTTTATTGGAGAAAAGTGTTTGAATTTTCAAGTTTATTTTGCTGGGTAATATGGGTGTAAAATAAAAGTTGTTCTAGACAATGTTGCTTGTGCAACAGCTTAATTGCAGGGCAGTCATGTACTTTGCATGTGGATATGTGACTATAGCCACAATAATTCTGAAGTAGTATGTGGGATGATAACTTGTCCCTGTTTTATTACAAAAAAATCAAGAAATGTCTGATTAAGTCAGAGAAAAGTTATTGCAATATTAAAATGGATGAATCAATTTTTTCTTTCTTATGGTTTGTCAAATTTATAAAATATTATATTTCTCTTCAGATAGAGTTACATACTGTGTAGCTTAGAGATAATCCCTATGGTCTTGGCATATGTTACTTAATTGTCTCAGAAGGAAATACCATAAATACCATGCTGTCATCTCCCATGGGCATTTGCTCATCTGTCACAGTGGGAGCTCCAGACTGGGTGAGGTGCTCTAAGACATTTCTTAAACTATGTAAATCACAGCCATTTCTCCTTTCTACTTCCCAAATGGTCAATTATGTATAAACATGTGTTAATAAAAATTTGCTTCTTTTGCCTCCAAGGTACGCACCCAGAAAGCTATGTGAACATGATAAACTATAAATGCCATTATTTTGTGATTCAACCTATGACATAAATTACTGGTGTAAAATGCCTAGATAGATATGAAAGTCTGTGGGATTCAGACAGGCCCAAAGTAAAAGAAAACAAAGCTATCAATAAAAGCCATTAAATAAACAAGGCGAATTTCTCAATTTCTTTAGTTCTTTTTTAAGGGAACTATTTTGAATCTACCTACTGAGAGCAAAGCAATTAGAAGATTATGCTGAAAGAGTGCTAAAGGCTATTTAACACATTTGCTGCTTAATGACCTCTGTACAGGTTCAGTTGCTCTATGTGCTCAAAAACAGCCAAAGTTTGAGGGATGCAGACTGCAAACAGCTGCAATGAATATTGATGCAGACAGACATGGGAAAGGCAGAGGGAAGGGGAAAGGACATCAAGGGTGTGCTATATGTAGCTGCATCATTGAATAATTTCCAGGGGATCCCTACCTGCTTTTGGAAAAGGTCTTGCAATATGACAACCTGTATTGCTGGTATGTACTTTGTCTTCCAACACCCCTTGGAATGCCTCTTTTATTTACTGGATAGATATACCCTGGTCTAAATCAACTCTTGGACTAAAGTTTCATGGGCCAGCATGATTATTTTGAAACAGAATTTCTAACTGAATTTGCAGTCCTCCAAATTTAGGATATAGCCAATCAATAAAGTATTCAATCTGATATTACACAGTTAATATTCCTTAAAAATCTAATGATGAAGAATTTTGATGTACTGAGGGACTAAATTGTCCTCATGTAATGCTGCCACACTGTTGGAGACTCTGGAATAAGTGTCAACCAGATCTCAGAAAATAATATATCTTACACTCTCTGAGATTAGTAACCCATATGACACAGGTAAAGTAGAGCTACCTATCTTCAGAGTAGCCCGTTAATGTTTAAGTAACTTCAGAGATGAGATGAGAAAGGAGAGATCATGAAAAGGACAAAAAGGTCTGAAAATTCTTGGATGAACTGAGGTTAACAGGCATTTGCAGGATAAATTAGTGATATTTGCAGGATAAAGTAGTGATATTTGCTGTTTGTAGGGGCACTTTCTCTGGTTTTTAACAAATAGCAGAAGTTAATGATAAGTAAGTTGAACAAAGTAGCATTCAGTGTAGTTGTGAATAATTTTAAATAAACTTTTGGTATTGCGGTTGTTGCTCTGTCTTACGGGGAATGATGGCGTCTTTGTAGCTGTCTTGTAGGAAACATCTGGATGTGGATGACCAGAACACCTGAAGGATCATAGTGCAGCAAAGATGTAAGGAAGAGCGATGAGGGGAGTGACTTGTGCTGTTACTTACCTCCAAATCCCAAATACAAATTCAACAACACCCAAATCTGGGTAAGTCTGTTTCTTCCCACTCCCTAACAGCAGCAGAGATTTATTATAAATTTAAGTACATGTTCTGGTGGGGTTACATCTTTTATTGTTCAAACAGTTAAAAGACTTTCTCAAAGCATTTTTTTAAAACAGTGCTTTATTTTTCTTAGGGATTTGTACCAAAGTAATTTAAGCTTTTTTTTCCCATGCATATTTCATAGATTAATAAACATAAATGTATTATTCTTTGTTTTGTGGTAAGTATTTTGCGCTCAATATCTTTAGCAGGAAGAAACATAAAAAGGTAGCTCGCTGAGCTTGTTAGTTTTTTGGTGCTGTGATTTTTTTTGGTCCATCGTTACAGAGTCAGATAGATAGTGTGAATTATAATGAGTTTGTTTGTTTTCACTTCTCTCAATAAAAAAAACCCCAAAACTTCAGTGTAATATAAGGCATTTGAATTTATTACCCATCATCAAAGACGGCTTTTGGCAGCATTTTATCACCAATGAACTCATTGGCATATAAAAAAAAATACATGTGCAGTTTTGCAAAGCAGGAAAGGAAATTTGATGGGAAGGCCTATTACATCATTTGAGCAACTATTTTTTTAACCAAATAAAATTGTAGAGGCGCCATTCACATTGCTGTAGCTAAAGGCCATCATAAACTCCTGTTTTCATGGTGTTGTGTATTGTTACTGAACCATTAAAAACTACACAACCTTTAAAATTGGCATTTTGTAGAGGACTGAGCTTGGAAAGGGGAATGCGTCTGTGTGTTTTTAAACTGGGAAAAGTATTTCTCAGTTAAAAAGGTCAAGCAGTTAATATTTATTTGCATTGTTCAGATTTAGTACCGTTGGATCTTAATGTTCTGCATATGCTTAAACCCTCAATAAATGAAGAGTTTCCTTAAAATGTCCATTTTTCTTTCTACACCAAAATCTAGTTTTGTGGGAAGGCATTAACCTAATAGTAAGATTTATTATGTCCTGATCACACAGAGACACGAGCACGTGCACAATTTTATATACTGTAATGGGTCTCAGCAAGTGAAGAAAGCCATGCACATGGGACTGGAAAGGAAAGGATCCTGCTCCTTTTAGTGGTCACAACTGTATGAAGTGCCATGAATATCTCTGCTATTACAACTGAATGCAACATGGTAGCAGTAATGAATAGCCATAATTTTATTGTAAACCTATGATTTGATTTGCTAAAGTGTCTGCAGAGAGCAGAGAGGAGTCTTGTATCCTTGAGTCATATAATGATATTTTCTAAACATTTCTCCTAAATGTGGAACCTTTTTCTCCTTTCTTTATCTTTCATTTTTTAAGATCTTGAAAAAAGTACATAATGGTAAGTCCTTAAAATGTAGATAGCACTGTATTGCAAATATCTTCCTATTAAGTAAGTACAGTGTTATGCTTCTCATCAGAGCAGAAAACTTCATAATAGTTTTATTTTGTTACAGTGGTGTTAAGCTATTATACAGGATCTTTTGTGACATTCTTCTCTTTGTTTCATGTAGAAAAACCTATATAATTTTATTTCTCATTTCAGAATCTTCCACTACGTTCTTTCTGACAAGAATCTTTCATTCCATCCTTAAGTAACATTGTTTTTTTCCTTGCATGCTGCATAATTAGGTGAAAACCTAAATTATAACATATTTAAATTAATGAAAATAAGCATGGTGGTATTTGTTACAGATCAGTCCATCCATATTGGTCCATCATATCTGATTATGGGATTATTGATTCCCTGATCATGGCTGCAAATTTCTTCAGTTGCTCTATGACCTTCAAAGTCTGATTATTGCCATTTAATATTAAGTACCTGAATTTTAAAAGATATATAGTTTGTGTATACTTGTGATTGAAGATGAGGAGCATCAATATCGCTATTGCTAATTTAAGTCCTGTTAAAATATCTAACAATTGTATGTAAAAATGAATCATACACATTTTTGTTGTAGTTTGCTAAATTAGTATCAGAAGAAACAATGTTCTTTTTCTACATGCTTCTGATATGATTTTAAAGTCTCAAGAATGTGGTGCTACCTTCGACCCAGAAATGTGCCATTCTGAGAGTAGTAATAAATGCAAATAGTAAATAATGACACGTAATAATAGGAGCGTTGTCATTTGTTTCTCCTAGGAAAGGCTGCAAACCTAGGGGACTGCCAAGCCTGGGGCTGTGTGCAGGCAGGTTCTCCATCCAGCCCTTGACTTTTAATACAGGTAATAGCCTCTGGAGCCTGCTGCAGTATCAGGTTGATGGGGGCTTCCTACTTTTCTATCTTTCCTTCCTTTTGTCTTGAGCTTTGTAACATTTGCCTGCACTTTCAGTGTTCACGTGGTCAATGCCAAGTTAAAAGCTGAAGCTTTACGGTTGCAAAAAGCAGCTTTAAAACTTGATGTATGGATGTAGCAGAAGCTCAGAAACCAAAGATTTTTATGTTTTGCTCTTTAAAATTCCACGTTAGTGGTTATTTAAAGGCCTGAATGCTAAACTTAAAGATTTTGGTTTAACAGCAAATGACTCAGGACTTTGCCTTAGGAAATTCCTGATGGCTCTGAGGAAGGCAGAATGCTGGGGCACAGGAATGATACAGAAGTGAGCCCAGACCTGCATGCACGTGCAGAAGTGAATAGATGCACACTGGTTCTGCTAAATTCTGTTGAGGCTTCTGTTTCTAAGATTTAATTTGCAATTTGCAATTGTTTTGAGCTTCTGCAGGCTGAGACAGATTAGAAAAAAGAAATATATATTTTGAAGTACTTATTTTCTTTCTTGTCATGCAGATACGGTAGATCTGTTCGCAGCGGTAAAAACTCAGAATACATGAAGGTAGCCAGAGCTACCCCAATGGGACAGATATACGGAATGCTGGAGAGGCAAAGGGCAAGGAAACACCCTTCCCCGATCCCTAACTGCTCAGTTAAGGATCGTTTATTGTGTGGCTTTGTCCAGCAGGTGCTCATTTCTTCTAAGTAATCTAGCAATTACTGGGAAACCAGCTTGCATACTTCAGAAAGCTGAAAATATTTTTTCTGCTCAAGCCCGAAAAAAAAATGGTATAGAATTGCTTAATACATTCAAAGAATACTAAAAAGGCACCACATTTTCACAGGAACTCTCTTTCTTACAGGATGAGTTAGCCTATCTGAATTAGAAATACATTAGCAAAGGGATTTGGGTAGACATGTCTATATGGATTAAACAGAGCTGCACTTTGCTTTCCCGAATTTTTTTCTTCCCTCCTCTCCTCAATCATAATGAGAGGTGATTGAATTTATTTGGGCAAAATCCAAGCTGAACCGAGCAGAGGATATTTTCAGAGTTATCCTTTTTAGATACTTGCTGTATCAACCAAGATCTGTTTTTAGGCACAGTTATTTAAGGCTGCCTTAAAGACTAATGAAATATAACGTGATGGATGTTACCCCATTTCAGGGACTTTAAAGTAAGTTACTTTCAGAAATGGAAAAAAAACCCTATAATCTTCAAGACCCGCCTCAATACTGCTCTTCCAGATCATACATTCATTTCTGGTAGTAAGAGTCTGTATGTAATGTATATGTTAATCTTTGGGAAAAAAAAAAAAAAAAGTTGATTCTGAATTTTCCTAACTAAGAAGAAATTCATAATGGAAGACAGAGTCTTGAAAAGCAGAGTGAGCATAGTTTACCAACCCTTAGTTTTTTACCTCTGTGATATGTAAACTTTTAAGAGCACCTAAGTGAATTAGGAGCAAACTAGAAATATTATCCGAGCTCTAAAGGAACATATTAGTGCTTGGTAGTTTGTGAATTTTGATAAGTGACTTGTACTAGTATTAGCATTTTGTCACTGTCTTTTTTGCAAAGCCAGATATATTTAGGTTTCTAAACCTGAAATCCTTCTTTGTACGCTCCGGAGATTATAATTTTTTATTATTATTTTTACAGCATGATATATTTAGGAAAATAGCCTGACATCGGTTTGTCACTTTTTAGGTCACATTTGTATTATAGTTGTAGAATGACCCACATATATTTGTGAGATTTGTTTATAGATAGCACAATGCAGTCATTTCTATTGAAAGCTTTTGAAAGTAATGAGTTATTACAAGTGACATGCTTAAAAAACTGATTCTGTGACCTTAGATTTTTGTACTAAGATAAAATGTAACATATAAGGTTTTTTTGGCTTATATACTTAGCCTATAATGAAATTAAAAAAAGTAATAATTTGCTTAGATTGTTTGAACTTCTTGTATAAAGTGCATTAAAGCTGTCTATATTTAAAAATTTAGAAAATTTGTAATACCAAGTGAGTTTACTTCTTTTAAGAATGATTTTAGTATTCATTTTTAATTCTATGACAACTGTTTTGTCTCTTCTATTCAAGTGAAAATGTTATGCATCAGGCATAAACAGCTAAATGTAATGTACCAAAAACATTTTAAGCAAAACGATTACTAACTTTATAGAGCATAAAGTAAATAAATAACACAATAGAAAGGCTTAATTTACACCTGAGAAAGGCCACAAAATGAGAACAGATTTTATGATGTCACTTCGTGGTTTTCAATTCAATAGCATATTCAAAAATAGAAAACGCTCCTCAAATGAGGTTTAAGAATGTGACTTGAAAGGTCATAAAATTCAGTTTTAAGGCTAAAATTCATCTCATTGTTCCTCACTGTAGTAGAGATCTTGTAACAAGAAGTGATGTTACTTACAGTACTTCATTTCTGGTCACAGTGGAGAATAAACCACTAAGTGGAATTCCTTTTGAGAACCATTTCATGACATTGTTGTAGCCATTCAAACTGGAACCAATATACTAGATGCACTTTTGTGAGCTTCTAAAGTTGCTTTTTGGTATTAGTAATTTGTACAATATAAATTGCAATATTTAAAAAATGATTTTCATATTTTTTTCTTCTCAGTCCAGTCAATAGAAGTAGAATTAAAAGACTGTTCTTAATAATCTACGTGGATCATAGTGGGGGACTAAACTAATATTTCAGTTAGAAAACTGAGGAGTATATCAAAAGTTTGTTCCTTAGAGTGAAATCCAGTTGTGGATAAATTTTCTTAGATGGCTTCATATCATAAACAGGTAGAGGAGAGGAGGAGAAGGTTGTCTTTGACTGCCGGAGGCTCTGAGGATTTTCCCAGCTTTGCAGAAGTGATGCACACACGTGAGGAGGCGAGAGCAGCGCTGAGCAGTTGCTTGCCGTTTTCTCATTCAGCCAGAGCAGTGATTTTCCATGTTCTCCATATGCTGGCCTGTGATTTTTTTACAAAAATTTGATTCTGAGTATGAAAACTTCCCAGGTTTATTCCTGTGTAAAGTCTGCAATTCAGCATCTTGGCATTTCCAGGGAAAGGGTGTTTTGCTGGAAAAAATCTTTATGTAGTTACCAGAAAGAATGAAAACAGTGATGCAAAGACTGTATCATTTAATACTTTTTTTTTCACATGCAAAGAAACTTATTTGACGAAATCAACCCACAGTGTTCAAGAAACTGTCTGAATTTTTTAGCCATTTTTGTCTATCCTTGGAACTCATGCAGGATGAGGCAAGTGTGATGGCAGTACAGAATTCCTGCCACAAAAAAAAAAAGAGATAGGAAGGACAGAAAGCGGAACAATATGAATAAAATTTCAATCACAAAATTAAATATATTGAATTACAAAAGAAAAGATACCTATTTGGGAATGATACCCTAGAAAAATGGGGTGTTTTTGGACCTTGCATTTCTGCAATATCTCAGCAACTCTTTGATTTCTGTGTAGTTGTCGTCACATGTTTCCAGTAATTGGGAATGTGGCTTTTCTCCGGGTTGCAGATTTCCGCTGCTGAAGTGGATGCCCCACCATGAGGTAGGGAATGAAGTCCAGCTATCACAAATTCAGCATCCTAATTAGCATGTCATTCTTCACAATTACAACAAATCTTTCCCCATTAAACAATTCTTTTCAAGAAGCTCCAATGCCCTCGGCACACACAAATAGTTGTTCATGTCTTTCCTAGTGGTTGCATGTTTTTACATATGTTAAAAATCATCAAAATGGCATATTTTGTGATAAACTTTGTCCCAGTGTAGGTGTTCTTTTGCTTCTGCCGTTTTCTTCTAAATTTCCATTTTTCTTTGATGCATTTTAATTGAGAGCACATTTACCTTTGCTCAGTCTAAATTCAATATTCCACTAGCAGAGAGGATGTCGGCCACCAAAGGTAGTTTCTTGTAAACAGTGCATTGATGTCATGCTTCTAGCTGAAATAGAATGTAACCATTGTATTTCTAGTTGCATGTACTTGTTGTATTAAAGTATTGGGTGTAGATTGCTTTAGTTAGTGGACTTTGCCATGAAATACTCCATAAAATAATGTTAATCATTATTCTGTATTCATTTCTCCACATATTTAATTTACAATAGATTAGTGGAATGACTTCATTACAGGTATTTAGAGTAGATTAGTAAATTCATTTGGGCTGATTGAGTCCACATTGATTTGTGATGATCGGCTCCACTTCATATACATCTGGTATGAGGTTGACCTGAAAAAGTATCGCTGTGCTGGGGCTGTCTTCCTATTTAAATTGTATGGGCTTACTTCATTGGGTTACGTGTACATTAATGCAATTGAACTAAAATAGGTCTGTTTTTCACTGTGTGCAATTTAGTCATGCATCAATACATTTTTAATTAAAAGTGTATGACAGGTACAATAGTAGAGTACTCCAAATAATCTTCTAAAGCAGTCTGTTTCCTCAAAGACAGGTAATCAGAATCTGTCTCTGTTGGTGAAAGTATAATTTTTTATTAAGATGTATGATTAAGCATCTAAAAACTTTATGCTAAATTGTCAGATTTTGGTTGCAAGCCCTGTACTATGAATATTTCAAGTTTATAATAGCAAAGTGAGACATTCTTCTTGACAGGAAAAAGTGATTTTTGCAGGACAGTTTGATTAGTCCGTTTTGTAATAATAGCAGTAGAACAGTATACCACAGTTTAAATGCTGGAATCACCTAGCTGGCTCTGTGTCAGGGATGGAGCTAGCCGATGGCTGCATCGTTCAGCTCTGGTAATGACATGGCCGTAGCTACTTCCAAGGCCTCCAGGACACTGAGGGTGGAAGCTGCTTTGCTGTTTCCTCACCTGTTTCCTCACCTGCTGTTTCCACACCAGAAACTGCTGTTTCTGTAGCTCATCCCGATGAAGGAGTTGAGAATTGCTGCATTGTATACTAATTATATAGAAAGTGGAGAATACATGATAGAGCTGCAAATATAGAGAAAAAAAAATAGGAGCTGGGTATCTGGAGTAAAATAAAACCAAAATTACATTTTAAATGGAAAATTATTATGTTATTTAATAAAGTATTGTTAAATGAATTACTTAAAATAGAAGAGCAAAAGAGAAAAAAAAAGGACTCTGTCTCGAGGAATTGCTCTGCACAAGGTGCGCAAGACAAAGCTGCCTACTTGTCAGTGAACTAATTAACATGGGCTATACTTCTTACTGTTTGGCCAAATAAAGGAAGGATGGTGAGGGGCATTTGTGCATCCTAAGATTAATGTGAAATATGTTTTTTTGCAGTGTGAGGAGGGTAGGAATGCTGTAGATACCCTCCCTGCTCAGATAATATTTCTTTAGTTCACAATGTTTGTTGAGAGAGTACTGTGGGGGAGTTTTTCTCATGCATGTAGATTAAGGATCATCAGTTTTATTTCCAGATAAATCTCATAAATAAATCTGGCTTATAAAATATATATATTTTCAGAATGGTATCATTATTCAGAACATATATAAATATATGTATTTATCTTCCATTTAGCAATCAGACTGCCACACTGATAGGAATCAGTAATGCTGGATGCACTATCAAAGACAATTCAGGTTTTACCAGCTCTTTGGACCAGAATAGGTTTGGCCAATGAAAGGTGATCAGGATAACTCCTTACTTTGCTATTTCTCCTGCTCCAGAGAGGGTTGAGAATGTCAGAAATAATGTAGTTCACAGACACTCTTTGTTCATGTTCCAGGATAACATAAATGTATTTTGTGGATATATGAGTTGATACACAGTTATCAGCCCTGTTATGTTCTAGTAATCTTTACTCTTAGATACCGCAGACAGAAATGCCACAAGAAGCATAACCAGTTCTAATTGATTTAGAACCCATTCTCCTGACTGCAATTATACCGTGGAAAGAGAATATAGTATCCTCGAAAAATCACTTTCCTCTTAGCTAAGAGTGTAAACACTATCACTCACTAGTAATAAATTAGTGAATGCTTTTTACAAGAAATCATTAGAGTGCATACTTATGGTTTTGGGTGCCTTAAGTTACATTTTCATTTGTATATATGGATTTTAAAAAGTATTTTAATTTCCATAACTCTCAAGTCAATTTGTCAAGTTACTTTTTCTTAAAAAAAAAAAAGCTTTGAATTATGACTTTTTCAATATTATTACTTTTTTCCTACAAAATGGAAAAAAAAAAAAACTGCGTAAGGTTAAATGAAACACTTGACTTAAAATGTTTGCCTTCAATTTACTGGCTTAGAGATACTTCACTTCTTTTTATAATATCCCTGAAATGCTTTTACTCATTTGCCTTCTTAACCTTAGCTTCCATTTAACATAATTTTGTTTGCTGATATGTATATTCTGGTTTGGAAGTAAGAAAGTGCACAGTGGCATTCATCCCTGCATTCATACTGGTGTGCTCTCACAGTTACACATGAAATAATGAATATTTAGCTAAAAATCCTCCCTCAATTTGCTCCCCCCCCCCGGCAATATCACATTAGAAACAATATGGAAAATGTGGGTTGAGTTTTACTCGGTGTTTGTATATCTGCATACTCCTACTTGCTCAGAGATATAAAATCAATTGCAGATCTGGATTTCAGCAGGATATTGCCAGAGACGTCTTCCATGAGCTTGGAAAAAATCGTGTAACCTCCCCACGCTTCTGTAAAATGCAGATAATGACACATTGTTTCTCCTACCTATTTGTAGTTAGACTAAAAACTTCTCAAGGCAGAGATTCTCTTCCTGTGTTTATGCAGAGAACGGCGCACAATAAAAAGTGGGAGTTTGGCTTCAGGCATGTAAGCATCACTACAATGCAGATTAATATAATTTTCCCCCTTTTCATTTATTTAAAAAAGAAGACATAATTCTACCTTCACTTGAGCTCTGCCTGAGGTATGAAATGTGTGAAGAAGTTCACATTTTTTAGTAGCAAGTTGTTTCTTAATTAGAGCTCTTCTTATCACTGTGCTTCTTTAACAATTTGGATTTAAATCTTGTCAGGTCTTCACTTTTAAAAAAAATATACTGTAAAACTGGGTTTGCATTATTACTGCATCCAAATTATGTGCATTTCTTTGCGGATTGCTGTGCCAGAATTCCTTTTCAAAGCTATTATTCACAGACAGAACATGGCAAGGTATATTCTACTGCTGATGTGATTAATTTTAATTTGACAAAGAGCAAGCAAGATCTACACTTGCAGCAGAACTCTCACCGCATCTTTCCAGAATGGAGAGAGATTTTCTATAGAGACCTCTAAACACGAAAGGACACACACCCAAGAGATCCATGAAAACCCCTAATTAAATGAATTAGAATATGGCAGCCAGGAAATTATGTTTCTGTTCTGCCATCGTACACTTCAAAGCCTGGGGACATTGTCTAGCCAACGATCTGAAGCATAAACGAACTCTGACTCTGATCACTTCGAGGCCTAACAGAGAAGGAATGGTGGAAAGTTTGCCAGAGAAGCCTTAGAGATAAAAGCCAGAATTATATAATACATATATGTGTGTGTGTATATATATATATATGGCAAAACTACAGTGATTTTCTTCCTGAGGATGATGGCTTAAACTATGAATGTGACTCATAAAAATATTGTGATTTGGAGGCAAAAATAATGACTGCTGGCCAAATTTGCACCCGTTCTTAAAGCCTGTGTGGACTGAGATTTTCACGGGCGCTCTTTGCAGTGGGCAGAAGCACATCATCTACTAAGCTCCTTGCTTCCCTCCAAACTAGAGGATTTAGAACAGAGAATCCTCTGAAATAACACATTATCTTCCTCTTTTCTCCATGCCCTAGTCTCACTGTACTTCAGCTTGTGAAAGCATAGAAGTTGGTATCTTCTCTTCTCTGCAGTTGTAACGTGAATGGTATGTTAAAATATTGCCCCAAATATTAGTTGTTCATATGTTCTTTAGCATCCTATGTATAGAAAGAAGGTGTTTCTTTTCCTACACAGAAAACTTTCTGGACTCCATCCTCAATTTCTAGGGGCAGATTTTATCTTTGGATGCACATACTGGATTATTTTTATTTTAAACAAGAGCTATACAGTATGTAGCTAAATCCAGAGTACTGACTTCGTTTGAATGCTATATACAAAGCCTATGAAAAAATATGACATTCGTCAAAAGCTCGGGCTTGACCATGCTGAACATTAGGTTTACTGTAGCTCAGAGTAGTCACTTATCCTAGATTGTCTTCAGAATTATTTGAGGACTTAAGTTAAAAATGTGAACTGAAACCAATGCCTTTAAGGAAGATGAAATCACTTCACTGCCATAGAAATACCAGTACAGATAAGGAAAATCAGTTGCTTTCTCTAATCTTCTTTCCTATGGAAACTTTGCTAATGAGATCAATTCCAGAGACAGTTGCCTTGATCCATGGTAGTAGAAGTCCTTCTGTTGGCAGCTAAATAAAGCTAGATAACCTAAAGCTATGTTAAGAATTTGTAGTATAATCTAAGGTGAACAGACAACCTGGGTTTACTGAGGCAATACCAATACATGAGTGTCATATTTTGTTTGAATGTTAAAAATGGCCTGTAACTGTTCTTTTAGCGTAGCATCCTTTCTTGCTGTCCTGCTGCAAATTAGAAACTGTGCCCTTCATCAACATGACATGGACTTCAGATACGGTCCTGGCTGATTTTGTAACGCAGCATGAGCAGGAGGAAAGAAAACAGTGAAAATATTCATTTTAACTCCGTGGTTAGGGGCTTAGCCAGGGAAAAAAAAAGAAAAAGAAAAGAAAAAAAAAAGAAGGAATCATTGAGCATATTGAAAGGTAATTGTCCACTCAATATTTATCCTTTCCTGTAGCTGTAAAACCAATTTTGGAATCAGAAATTTTTGTTCAGAAAATCAGAAATAAGACACTTTGTTCAAGGTAGAAAAAAAATGGGGAAAAAATCAAACAAACAAACAAAACAAACAAGGAAAAAAAAACCCCAGCAAATTCTATATATTTACCAGTCTGAAAGTAGGATGGAAGGAGTACAAATCAGTGATGAAGCATGGGTGCTGCTCTTGGCCCAAAGAAAGATTTCTAAGGGATTTGAAGAATGTTGGAAGGTGCTAACAATATACTGAGAATAAGCAGAGATTCCTATTCTGCACGTCAGCTTGTAATCAGAATAATATTTCCCTGTGTTCAGTGTCTTGTGGGTAGTGTTAAATCTTAAGGTCTCTGGTAACAGTGTTTGTGTAAAAAATGGGGCATATTTTTGTTAGTGATCTTGCTATGCATGGAGGCAGAATTAGTAACATCAGCTCGACTTGTATTAATAGCAAATCTTTTGTAACAACAAAGATAACTCAGTGTAGCTATAATAAACAAATTTTCATATACAGGGCAAGGGACAGACTACCAAGTCTTAATGATATCATTCTTACTGATGTCTATTATATAATGGTGTGATTTTTTTTTTGAAATTTACTTATTCTGCATTTCTGAAATTGCAAATGATTTTTTTTTCTATAACCCATTAGTGAATTTTTCTTCATTAGGAGATCCTTTAAAATGGCTGAATTTCTATCCTTGAGAGCTAAGTCTTGTATTTATAGACAAAAGTTGTACAGCTTTGGCATGAGCAGCGTAAATCACTCACTATTTCCTGCCAGGGCATTTCCATGCTGCCTGGGAGATGCACATCTAGATCCTCCAGCCTCTATGGCCAGTGTTTGACCTAAGGAGAGTTTCTCAAACAGTGGGATGGGGGGCAGAGTTCATCATGCTCTCAATAAATATATTCTTTGGTTAAATGAATTAAAGATATGTTTGCATAACCTTTTTTTTTTTTTTCCAGTGGGATTTCCTTTTTTACAAGTTCTGTTACAGAGTGGGAAAAGTGCAAGTATTCTAAGAGGGCAGTGCCAAAGTTTTCAAGGTGTTTCATAATGTTCAGTAAGATCCAAACAGGAATCATTCATTTTGGAGACTGTCAGTCAGTAACAGCTGGTAACAGTTTCTGTTCTGGTCTTCATAAAATAGCAGTGGATCACTCCCCTGCACTGTTAATCACCTGCAACAAGGGAGGCAATGCAGAAGGTTTATCCAGCGCTAACAAAAGTCTGCAAAAGTTTAATTGCCAGAGCTAAAGTGGAACCTG
Source organism: Crypturellus undulatus (assembly GCA_013389825.1). Classification (NCBI taxonomy): domain Eukaryota; kingdom Metazoa; phylum Chordata; class Aves; order Tinamiformes; family Tinamidae; genus Crypturellus; species Crypturellus undulatus. The sequence continues at coordinate 1,423,935 of VWPW01008057.1, read as the reverse complement.
TAAAGCTATAATGAATTAAATTCACTAAAAAATAGTGTATAATGTCTCCAAGTCCAAGAATTACAGGGTTCAAGGATGCTCATGTGCAGGTTTAGATTAAGCCAAAAAAGTAAGGCAAATTACTGATTAGAAAGGGCAGCATATCATCAAGGAGTTGTTCCTATAGCATGAAAGAGAGCGAGGACCCCTCTGTTCAATAGAAATACTCATGTTGGTGACAATGTACCCTCAGATATTGTTTATGTTCTCATCTGTGACATGATCCACCTTTAAAATCATCCTTAGACACAAAGATCTTTTGGACTAACATCCAGAGCTCTTTAAGTCTGAGCTTTAATAAAATTGCTGTAGTAAACAGAGCTACTTGAGGAGTGAAGGCAAGAGCAGTGAAGGTGCCAAGGCACATTACTGCGTATGGGATGTGTGATCCTGGCATGTAAAACATACTTTACTGTTGCTGAAATAAACTGGAGTTGGGTCAAACTGCAGAGGGACTGCAATGCTATTGAGTGGCAATAAAAAAAAAATATTTATAAGACAACTTTGGTTCCTAAATTTTCATAGTTTTGAATTTAAACTTGTCTGTTAAAAAATATCCTTAAGTAGAAGAGAGGGTACTTGATAGCATGAGAGTTGGTAAATTTGCTTGTTGATTATTGGAAAGCCTTTCCCCCTCCTCAACCCCTCATTTTGCTTTAAATTTAGGCATATTTTTTCCTGTCAGATATGAGCTCACAGATTATTACATGACAGAACTTTCAGTAGAATGATACATTTTCTTTTAGATCAGGCTGTCTGGCCTCAGCAAGTTTATTCAGGCAGTGGAAATCCCTTATTAAATACATTTTTCAAAACTTCCTGCAATACTGTTTATTTATAGATTACAGGGGAGATAATCAGTGCTTTCCACTCATATTCACTTAGTTCTTCCTAATGATACCTAGTCATACTCAGTCATGGTCATGCATACTCTGTTCCACTCACAGTAAATTCCATTCACAGTAAATTTGAATTCACACTTCATAGTCAATCATTTAACTCATTCACATCAGTCACACTGAATCAATACTCTCTTTTTTAATGCTCACTCCTTTCCTTTCGCATTTACTCTTAAACATCTGCAATCATACTCATTTGCTTAGTGTCTATCCTTAGAGCGCAAAGCTAGCTATCATTAATTGTAAGACTTCCATTACTCACAAATTAATGTGGATACTGGCATGATAGACAAATATTGTAGAATCACAGGCATTGCTTAGGATTCTTATTGATGGCCACAAACCGAACAGGATGTAGCTTTCCTTATTTTGGAATGTGGAAATGGAAGGTAAATGTATGTGTTATTTGTGTTAGTCGGCTTTAGGTTGTTCGCTTTGATCATGCTGAGGATGCACAACAACTAAATGGAGTTAATGCTGCTTTTTCCCATTTAATTTGATTACAAAAAAAAAAAAGTGAAATACTGTGAAAACAGGATGGGAGGCTAAGTATATTTTTGTGGTTTTGTGGTCAGTAATCAAGAAAATGCCTAGTGCTATTGTGATTAAAATTTAGTTCATTTATTAAATAGGATTTTACTGAAAATAAAAAAAGTAAAAAAGAAAGGTGTTGCTAACTCTTCTGTAGACTGTGTATGTGTTTGAAATCTGTCTCAGAAAAATCAAACCATCAAGATGTTCATGTAAATTTGGTCCAGTATCTCTGACCAGGGACTGGAGGACTATTTGTGAACTACCCTGACTTCCAGATAGTATTGGGCAAATCTCTTACTGTGAATTCTTTGATGTCAAAACGTGGAAGTTATCTTAAATCTTTAAGTTTCCCATGGAGTATTACAGCACTAAAGACACTATTAAGATTTCCTGATTTAGAATATTAATGCGGATGTTTTAACCAAAGTGGAATGTACTGATGAGGAGGTTTTCTTTCTCATTTCATGTCTATATCAATGATCTATACCCCCCAAAAAAAAAAGAAAGAAAGAAAAAGAAAAAAAAAGAAGCAACATGCTATATGTTGATCCACATAGAGAGTGGAGAATGGGAGAAAAATAAGAATGAGTGTACAGGGTTTTGAGGAAATCCCTACAACAGGACTTTTTGACAAATAAGTCTCACCTGGTGTGTGAAACCCCTCGGACTCTTGCACTGCCTGTTGGTAAAAGCACGAGTTGCTCTCGCTCCCAGCACTGTGTAGCACCCAGGGAAGCAAAAAAGAATCTATTGCATTAAATTAATAGCCTTGTGTTTTGGTGACAAAAGAGCATGTCCCATGAGACAGAAAAGGACCATATCTATCATCTTGAGATTGACCTAAGATAAGAAAAAGTACTTTTGATAGACTATTATCTTAATTTCTGTCCTGAAAGTCATATGGATGTGGACTGTGGAGCATCAGACATAACCTCAAAACCTCAAAGCTGAAGCAAAAGGCTTTAACTGGGTTGTTTTTTTCTCCTTCTTTTCATGTTCAACTATCCTTGAAAAGGAAAGAAGAAAACGAGACAATTATATACTCTGAGGAGTCCCAATAACCAATGGCAGGAGCAAGCAGAGTAATGGGTCTGGTGAGCAAAGACTGAAGTGGAAGAGCCCGATGTTTGCAGGAATATCCTTGGGTCTGTTGGTTGGGTGAGCCACCATAGAGCTGGAGAGGACGCAGTGTGTGAGAGGCTCTTGCACATCAGAGTCCCTTCCAGTGCTCTTGGAGACCTCCAGGAATGGCCAGGAAGGGAACAGCAAGAGCTGACACATATGGAAGGAGCCGTGCACAGACCCTGTAGTGGCTTTGCTCCATCAGCGCTGCCTTTCACTGCCTCCGATGTTCTTTTTCACCCTCAGGTTTTGTTTTGCTATGTTTTTTAGCAACATAGTTCTTAAAACAAAGATTTCTGTGTCAATTAGTAAAGTATGTTTGGACTTTCTTCCCTCAGTGTGTGCTTAGCAGATGTTCACAAAAAAGACAAAAAAAAAAGACCCAAAAAACAAAGTTTACCCAAACATTTCTGAGGTTGAGTTTGTATATAAAACCTCTCTCTTTTCTTTCCAAAGGGTACCATATTAACAATTCTTTTCTCGCCAGTATAAATATTTTTACTGCAATTAACTGCATAATGGTAAAATATAGATACTTGAATGAGACACTACGCCACAGTACTTTACGTTGTAACTTGACTCATGCCTTTCAGTAGCATCTGCCCCCAATGAATTAGAAACCCACTGAATTTTTATTCAAAAGACATCTAAATACGAGAATAATTCCCAAACCTGTTTGTTTTGAAAAGTGGTTTGCAGTCTAATAACCAAGTTGTAATTAGCCGCTATTAGCTCTGCTTCACTTTTTCTTTCTTTTTTTTTCTTTTTCTGAGTCACTCTTTGATTTTCAAAACATTTTGGTCATCCAGACTTGAAGTCTCCTTCCAGGAGAGGCACTGAGGGATCGAGTGCATCTCTCCGTCCTTTTAAAATTACCCTTCAGGGCAGTGCACACACAGAGTGACCCTGGCTTTTGACAAACCTTTGCTGAACAAAATGTAACAAGCCCTGTATATTTTGAGCAGCATTTTCTATTCTGACAGAGACAGCTCCGGAGCATTTGATGTCTGCTTGCTGGTCATAGATAATGGAGCATCTTGGGACCGTTGTCATTCCCGTCAATAAGATGGCCTGGGGGGACGGGCAACAAAGCTACCTTTTGATTCACCGTTTTTCCTCCCTTCCCAAGACATTTGTAAGCCTGTGGTCAGCTAGGTCACTTTATTTCATCCTGATGTGCCTTGATAATAGCATCATGTCTAACAAAAAATTTTGACAGACCATCGATGTACGTTTCTTTGGTTTCCACATTGCTTTCTATGCCTCCTCAATGTCAGGCAAGCTTTGAAAGCTACTGATTATGTTTGTTTGGACGGAATTTGACAAGATTCCTATTCTTTGAAGCAATTAAGCTCCTGAGGATGGATCTTGGGATTTGAGCTAATTTTTTTTTTTTTTTTTTTTTTTTTTAAGCATTGCAGGAAGCTACCAGAGCGTATGATCTGCTTTGCCTCTTTTTCCCCTCAAGGTTGTATTTGTGTATTTGTGAGTTTAGGATTACCTGAAACTTGTAATATTTAGTAAAATAGAGGAAGGGAAAAAACAGACAATCAAAAAAGAGGCTGCACCAGCTTAAAGCTAAATTTTTTTCCTATGTACAGATTTCTTATTTTACGCTAGAAGATTGGTAAATTCAGGTTGCGAATTCTTTTAAGATTTTAACTGTTTATAGCCCATATGGACTGTCAACTTGCAGAATATATTTTAGTAGCTCATCTATTAAAGAAAAATACTGTTTATGAGGTAATGGAGATGGCAAATAATGTATTTTGCTCAACTGTCCGCAGGTTATGATGCACAATTGATAGTCTGGCTTCCTTTTTGCCTAAATTAGGTGCATGCAATTCAGCATTTTACAAATGGGAATTAGTAGTATTTTTAGTTTATCAGTTAGCTAAATTGTTAAATATTTTTACTTGAGTTCAGTAAAGCATTTCTGGAGCCACACAACCATTTTTTTGGCAGTCACAAATGGAAGTTTGCAGCTTGGCCCTTTAGCACTGGGCATGAAGTGCATGTGTGTTCACTTGGATAAAGTTTTTTTTTTTTTGGCATATTGAGATGAATTTATCACAGTTCATGTAGTACTAGAAAAGGCAAATGGTAATTTCTTGTTACAGAAAAGGAAAGCCTTTCTGTTCTGTGTGATACTTTAAGAAATATTTGTTGCCTTTAAATGAATTTAATTCCAAGCTTTTTTCTTTTATTTTATGACCAAGAGTGTAAAACAACTTTCTTTCAAAAATAACCACTAGTGAAAAGTCCCCTTTTTGATATATTCGGTGACATTTGAGGGCAGATCCCCAAGGATGCATGGATGTCCAGATCGCGCCTTGTAAATGGAAATCTGGAGCTGGCGCCTCCGCAGCTCTGACAGTGCCTGGCAGCCGCTGGGGTGCAGGATTTTGTCACTGCGCTGCCATCCTCGCCCCAGGCAAGCCCTGGGAATGTGGAAAGAGGGAGAAATAATCAAGAATAGCAATATTGAAACTCAAATGTCCCTCCTTCCTTGGCAGGTAGCACATGGCAAATGGCGGGTAAATAACCGGTGTGGTTATCTGTGCTCTGCCTCTCCATCACCTGTGGCCAGAAGTGGTTTCACATATATGAATTCTCCCTCTTTTTTACCCCCCAAAATAGGGAAGAGAGCACTCATGGCTCTATTGGCCTAATTTGGAGCAATTCAGGTGGAATCACCCAGGGTTCACTAGCCGCAGAACTGCAGATTTGAAAGCGACTTCTGGGGAACCAAGGGTAAAATCCTTCCAAAAAGAATATGCTTCTGGGGACGCAACTATCCATAAATATGCTGCTGCTTTTGCTGTTTACAGCAAATTAGTTTAATATCCAGCATACTATGCAAAAAATTAGGAATCATTTCTGCACTGCTACTGGCCTCTTGGACTGTGAAGGCAAATTTCTTTGCCTCACTCTCCCTTTAGATAGAAGTAGGATATTAGTGCTAGCCTCCTTTTAAAAGTAGTTTGATAGCACTCATTGAAAGCACGTCTGTGTGAGACAGGTATAATTGCCAAGGAGACTGCATTTTCTTTTCTTTTTTTTGTTAGTTAGAATTTGTATTTAGTTGTAATATTATGACTAAAATGACAGCCTGTAGTTTTCAAACATATGCTTTATTTGAATTTGAGCTATTATCTGGATTATAATATCTTCAAAGCATGAGTTAGAAGTATTGAGAATGGAACTGTACCTAATAGGTACCTAGTATAAACTTGCACATTTTGCTTGATCCAAATATATCAAGACTGCAGCTTTCCCAAAGAGATTCAGTGGCTTTTGAATACACCCTGGAACTTCCTTCATTTCTCTAGTTTGCAGCAAGGATGATGTGATCAGGCCACACTGCTAGCCTTGCTTCACTGTAACACCTGAAGTCCCCCAAAAGGATGAATTTCTTCATGATAAATGTCGCTTAAGAGCATAACATATGGATTATGTGAAACACAAGCTGCTGGTTCAGCTGCTAATCACCAAACTGGTCAATAATTCGAATATGCAGCAGGACAACATAGCACTCTAGTGAATGTCTCTTTGGAAGCAAAAGACGGACAGGAATTTTAATTCCAATTTCCTTTTCCAGTTCCCTCCTACTTTAGGAGGAGCAATACAATTACAGCCAGACAAAAGAAACAAGGTTTGTGGGGAGATATGGGGCTAGAAAATATATATTAGTCAGTTTTTGTCTCTTTTTGTCTTTTTAGTTTTTGAAGTGGTGGAGTTCCGTCATAAATGTTAAAATCTAACTCTCAGTGGCAGGAACCTGAAATTGTCTTGGAATTTGAGCTGATTTGGATTTTTTTTCTTTAACATTTAACTTAAAATATTCACAAATTCCAATCTCATACTTTTTGTTTTCCCCTGTCTTGTTTGACTAAGGATTCTTTTTCTTATTGTGCATGGCATATCTCAAGGTAGCCATCTTGCTTTTCTTGCTTTTATTTCCTCGTAGGAATTGAACATATCCTTCTGCTTTGTTTTCTATGTTTGCCATTTTTTCTTGTTTTTTCTTCTCTCTGAAAATTTGCCCTTTTCATTCTGTTTTTAAATATGCTGTGTAAAATGAAACTTTTTTATCCTACCAAGTGTTAAGGATATAGAAGTGATTGATTTGCTTTTCTTTTTGCTTTCTTTCTTTCTTTCTTTCTCTCTTTCTTTCTTTCTTTCTTTCTCTCTTTCTTTCTTTCTTTCTTTCTCTCTTTCTTTCTTTCTTTCTTTCTCTCTTTCTTTCTTTCTTTCTTTCTCTCTTTCTTTCTTTCTTTCTTTCTCTCTTTCTTTCTTTCTTTCTTTCTCTCTTTCTTTCTTTCTTTCTTTCTCTCTTTCTTTCTTTCTTTCTTTCTCTCTTTCTTTCTTTCTTTCTTTCTCTCTTTCTTTCTTTCTTTCTTTCGTTCTTTCTTTCTTTCTTTCTTCCTTCCTTCCTTCCTTCCCTCCTTCCTTCCTTCCTTCCTTTTTTATTTGAATGCAGGATTTCTCTAAAGTTAAAATTGCCTTTCTGCTTTTTATATTCAGTGCCTTTCCAGGGACTATCTATAGTTCTATGGGATGGTATTGCCTAGTTATTCCTTCATGTTAAATGATTGGGTTATTACTTTTATGTCTTTAGAATATTTAATTTTACTGATTTCCCCATATTAAAAATATGATAAATTATAGCAGCTATTAAGGGCCCAATCCTGAATTCTTAATGTAGTCATTTCCATTAAAGTTTCTTCTGACATAGATTTATATGGAATCTGATAAATTTCTGCTTGGCAAATTCCTAGAGAAACTACAGAAACCTGAATTAAATTAGTCTGTTAAAATAATCAACATGAGCCTAATCTTGTCAAGTAAGTGGTAGATGAGTGTGTTCATCTCTGGCCACAAATTAATGACTAATTATTAAGTACCAAAATGGGAAAAGCGCAGTGGGATTTCCAGGCACAAGAGGGGAATTAGGACTGAACCCTATTTTTCTTTTAAATCTTACTAGTCCACAGTGTTTTTTTCCCTATACTTCTGTTTCTGTTTTCTTCAATGTTGAGAAGAAGGTAAAAAAAAAAAAAAAAGAAATTCTTCCTTCTGACTATTCTTAAGTAGTCCAGGGAACAGAAGGAGCCTCTTTGTCCCTTTGCAGAAAAAAGGAAAGAACTCTGGAAGTCACTCCATGTTTGGATGTGATCTACACATACACCAGAGTGATTCTGCTTTGCATCCGTCCCCTTGAGCTGGACATGGGAACCATAGATGTCAAAACCTTTTTTCTTCTCTGACCACCATAGGCACTCACTTAGGTCTCCCAAGACTTCTTCTGGGGACATCTGAAACAAAAGTGTATGATTGGCTATTATTTTTGCTGACTGTAATAAAACTATCTAAGCAAACAAAGGAAAAGAAAAACAACCCTGAATTTGTCAGAATTTGTTTTTGAGGGAAGTGAATTGATATAATTAACATGTTGCCGTTTAATAAACAATTCGGTACCCCCATTTCCTCTTTGAACTGTCACAAGGGTGTGATGCCCATGGGCCAGCTTCAGGAATAAAATACAAGCCCAAATTCTTTTTGAGGCTCTGTTTCTTGGAACATGGTTTTTAAATTGTTTCTAAAAATGAAAATAACACAAAACACAGAGCTACTGGAAATTTATGTCTGCTATAAAATAATTTATTGTGTTGGAGCCTCTTTTTTTCTGTAAACTATGTAAAGGACATACATCACCCAAACAATCTCATGTTAATGCATCTTGTTCAGCTGAACCATTCTTCAGATTAGTTGCTGTTTTATCTTAACATGCTTTTTTATTTTTCTCAGCATCACCTCAATGGCTAGCATTCCTTGCTGTAATGATGAATAATGAATGTGAAAACTTGTTTTCAAAATCCTTCTTACACAGTTTTCTAATATTACATAATTTGTGGCCTTACATTTCTTTCAAAATTAGGCTATCTAAATTTGTTTTCACTGAAATATATATGACATGACGGAAGTTATTAAAGGAAACTCCTACCTGTATTTAATGGGCAGTTTTAATTTCTCTTTTTCAGTCCTATAGCTTGAAAGACTTTAAAAGTCTCAGGTTAATCCACATATGCACCAAGAAATTTGTTCAAATATTTTTTATTTGGTGCTGTGAACATCTTGTTCTTCTAGAATGTGAGCATTTCCTTTGTTTCCTTTAGACTTAATTTTGAGCAATTTTAATACCTATCCTGCTGCTCTGATTTTACCAGTGTTTCAGATGATGAACTTGATCACTTTGCTAAGCTATTATAATTGTCATTTATTATGTTAGCGGAAATTTTCAGATGTTTCAGAATATTTTAGCCACTTAAAGCAGGACAAGGTAGCACACAGATAACAGATGTGGGTGTATTCAGTGCTTTAATGGGTGACATTGTGTAGCAATCACTAGCGCAGCAATTCCCAGAAAGACAGGAAGTGCAGGACTGAACAAAATACGCATATCTCCAAATAAGAAAATTGTACCTATCTGGGATGTCATCTAATAGTTAATACTCTTACCTCACGGAAAGTATAGGCGTCATAATAACTGATGAACACAGGTGATCAAATTTCTTTTATCCATCACATTTGAAAAGCCTTAGTAAAACTCAGAGGTCTCCCTCCATCAAAATACATGACATTGAAACAAATATTTGATGCCATGGGCTCTCATGAAACTGTTGTCTCCAAAATTTTTACCCAGAGATTGCAAGGACCGTGCTTTCTTCAATACAAGAATACACGATATCATGGAATGAGACAAGACTGAAAAGAAATAATAGAAAGGTTGAAAATAGTTGATTATTTTTGAAAATGATTGTGCACGACCTGTTTTAAAATAAATGCTTCAGTTTGACTCATAGCAAAATGCTTTCTCAAAAAAAAGAGAAAATGAGTATTTGTTAGTCTCAGCTTTTTTTTTTTTCAATCTTGTGTCTTTTTTACCCGTCTAGCTCCTGAACTGAGAAACAAATTATTTTCTGAGCTCTCTCTATATGAAGGTTTTCTCTAGTTCATATGTTCCTTAGCTTTGCCTTAGAAGAAGCACAAAGCACAAAGGTAGACTTACCAGACTGTCAGTTTAATGAAGTACTTAATTTTACATAGGTTTCTTAAAAGGAGCTAAATTTGAAGAAGAAAGAAAAAGTCCCCTCTAGACCAATAATAATCCAAGGCAGGAAAACTCTTGGCAGAGAAAGTAGGGATTTATCTTTAGTTGGAATGAATTTCCTCTGTCAATTGGCATCTAAAAAAAATCAGCTGGGAGAGTTAAGTGACTAAATAGTTCTCAAATGACTGAAACAAATGGATGCTTTAATGAAAATCTTTTGAATGTCACTCAAAATTTAATCCCTGGTGTCGAGACTTAGATTTGATGATACTGTATATATGTGTTGCTGTGTTGTTTTTTTTTAAACCTAACTTGAATTTGAGGTTTTGTTTCTTAAAACTGTATCCCGTGTCGGTTTTACTTATTTTTATCAAACTCAAATGTTGACCACATTTTTTGATCTGTATAAAATTATCTTCATCACCTATTAGGTCTAAACCAAGTGTAGCTTTTTAATAATAATTCTAACTAGTTAACAGAGACTCTGTGTTGTGAAATACACTTGAGTCTTCACACATGGTACTAGTCACCACAAAGAACTGGTTTAAATTCAGTTTTCAACCATCCTAGGCTTTTATAGGGTATTAGTTTGGGAAAAAAATATGTACTCTATAGTTTACTTTGGACTGACAGTGTTTATCCTGTATATTTATAGAAATAAACAGGAAAACCCTTAAACACTAACAATTGTATTTGATTCTTGATGCTTCTTGGCAACTAATCACAACAACTCCTTGGTGAGGTCCTATGTATGACATGTAAATATTTGACATAAAGGTAAAATATAGATATCTGAACCCCTTATACATTTAATGATCCCAAACTATTTCTTGGACAATAGACAAATAGCAAAATGTCACTTGTTTGAAAGAGGGGAGGGAAGAAGTTCAGGGAGCAAGCTGTGTTTTTTCTTTCTTTGTCTTTCCTTAGGCTCTCTTGGATCATGCGTTATCCATCTGATAACCACTCAGAGGTGGTCATTAGAGGTGGCTAACCTACCATTTGGCCACCTGTAGTCTTTAGTCATCTTTGAGGTGAAGGAGCTGATGATGTGAAAGAAGAAAAATTCCACTTATGGAATTAAAGAAATGTGGAGAGAAGACTTGAAGGGTTTTTGAAAGTACCAGAATCCTAATGCTTTCTTCCACAAACTTTCTGTTCTTTCCTGCTACTGATAAAATGACTTGCCTTCCTCAGCAACATGTTTTTACTTTTTCTCCTCACTCCCAGCTGAATCCTGCCTATTTCAATCTTCCTCGGCCTCAGCATTTTTCAGGACATATTCTTTTCTCTTCACCTACACAGGAGTTTCATTTTATTGTTCTACTTAAGCTGCTTCTGTAGTTTCTGTTTGTTTCAGTCTAGATAAATTACTGCTGTTAGAGTGATCTTCCTTATTCCCATGTTTCTTTGTATAAGTCCTCTTGGTCACGGCCTTGAGAATTTTGTATCCTCCTTAATTATTTTGCTCCTATTTCAAGATTTACATGGTCTCTGCTTGAGGAATTTCATGCCCTCTTAGAAGTCTCTCTCTCTGATGATGCCTATGTGTTTTTTATTTTAAATAGAGTTTCAAAATTTTCAGGATGGGTTTCATTCTATCCACCTACCTCCAAATAAAAAAGAAGAAGATTATATTCCATTTTTCTTAAACTTCTGCATCTTCAGTCACTTTTTCCCTCAATGTGATCATCTCCAGGTTGAGATCCCCTCTACAGTTGCCCGTGCAGATTTGGACAGTTTCTCACAACAATCGCTGGGGGCTGTAGCCAGTCTGTGGGTTGCTTTTTCCTCATATCCATGAAGTTTTGCTTGGCTACATGTCTGTAGCTCCAGGACCGTGACAAGTTACCAGAGGGGCCGTTCACCAGGATTTGCTTGTGCTTAAAAATGTATGTATGTGCATGGAGAATTTCTTGGAAGCTTTTCCTCAGATACTTGGTGGATGCTATAAAAGTGAGTGATAATATGAGATCAAAACAGAACTTTCAGCAGAGAGGGCTTTTTTTTAAGAAAAACAAAGCAGTTTTCAAGGAAAAGGCTGATGCGTTTGAAGCCACAACTAATGCAATGGAAAAAAAAAAAAAACATTTGAAAGCCTTGGTTTAGAACTGCATGAGACTCAACAAAGAATTGCTAATATGGAGAGAATGAATTGTTGTATAATTGCATTGACGATCTAGAAAACAAGCTTAGAAAAGAGGTTTTTAAGTTTTGCGGACTGCTGAAGGATGAGAGATTGGGAACCAGTGGTTTTTCTCCACATGCATTTTGTGCCTGTATTTCGTACAGTATTTTGAAGATGCATGGAACATGTAAATCAGCTGTGATGATTGTCATTTGCTTTGAAATGCTGCACATTAGTTTCATTAAGGGTTTCAGAGAAGCCTTACCCTGAAAGTCCTACCAATGAAAACTTTGATTTGTATTATTTTTGGTGGCTTTATTTTTCTTTCCTAAAGGTTACTGCCACTGTTCGTTTAACGGTGTTTATATGATCTTATAATAAGTGTTATCACTTTGTATAATTATTATGTGTGATTAATCCTGTTCACACTTGAAAGCTGTGGGTTTTTTTCTTTTCTTTTCTTTTTTTTTTTTTTTTTTTACCAGAGGGTATGTCTTTAAGTCTTTGTGTTGTTCGCTTATAATGATAGCTGACAAGAGCTATCATAAAGAGGAGGGAGGATAGAAACTCTGAAGTAAATTATTTTGTGGAAAAAAAAATCAGGGAAATATCTGGACTAGAATCTTCTTAATATAGAAAGTCTTGAGAAAAATGTTGGGTACAATGCATGGACCTCTCTGAAAATTTGGTAGGTTGCACATATTTCTGTAGCAATCAAACCAGACATTAGTACAAAAGAACGTGTTTTATTCTTTCAAATGTCGTCCTTGTAAAGAAACTTAGGCTATATTAAATGTGGCCCTTAATAAATCTCTTTTTAGACTTTGCAGACAGGTCGATTTAGGTTGTATGAATGCAACTCAGAATAACTGACTATTTTTCAAGACTTTATGGGAATTGGCACCTGACCCCACAGGTGATGAGGTAGCAAAATAGTTTTTTTTTTTTATTAGCCTGAGTGGATTTACTTTTGGATGTACAATCCTTGGAGAACTTAACTGATGAAAGAAAAGGTCTGATGAAAGTCATTTACCTGTATGTGACAAGGATTTTTGTAAATTGCTGGGAATTGAATGAAGGAATCTTGTACAATAGTAAATTGCAAATCAGAATTCCAGCTATATAGGTTTATCCAGCTGCATGATAGCCATACGGGTACATCATCTGTTCCCCGTAATAACCTTTGCAACCAAATAAAGGTATAAGTAATGTGTTAAACTCTGTTGCTATTACAAATCATCCTGGTGCCTTCTGGAAACTATATTCCACCAAGTTTACATGGTCTGTGCTTTTATATGCAGTTTTCAGATTGAACTGATTTGGGTGGCTAATAATTTTCTATACTTTGGTAGCTGTAGATAGTTCTTTTAAAATTGCTATTTGTATTGCTTTATATCATTGTAGAAATTGGTAATATTATTAGTATATGTAACATAAGCAATTCAAGTCTTTAATGTAGAGCAGCAATTTTAAAGAACAATATATTCTTGTTTTAGTTCATTAGAAGTTGATAGGAATATTGTGTGATCTAGCCATTAAAATCTACATTCATTTATAAAGCTACATTGATATTTTCTTTCAGAGATAGTTCCTCAGCAGGTTTTTGCCTTTGTCTCTACGTAACACCTTTATATTGAATTGCACTGCCAAGTACTTTCAAATAATATTTGTGTCCTTAAAAGCTATTTGAAAATCCCTTGAACTCTTTTCTGAGTTACTGCGCTCTAGGAGTCTGAATTATTATAAAACATATTAAGGGGGATATCCCCGACAGTAATGAAATTAATGATATATTAATTTGTATTAATTAATTTGTATTAATTATTATATTAATATATATTTCAAATGTAACTCTAGGTAAAAATAGATAAATCCCACAATCAGACTAGACCAATTACATTGTAGCATTCTGTTCTCAAAAGAGTTCTGGAAATTAAAACTCAGGGCCAAGGATATAATGAAGTGAAAAAGAAATATATTTTTATTTCCTTTGAAAAACCTTTACTCTAAATCTGTTTATAAAAATAACCTTAAATATCACTTAAAAAATAAAAAGTTTTAAGCAGCTGATTTAATTCCAGCACACGATTTATTTACTAACCAGAGGAGTACCATTCAGCAAGCAATTGTACCATACACTCTTAACTCCTGCCTTCAGCAAAGTCTGAGGAAAATCAGCAAACTCGACTAGTAAACTAGTAGTGACATCACTTCAATCTAATTACACTAAAACCTCAGTGCCACAATGCAAAATGGACATTTGTAATCTTTGTTATTAGTAAAGACTGACTCTCAAAAGGTAAGGAGCAGAGAAAGAGTTTTATCTTCACTGTCCGTACAGAACTATTGGAGACCTCTTCCAATATTAACGTGTGAGGATGCAATTTTAGGTTTTAACTGCAGCAACGCCATTTTCAAGTCCATATATTGGAGGAGCTTGTACATCTTAAATTTGTCAATACAAAAGTTGTCAAATCCTATCTCATTTTCATTTTGGATTGAGGATATAAGGTTTAAATCACAGTCTGCCTTATTAGCAGTAGGCTGTAAAAGCTAAATATCTGTAAATACTGACTTGGGTTATGCTATGATCAAAATAAAAATGCAGGTTGTGGCATGTAAACTTTTCTTATCCCATTGCCCATGAAGTAAAGACCAAATCCAACAAGAACATTTCATCCACTCCACAAGCAACTTGCTAATTCCAAATGATGCATCAGTAACATAATCATGGTTGCCTTTCTTTTGAATTATGATTATCTGTTTTGTACTCAGAATATGCACATAGAGCAATTTCATCTGTGAGAACTTGGGAAAATTATATTAATCATCATAACTGAGTACAGCTTCTTTCTCAGCATGAGTCATAAATATCTTTGAGCATTAAACCTCTTTACAATAACATTAATTTAATCTATAAGAGGACATTGCGTGCAATAAATTTCATTTACAAATCTGAGTGGGCAATGAAGAGAAAGCTGTAGTTCACTGTTTTTTTTTTTTTTTTTTTCCCACATTGAAGACTGGGAAACAATGCACCAAAATAAGTTTCCTATGCCTGAAATGCATAGGACTAGAAAGGAAAATAGAGCTTCCTGATTGATTTGCCTCTATGCTATTACTTAGTTTTCTGCCAGTTAGAACCTTATATAGCTTAAAAGATTGTTATTGATTGTTCAATTTGGTGTTCATATATTTAAATTTTATTCAGGTTGGAGTGAGGTTAAAAATTGGGGTCCACATGCTAGATTGCCAGCATAGTGGTTGACAACACAAACATTAAAATACAATAATCTGTGTAGTATAAAATGGCCATTGATGGTCTAATTTCCATTTTGTGGTTTATGGCCTCTACTGAATATCTGATAATGTAATTATGCTTCAGTAAAGAATGAATCCTCTCTGGTAAACTGAGCTGTGTATGCAATGCCAATGTGAATTAAATAAAGTGACATCAAAGTCCAGCCAGAGCTTATTTTAGGAGCACATTTTTAAACATTTACTATGGTTTGTTCTACAGTAATGCCAGGGAGCAGATTTATGGCTGTTAGCATATTCATGTTGAAGAAATGTGTTACTTCATTCTTTATTTTAGCCCAGGAGAGCAAACAAAACAGCTTCCGTAAAAGTGAAGGTCGCCTTGTGACATAGGTATGAACAAAGTTTGTGGATGACGCAGCTAGCACGCACCGAGGTGGCACGGAAAGGGAAGTGGTAGCTCTACAGTCAGGAAATTAATTGGGATTAATAATTTCGAAGCCAGCAAATGAGACCGCATTTGTTTCCTGGCAGTAGATATCTTATCAGGTTGAATATTTGGGTCTTTTGCTGCTAGGTTTATAAATGTATGGCAACATCGGCTATGATCCTATGGTTAAGAATTTCCTCCTTTTAAATTTCAGTTGTCAAGTTATGTTATGCTGTTTATAATGCAGTGAATTATGTTCAGTCCTATCCCATTCACTGCTAACACAATGCAACTTAACATCATAGAGCATAACAGAATATGACAGTTAAAATTTAAAAGTACCCTCATTGTATTTGTGAATTGAATACTCAGCTGTGTGATTTAAAGATGGACTGGCATCTTGAGTTCAGAAACAAGTAACATCATTTGAATGCATTTTTTTTTCTAATTCATTTGCATTGCTTTTTTGACCTTCTTTCCAACAGAAAAAATAACCCTAAGCAACTGGCATATATTGACATAGAGGTATTTAAAAGTTAGCGTGATATTCCAGACATGTTTAAAGGAACTTCTGAAATCATGAATTTGATGAGTTATACGGAATCAGAATGTCACTTTATCATGTAAATAACAGGGAGAGCACCAAGCTTCACATGTGGATTTTAATGTCCCAAAGCATTAGTATAAAAAATCTGAGGCCTGGTTACACCCGTGATAAAGAGAAATGTCAAATCAGATCATGATTTATCTTTCACTTCCCAAGTCTCATGAAGATTGGGTCAATAAAACATGTATTTAGAGCATTTTGACAGATCCTTTTGGACCTACTGCCGATGCAAGGGAGTGAGGTGAGCATGTCACCTTCTTAGTCTCGTTTTGGCTGGTCAGAACTCTTGACCGTTGACGTGATGTTTCCTGGTATTTCCCCTTTTCTGCATCTATTTAGATAATTCCTGTTGCACCTCAATTCCCTCCCTTCCCCTTCAACTACTTTGCTTTGCCCTTGGACTTCGTGTCCAGATGCAGCTCCTACCGAGCCCCCTGACCAATGGCATGGCTGGAATTCATCCCTTTTTCCTTCCCTTGATGCTGGCACGAGAGCATTAGCTCCCTGCTGTGCCCTTTCTTCTGCTTTATATCAATGGAACGCTACAAGTTTCTATTTATTTATTTATTTTTCTTCTCTTTACTCCTTTGGTGTAGAGAAGAGTCTTCTGCTGTGAAGGAGTGGGAATGAGACAACACCTACAGATACATCTGCTCTCACAAACTGCAGGATGTGAACAAATTTAATAACGTGGAAAAACACAGTCAACCTTTAGAAATATATTGGGCAAAAGGTAGGAGTGAAGCAGTAGATACACACAAATATGAACAGGTTAAAAAAAAGCACAGTCCTTCACATTCATGCTCTACCTGTGCCCTGTTGGTTTAAGGCACAAGATGGTCTTCATGCTTCATCAACACAATCTCAGGGCCATGCATCTGGAATGGGTAGATGCAGGTAGCACATGCACAGATCCTTCGCCTGTTGCAAAACAGTGTCCCCTTGTAAAAGATACATGTTCATAAAGAAGATATTATTAATATTATTAACTTGTCTTTTCATTATCCCTGCACTGTGGGAGGTTCTCTACTGCATTATCCTTGGGTTGTTAGCATTTTGTGTAGGAGACGAGATGAATACACCTAGATTGCAGATAGTATAAGGAGCCAATGAGACAATATTAGTCAGCAGGCTAGTGGTTTAACCACAGATCTAAGAGCATTACAAATATTAGTTATTATTATTTATTACTTATGCAACACCCACACACTATGCAAGACATTTAAGAAACCGCATAAAAGGCAGGGCTGCACCACACAGTGATTGCTGGATGGATTTTAGATCTGATAGATGGTTATTAGCTACTTGTTTGTGTTTTTTGTAGTAAAAAAAACGCCGAAAGGTCTCAACCAGAGAGACCTCAGCTATTCTTGGCAGTGTTCAAACACACCATTATAGAAACATGATTTTCTTTTTTTCAAAGAAAAGAAATCAGGGATTTACATGGTGCTGTCAGATCGACTCACAGAGTCTTGTAAGCAGAGTTACTTTCATGGTGAAGTCTATAGCAGAGATGTTGGGAAGTGTTTGTGAAGCTGTGGGCTTGTCTCGTCTAAATGCTGCTCTTTCTGCTCCACAAATGTGGTTCTGCTCTATGTGTTCAGAGGATAGGGCTCTATGTGTGCTGCAGATGGTGTGGGGTGTCATCCTGCTTGATGTGCCCCTAGCATCAGCAGTTTCCAAAATTGCAAGATATAGTTTTGGGGTGACCTTCATAATTCGATATCTAGTGGTCTAGATGTTGTAGTGGTGGCTTGATTTAAGACTTTTGTGTTCATCCCTATGAAAAGCTCCTAGGGGCCCAAATCTACTTATTTTTGCCTGGTCTGCGTCTAGCACCGTGTTGACATTGGTGTTCAGTATGGACTTCATAAATGTCTGAATTGCTACAAATCAGTGGTTTGCTTCCCAGCTCAAATATTGCCCATTGGCTCTTCTGAAGCATTTTTCTGAGCGTGTCCTGTTTCTTCACACTGTACACTCTTTCTGTATGCATGAAACACCTGGCAAAAAAGTGGTAATACACTTAAAATCTTGTCTTCTAGACAGTAGGCTTTTTCTTGACAATTTCTGTTGGTCCGGCATGTGCATCTCTTTGTACTCTCACTTAACGTAAAGCAGCATTTTCCCCTCAGACCTTTCTGTTGATTTGTGTCTTTCCAAATCTCTCCATATCATCAGAGGGTTGTTTATCCTTCATAAGTTTCACCCTGTGCTTGATGGTTCCTTTGTAAATTTAGTTACTTTACAGGGATTCACTCTGGATCAGCTTGTTTCATCTATCTGATTGTCTGTCTCGGAGCACAACCTGTCGTATCAATAGAAGAGTATCACTTCAAATTCATGTTTTCACTGTTTGCCATATACATTCAGTTTTTGGATAATCCCTTAGTGAAATAATTCCTAATTATGTATATGGAAAAAACATTTATAAAAGCATTTTTAACTTTCTGGGGTAGAGGTCCTTTATCTGTGTTTTACAGTACAGTGGAAAGTAATTAATTCATTCCGAGATATGAAGCATATGGATAATTTTATGGATTTATGGCACGTTTTAGGGAATGTGAAAATACTGCAATT
Organism: Crypturellus undulatus; assembly: GCA_013389825.1. Taxonomy (NCBI): domain Eukaryota; kingdom Metazoa; phylum Chordata; class Aves; order Tinamiformes; family Tinamidae; genus Crypturellus; species Crypturellus undulatus. Next base: position 1,405,224 of record VWPW01008057.1, on the reverse strand, counting down.
ATTTTAAAAATAATGTGATACAAATTTGGGCTTGGTTTGCAGATTTATGATAGAATTATATTTTCCACAGCCAACAGCCAAACATGGAGTAGTAATAGCTTTGCTTCTTTATATTCTGTCTAACTCTCCTGCTTTTCTGCGCCATTTCTGCTTCAGAATGTAAAGTAACTGCAAAGAAATAACTCTAGAATTGCTTATTTCTAAATTGGAAATTTGAAAACTGTTAACCCTCTGAAAGTAGCTTGCAATTAATATGTTAAAAAAAAAACTACATACAACGTTTCAGGGGAATTTTCAGTTTAAGAAGACTATCTTTTAGCACACATTTTGAAGTAGCTATTGTTGACATTTAACTGTATATTTCTCTGAAAAAAGTAGTGGTAGACACAGCTCATTTAGTGGCTTTGAAGAAGTTTAGGTCTGTGTATAGGCAGATCTGTCAGTGTTAGAATAAAATTATTCTGGCTCAGGATAATATTTAATCTATGGCTTAGTTTTATCTTCTAGTAGTATGAACTAACATTGACACATAGACTTCTATAGTGATAGTGCCTGGCATGTCTGTAAGTCTCCTCAAGTAACAGGGCATTTTTCCTATATGCTCAACAGCTAGGAAGCTATTTGTTATCATAATGTTAAAGGTATTTCTGCTGTAATTGCTAGAATATGAACTGAAACTCTTGTCTCAGTTTTAGGAATTGACTGGGTCACGCAATTTTTGAAAAATCACACTATCATTGCTTATTAACAGGCTTATATGAATTTAAGTCTTGAAGATTTATTTTCTCCTTCTTTGAAGGAAAGTAACTTTACTGACATATTAATGGCCTAACTGTGAATAGAATATCCCATTTTGTTTGAAGGATAGTTCCCTTGATCCATTAAACAAATACTACATGTGGAAAAAAGGAGTTAGATTGATATGCAAGCACTGCGATCACTGAGTGCAGATTTATGATGTAAGGGAGTAAAGGGAAGTGATATGACTGTGAAAAGATAAATGAAATTATGCTTATAGGCACTAAATCCTCTGATATTGAAAAACATTGGCTATTTGCGTTTAAAACATACAGTATTTAGAGTAAATGGCCTTTCATCAATAAATCTGCAGTTTCCAAGGCTGACACCAACATGCACCATGTCTGTCAAGTTCTGGTCCGAGCAATTTGTCGTATTCTAATTCAGTTTGAAAACTGTGAGCTTTACCACGTTGTTCAGTGGCTGGCACCCTTGCTGATGCCTGGCTGGTGGGGTTTCCTGCTAGCTCGGAACCCAGGTTTGCACCCCGGGTGTTTTTGTGCCCGCTCCTCACCGTGGTGTCAGGGCTGCGCGCGGAGGAGCCTCTTTGCCCCTGTAACATGCATCTTTGGTGAGCAGCTCCAGACAGTCCTAATTTAACAGTCTCTGAGGCTTACGTGCTGATGATTTCTGCTAGTAAAGTGTTATAATTGGATTATTGAAGTATTAGGTAAATTCAGTCGGATTTACTGTTTGAAGTGGAAATATAAAAAAATACTGGTATGATATTACTGCTTTGTCATACCTATTAGCAACATATTCCAGAGTTGCAGCAACAACAGATTTACTTTCAGCTCTTCAGACTTTACAATGTGCAACTTTATATTATTTGAGCAGGTGCCTTAACGAACCCCTGTGACCTTTCCAGGTCCTGCTGGTTCACCTTTGGAAAAATGCATGCTTTCTTACCTATAACTGACAGTAAAATTGTCCTGAAAAGAATAGATATTGTGTGTTGTATTGCATTTGTTTGATATTAAGTAGAAGCATATGGTAGCTAATACTGGGCAGGTGGTGATCAAATGACAGAATCCAGTACAAATAAAGAAGATATATAAAATTCTGAATGCTCTTGTGATTACAGTTCTAAATTGTCTAGGTAAAAAAAAAGGATAATAATAGTAGTAATGAAAACAAAATAGAAGCTTTCCTTCTGTTATATGTTACAAAATGTCTTTGCATATTTAATGGTTGCAAACAAGAATATGTATTTATCTGTATTATAATTCTTATTTCAAAATGAGCAGCCTATGGCCTGGAGAAACCGAATTTGGCCACTTTCACACACCAAGTGGGAGCTATATCTACTTTGTGTTTTGAAGGTAACATTTTCAGTTGACTATATTTCTGGGATTTACAGGTTGTTGGATGGTCTTAAAAAAACTTTGGACCCGAACTTTGACTAAAAATGTTAAACTTCAGTGTGCTTTTAAAGCAAAATCTGTTTTTATCTAATTTGTGCCATTCATGATTAAATGAAGCACATGAGTTGTGCCTGGAATGTCATCTTCAGTTTTTGGTGTTCTCCCTTCTGCTACTTAAGTCTGTTTCTGGGTCTTCTTAGGGATTCCTCTACCTTTTTCTTTGTACCAATATGAACTGCCGTCATTCATAAATCTATATCCTTCCAATAGCTAGGAGTCAAACCTTGATTTTGCTCAAGCAGATCATGAGAGCTTCTATCTATGAGAGATGCACTGACACAGCAATTCTTCCAAAATCTTAAAAGCAATTTAGTCCAGCTGCAAACTGTTCAGGTCTTTTTGTATAAAACACGGCATGGGGCAAAGCATCCCATGTGTTCAAAGGTGTTCGAATCCCGATAGTGATTTATTGTATCACGGGCTGAAATCTATGTTTCCCAGGTGATTGCGAGTGAATGTAACCTGATTGTTAAACAAGCTCCCTCACCTAATAAACATACTTTATGTGATGTTGGAAAGTTCAGCAAGGACATTTCAGCGGCCAGACAGACTCTTTTGTGGAGCCATTTGGTCTGGAGGTTTGAAGCCCGGCATCCCAGTTCTCAGGAACTGCCTTAACCTTTGGGATGCTGGATAGAACAGGTCAGGCGGTTCTATGTTGTCCCAGGTCTTGACCTGATAGCTCTGTTACATGACTGTCTTTTGGAGCAGAACATATTCTTGCGTACTGTGAAAATCCCATTAGGATTTAGGCCTTTTTAAAAATCTAATAGAATTAAAATTTGCTGTTCGTAACTAATGGCTTCAGTGAAGATAGGACAGGCATTTTACAGATGTGAACCTGGACACCTTGTGAGATAGAAGAATGGGCAAAAGGATTTCGTTTTCTGCCAAAAAGGGCATGACAGTTTTTGAACAGAGAAGGAAATATGCATTCAAAAGACATTTTTCAGCTGTCATGTTTGTACAGGTGATGCCTTTATTTATCAAGTATTGAGGTAGTGACCCTATACTCTTGTAGCTTTCTTATCTGGGGATTATTTGCATTATGTGCTAATCTTCCACTTGGCAGGCATTTTGCACAGCAGGAACAGACCACTTGTCCATGTCCAAAGCAACAAACATGAATAACCACGGGTGCTGTTCTGAAATTTTTGTGCCTGGTAGGGAAACATACACAAAGTTGTAGAGGTTTAAGATAGTTCGAGATTTCTCTTGAGGAAAGAAATGCATAGAAATACCATTCTAATGTGAAGTCCAGCTCACATAACTTCAGTCATTTAGAAATCAATCCTAAGAGCTAATCACTGAGTTACTCAAGCTGATTTCACAGTAGATAGAGAGCACTTGTGAAGGTGGTTCTGTCCTCTTAATGCAGGGAATTTGGGTGACAAGACTGAAAATAGATGAAGTGTCTTTTCCTAAACTGTCAGCATCTAACACACTGAGATAACCATAAGCCAGATAGTGGATGATTTTTTTTTTTCTTTTTCTTTTTCCCCTTTGGTCATAATCTGACATGTGGCTACACACCTGTACAATCCCAGTTTCAGAGAGTGACTCTTACGAGATGCAGAGTTTCTGTGCTATCGATCACAGGTCTGCATAGGTTTTTTTTTTTTTTTTCTTCATTCAAAATAAGCATGTACTAAAAAGACCTCACTCTTTTTAATGCATATCATAAAAAAAAAAAAAAGCAAACAAACAGTTTGGAGAAAACTTTCAATGCCTTATTTTGCCCTGGGGCTGCTTTTCACAGCTAAGTTACAATTACAACACTGGCATTGAATGGAAATAAGGGCAGAATTTTACTTCCAGCAGAGTTAGTGGGCATCCCTGCAATACCATAAATATGATGTAGACACACAAAATCTAATTTAAATTAAAAATATTTTTCAAAATATCATAGTTGTACCTTTCAGTTAACTGTAATTGTCACATTATTAATAAAGCAAAGCATTCTTAGACATGAGAAGAGGAAAAAGCAGAAGAAAACAAAGTGGGACCCTGTATGTACAACCATTCCCTTCATGTGAACAAATCCAACACTAGATATAAAAGCTTGGAAATGAGAAGTTACAAAGCATGAAAATACAACTCAAATTGGCTATTAAAATATTAGAGGCTTTAACAAAATTGATAAGACATCAAAATCAGACAAAATAGCCAAAGAAAGGAAGGAAGGAGGGAAACTGGAGACTCTTTGTTAGAAATTTTAGATCCTTGAAGACTGGTAAAATCTAATAGAAAGGCATTATTTAAAAATGGTCCAGGGACATATGAGGAAAGAAATTAGCTTCTAGCATAAACTGTGGAGAATCTCCTCGATAATATTTTAAGGAATCAAATGAAAGGTGCACTGGGACAAGTACTGCCTGATTAGAGAAAGCAAATTTAATTTTCAGGGAAGGGAGAGTCCTCCTGTCTGACAGATGTACTGGAATCCTTTATCATTATTATTTCTGCCAAGATAGACATGGCAATGCAGGAGACATCCTATACTTACATTTTCAGACGTCATTTGACAAGGTTTCCTAGAAGAGGTTAATACCTCTTCTGTAGAGCCACAGAATAGGTGGAAAGTTAGGTTTAATGGATTTAAAATCGGCTAAAAAACATAAAATAAAGTGAGGCACACTAGCAATGAATAGATCCTTTACCAACCAGAAAGGTTAGTGGTGGGACATATTAGAAATTGTCATGCACAAGTACAATGAAACAAGCATTCAGTAACATGTAATCACCTATAATTCTTTATATAAGACCTAGGATAATTTCTATAATTCTAAACAATGAAATAAAAACACTACAGAAATTATTTTACTATCAGCCTAAAAAATGCATGGCAAAGTCTTGTGTGCATGTAGAAATTGGTACAATGAATCACAGTGCAAAAATTATACAGGAGAGAGAATAGATCTTGGTAAAAATTTTTATTGAATGTTCCAGGAAGCTCAAGCAATTGCACTAGGGAAAGTCTGGAGAAATTTTACCCAGCAAAGAACTTTCCAGTCATATAAAATCATAATCCACCAGGTTGAAAGCAAATTATTAGTCAGATGAAATTCCAAATTTAGAGACATATAAGTGATATAAGTCAAGCTAAACAAAATTTGAAAGGAACTTTTTTTTTAAAACAAAATGGAAAAAAAAATCAAAGATTAATAATAGAAAATAACAATTGTAGATGATTCCAAACCTTTTGCTCATCCAAGTGGAATATTTTGATTAGTTTTGGATTATCTAATCTTTTACACACTTCTGGTTTCCTCTGAGTAAATTTTTAAAATTTAAATTTAAAAATCAAAATTCGAGGAAAGTTTCATTTTGAAAATATCAAAGTAAACTGTGGGCATTTCTAGTATGCATTTCATTTCAAAAACTTAAATTTTGTGAGAATCTTATGGTGCATTATTGTGGTCTATTTTATCAGATGACATCTGAGCTCATGATTTATTTATTTCCCAGATTTATTACTACTCCTTTTTTTTCAGCCAAAGATAAAACTAGATCACTAGATAACTAGATAAAAACTTCATTCATTTCAGTGAGGAAAAAACATTTCACTGATAGACTAAGTTATTGATAACGCATAGAGGGAAGAAGAAAGCAAGCACATCAGTGCACATGAGAGCAAAGTTTTTGCTCCTTTTAACTTTTTTTTGTAATGGATCTATCCTGCCAAATGTTCCTCAGAAAATGATAACAAAAGTTCCATTCCTGGAACAAATTGTTTCTACTAATCATGATCCCAGAAATCCAAACATGGATAAATGGTCCCATTTTTACTCTGAATGCTGTGTAACTCTGAGCAAGCCGCCTGACAGGCTGCCAGCTCCACTCCAACAGTGGCAGAGGACCAAAACAGAGACATCCAAGGGAGAAAAGCATAGCATAATTTCTCAACAGAAAAGGTAAGAATGAAAAAAACAAAATATGATAAATGTAGCAGAAATAAGAGAACTAAGATATTGCTTTTAGAAGGTAAAAGCAAATGGAATAAAGAACTTGACTGCTGCTTATCAATCAGATACACACGCAGAGCCCCACCAGACCTCTAGCACTTCATTGTCACTCGCCTCCAAAGTCCTTTCAGACTGAAGTACAATCTATAAACAGAGGCCAAAGACTCAACATTTGCAAACACCACCGATGTGGTGGCGATTTCACAGTTTTATTGCATTCATGCAATAATATTCTCTTGCTGGTTTGGGGAACATAGGCTTATTCTGAACTACTTATCTGTGCCCTGAGAAGGACTTGGTCTCTCTATTCCTTCATCTCTCTCTTCCTACCTCTTTCTTTCAAAATCCTGGCTGCGTCTGAGACACTGTTCTGGGAAAACTTTAAGCAAGATCAATATGTTTCATGCAGTCCTTTGGTGTTGACAGAATATGTGTTCTTATGAAAAAAAGTGTTTGACAAAATTTTCCTACTTGCCTGAATCACGATAATCACATAGATAAAGCTGCAGTGCGCACACTGCAAGAGTCGTTTACCCTCTTATTTATTTGGAATATGAATAGAAAAAAAAAAGCATTGAGAATCTATTTGTTCTTTTGATAAACTCTCCTCAGGAATACAACCCTGTCACATCGCAATTCAAGTACACAAATAATATTAGTCAGAATATTCACTCCCAAGGCAATTTTACCACCATTCAAAACATAATCCTTCTATGCAATATACCTCATTTAACATCCATTAATGCATTTTCCATCTCAAATCTAGTGTACCTAGTAATGATTTATTTTTACCCATTCTTTGAGCTGATTTCGTGTTACCAACAGACCTGTAGTAATCATGTGGAGTGCAATATGCAGAGTGTGCTTGCCAGATATTCTTTAAGTTTAGGCACTACACAATTTGCAAAACTGAAAGAACAGAAATTATAAATGTTCTCTTCCCTTGCAAGATAATGAGCTGAGGAAAAAACCCTTGACCAATTTTGCATTCATTTCTTATATCTAAACTAAACCAGTCCCTTAATTATACCACAGTACTTTGATTACAGAAAACACTACACAAAATCTATACGTCTTATTTGGCAATGCATCAAGTTGAGGCGCATTGTCAACACAACCATAACCGTTTTTTCCTTCCCGGGAGCCTGATCTCACCAGGCACCTTGAGCTCCCACTGGGCCAAATCATAAGACCCAGGCACTCTCCGTGCCCTGGGTACCTCCTCTCCGCTCCAGCACGGGATTCACTTACACAGAGACAGCAGGAGTTGGTACCCAGGGGTTAAATAGCAACATGTAAACAGACAAAGAGTCCAAGTCTTGGAAATTAGTTATTCATTATGAAAAATTCACACAGCTTGGCTGAGTGGGCCTTGCAGCAGACAGGCGATGTTCTAGTCGCTTTATAAATAGGGACACTGAAGTGCAGTGTACTTATAAGTTCCTCTCGGAGATGCACAAGTGATGTACAGAACAGATGATAAAACTCCAGACTCCTGTTTCTCTGCTATAATTTCTTCTCTAAACTCCTAATTACACAGCACTTCACATTCCGCGATATATAAATATATATTTTAAGATGTACACTGTGCTAATGGTATGCATGGGGAAACAGGAACAGTCTTTGGCAGGACTGCTCAATATCAGAAGGAAAAAAAGCCTCTCTCCAAACTCTATTTCAGAGAAGTGAGAACCCCCAAACTACTAAGAAAAGTTAAGATACTTGGCAGTGTCCACATGCCTCTTGCAACACAGCCAGCTTGCAGTATTTTCCTATGCATCTGGCTCTGCCTGTACCTAATGCAGGGATGTAGGAGTTCATATGTAGACTGTTGCTTAAGTCCGATGTCCCTGCTGTAAATGTATCTGACATTTTCACTCAGGGTGGCCCAGTGGAATGCTAGCAGTTGGCCCACATTGGATGTGCCCTAACTGGGCATCTTCTGATTTGCTTTTTTCTATTTTTTTTTTCCTGAAAGAGATCTTATTCAAAATGCATCCATGTCGTAAATCCTAGCACTAGCTTTGATACTGTTCCCTAATGTAAATCTAGATGTAATCAGTGGGGGCAACAGAGTGGTTCAGATTGAGTGTGTGTTTTTGACTTAAGCCCCTAATGGAAATGGACCTTCTCTATCCCAAGAATATACATTTCTGTTAAATGCACTGCACCAACTAATGAGGAAAGATATATTGAAATAGTTTTGTCTGTCATTAGCTATTAAACCCTGCTTGATGATTTTTATATGTGTAAACTATGTTGTCTTATTAGTTTTTGTCATACTAGTTATTATTGTCATGTTGATGGTTAAACTGTAATTATAAAACTGAATATCTTTCAGAACACTTCAAAGGCCTCTTTTTCATTGTTAGATCCCTAAACTTTTTACAGGTACTATGATGGGTGCCATCTGTATGAGGAGCTGAAATCTTTTCCCTTCAGAGATTGATAGGTATTGCCATATGGTAGATAGGATGCTCAACTTTGCAACACTACAGGTTTTTTGGCAACTTTCCAGAAGCTTGAGGGTCACATCTGATTTGCATATGCATTTACATACATTTTTTATTTTAAATAAATGCACACAGCTATGATGGTTCGTTGAGCTTACATTACTTCTTCTTTGATAGATGTACAGGCATTATTTGTTGTCTGAGCTCCTTGGCAATAAAAAAACTGTAGTTGAATTCACCCCGCAATTATTATTATTTATTGGCACTATTGCTGTGCTCACAGCTCTACAGAGGAAAGCACAGTCCCCAGCTTGAAAAGCTCTAATTAGTCAGAGAAAAAGATTCAGAGACATACATTATACCAGGTGATTGAAATATGTTAATTCAAACTTCCATGAACTTTTTTTTTTTACAAAAAATGCATCTTTTGATTTCCACCCGCCCCCACACACACAGTCTGAAATACGTGTGTACACAACAGAAAAAAACGAAGCCTTAGCACAAATGGGTGCCTACACTATCTGTGGTTGTGTATATTGAGCATGAGCACATCTGGGTGTAAGAGTACTTAATGATATAATACTGCAAATTAAATCACCTAAAGGGTGAGCACCAATTGTTTTAAGTGGAAGAAAATCAATAGTAGGAATTGCTGAGAGTAAGGTTGGGTCTTTTTCTTTTACCACTGCTGAAGATGCAGCTATCCATTCAAGGGACTCCACATCTCAAAGCCAAAGGGAATATAGGTTTATCAATACTATATTTGACCATTGAAATTCATCAGCAGAAGATGGTATTGATCCTTGTTTGTACTTGAATATAGAGTCTCATTTGAAGTCACTGTTATCAAGTCTAAGATAACGCTGAAGGACCTGATGTTGCAAGTGCTGGCGTGTGTATTTTTTGAGCACCAAACCTACAGCAGTCTCATGAATAGGTGTGTGTGGCTCTCATGCTTCCTCGTGGAAGGACACTGCTATTTAAACAGTTTTGTTAATTTCTGAAAAAAATAATGTAGGACATTGTGGGAGTCCTCGGGGAAAAATGCAAAGATTGACAAATTTAGAAATGAGATTAAGAATGTAGACACAATTTTCAAAGCAAAGCTGAGTCATTTAGAAGATACTGATGTGGGTCCAGGAGATACTAATTCCCAAATAAATGGTAAAGATGAGTCTTTTAAAAAAAACTTAAGGTATTGATCAAAATAAATGAGAGTGCACTAGAAATTTTTGGAGCAGCTTAGACACTGGACTATTTTGGGGATCTGATCAGGGGCTAGACTCAGCCCCTTACAGCACCCTCAATTCCTTTGAATTTTAAATATGTTACCAAGAAAATTGGTATGTTTAGGGATGACCAGAGGTGAAGCTGAAGACAGGAGCAGCAAGAGATTTCAGTGTTTTGGACATTGCTCTAATTCTCTGGTATGAATAACAAAATGATTGATGTAGCAATAACTGCAGTGCTAGAGGGATTTGATACCCAGAGGGAATCAATTAACTGGAGTTGGGATATTGGAGCGTTGTGACCTTTGCCTTGATCATAATGTTGACAAGTAAGAGCAAGTGGAAAAATATGAGTCTTTTATGATTGCAATTGACTGGAGATGCTGAGAACAAGGTGGATATCTAGGTTGGCTGATAATATGTTGATCCTAGAAGAAGACTAGAGAACAGCAAGAGGTTCTTGCCCAGACTTTAAGTTATCAGGTGGCAGAGCAGAAAAAAAAAATTTATTTAGAAGCAACTCCTGCCTTCTTTGCACTCTTCATGGGCAAATTGCATCCATCTAACATCTTGATTATTGATTTAAGGGTGAATGATGCTCCAAAGTGACGCTGAGTCAGGATTTATTGGGAAAGTTTATCTTATTATCCATTGGTGGTCTTATCCAACATCCTTTCAAGGAGATATAAAGGGAGGATGTCATCACTCTTCCATGAATCACCCCTGAAGCAAAGGCCTTTGCCATTGCTAGCCTGTGAACTGGAAAGACAATGAAGTCTTTCTGGGCTTTCATGGGCTGGGAGTCTTGCACGGAAAAATCAGATATATTAGGTATATTATGAGTCAACAGACTTGGGCTGTTTGCAGAGCTGTGTTAGGGCTGGATGAGGCCAGTTGCCAGAGCAGGAAGCAAGTGCAGGAATAAGCAGCCCTGCAGCAATAGAACCAGTTTGCGGTTGCTTGGTGGAACAGGGAAGAGTCTTAAATCTTCCTAGCCCCAAGATGTGATAAAGAAAAAGGTCTTGAATGTAGACTGAAAATCATATGAATTGGTGAAACTAGATCACGTGGATTTTTTTTTTAATCTGTTAACACCTAAATAGATTTAAGTAGATAACTGGTAAAGTCAGGATAATAAATCTGGACTTCTCAAAGATCTGCAGTCTGTCTTCCATACTGCTTTCTGATGAGATGAGTAGGTTTGCTGTAGGTTTTGATATGTTTTCCCTATATAAAAACAGTCTTATCTCTTTTCCTACATAATCATGGCACGTAACACAGGCAGATCTTCCTTTTTGATTGCTTGTCCCTTGCTGAACTGGGATCGTGCTGTCAGGAGTCTTTTTTCTTTTCTACGACTAATTCTCAATATGAGACATTCAGCTGTGGCCTTCGTGCAACTGGTTTTCAATAACCATGCTCTGCCTTCCTGCTCGTTCCTACTTCTTAAAAATGTGTATATCTTTATATATCCTTTTTTTTTTGTGATGTTATCTTCTTTTTTTCCTAGTGCAATTCTGTAGTTGAGGAATGAAATAACAGGTTTCATAGAAACTTTTGTGGTGACTTGAGGCCAGGGATTGGGCTAGTTGCACACAGAGGAACTCCGAAAGTGTAAGCCAGTGATCTACATGACTAAATTCTGAAAAATAAGAAGAAATGATGGGTGAGATGATGCTGTGTAAAGATGTAAAATGAATCATCCATCAAAATTTACTTTATTTTCTAAATAGCTTAGCACTTTGAACGTTTCTTTATTTCCTCTTTTCTCTGTTTCTCTTAACTTCATCATTCTATTATCTGTTTTGAACTCATAAAACTACAGTAGCTTTTTCTAATGCCAAGCAAAAGATCTTTCACTGTCATTTTCCACTGGACTCACACTATATCCATGTCTCCAGTTCTAAATTCAGCTCATTTTAGATAGAATCAGAAAACTTCACATGCAATCATTTAAGAAGATAGATGAATTAAAGAAAATGTTTTATGATAATTATAATTTCTGCTAGTTATAATTTTAGAGTTTTTGTTGATATTCACACATGTTTGTACTTGTTTTTTACCAACTTGTTTTTACCTTCATGTAAATCTTTAAACAGATTTTTTTTAATATGTGCTCCTAAAGTCATTTTACTTATACTTCCTAGTAATTCATTTACAGTGTTGAATTTAGTACTGTTGTGAATTCCTAATTCCACTGACAAACATTGGGTTTCATTTCAAATATTCACATTAGCTTTCAAAAATTATCTGGAAATTCTAAATGTGAAAACTCAGACCTCTTAGCACAACTAGTTTAATGACACTTTTAGTCCACTCACCTTAAAATGCCCTGGTGCTTAAAGCTGCTCCATATCAACTTAAATTCGCTGTTGCTTCCTGATCCTTCAGACCACTAAATGTTTCAGTATGACAACCCAAAGGTGTTCCTACTTTGACAACCCTTTCTTTAGAATGTAACAAAAATGCTTTGTGATATTGATCTAATTTTATTCTTGCTTTCTCCTTTAAGAATGAGCATAACGGTTGTTTAAATTCCTTTCCATGTCTTCCCTTGCCAGGGTGTGCACTGATAAGAGGTGAGAAGAGGACAGAGAACCCTTACTTTTTTTATTCAGAAGGCAGCTAGTACAAGTGCACAGGATGGATTTTTTTGTGATATTTATTCATTTGGAACAACCATGCCACCTGCAGCCACGGCTCTGCAGGTTCTGCGTTGCCAAATGCAGCTCCTTCCAGCCAGGATGGCTCCAAAACAGCTACCGAGTCACTATCAGAAATGTCTCTTTCCCTCCATGCTTATGCAAAAAGTTACATAAGAAAATAGAAATTTGAAAAACTCCGTTCATTCACTGCTGCATTCAAAATAGTATTTTTTCTATCAGTGTTTTTCCCTAGCTTTGTGTTGTGAGCTGGGAATGAGATCCAAAGCACAAGCTCTCATGTGCTTTTGAAATATTTTCTTAGGTGACAAGAATGCTCTGAGGAATTCAGATATCAAGGTGCTCAGGCCTTGGGAATGGACATGAGAAGAGGTTAAAACAAGGTATTTGGCTTATATTTGGTTTCAGCTCAGCACTGTTTCTCTCTGAGTTCCTTGGAATCGCATTGCACAGACAGAGCAAAGGTATAAAACAGTTGCAAAATAACCGATAAAATAGAAAGCTCTTTTGAGCAATGACAGCCTTCAATAATTGTGTCAATGCTGCTTTAAAAGTTTCAGTTCCTACAGCATCTGCAGTCCCAAAGTGTCTCATCTGCTTTCTAATTTTCCACAAGATGCTTTTAATATTTTGAGATTGATATTGAACCACAGGGGTCTAAAAGGTTTCAAAAGATCTTGCATATGCATTTAGAACCAAACGATCAATTAGATTAATAAAGGGAAATTGTAATTTATATATAAAGCCTGTAAGCTCTTGCAGAGAGGTACGGAATAAGAAACCAGGCAACATTTGCAGCTTGGGGAGAGCCAGGATGCTAAGGTGAGAAAACAAACATACTCAGCAGGAAAAGAGTCCTTACCAGTTTTGTAACATTAAACTGATGCTCCGTGTTACAAACATGAAGGAAATAGGAAGAAATGCTGAATTTAGTACAGCACCTACCAAGGTAATTATAGTCTAAAACCAGTTGTGTCCAGGGAATGATTCTCCTGCAGAAAGAAAGGAAAGCTTGGAAATGTTAAATCGTTATTAATTTCTATGAGCTGTCCTGTTATGGCTGAAACATTGCCTTCAGGCTCTTCCTCGCAGTTATAATGGCATCTCCTTCGCTGCTTCCTCCCCGAAGGATCACCGGACTGTCAGTTTTATGTTCTC